>CM022710.1:4299944-4504944 GCA_012295165.1 Asparagus setaceus
ATTTCAGATGGTAACTAAACAAACTGGTACATATTTGGCAAATTACTCTGGCAGGTTTTATTTTTTCAGTTCAAAACATATTAATCCCTAAACACACTCACCTCTGTATTTTGGCTTCGAATCCTTACAAAAGATATAATAAAATTCTGGCACAAACCAAACTTTCATCATATATATTTTTATCTTGTAGTAGTGCAGCTCGTGTCATCTAGTTAGCAATACGCTTATCAGTGCAATGTCAGCAAACCTCATAAAGCAAATATAAAATTATATAAAATATATGGTAAGTTGAGTCAAAATAAACATAATATACAAGGCAGGTTACCAACTTGCACTAAGGAACTTTGCGGTGTTTTTAAAATAAAATAAAAAAAACAAATGCTACATAGTTGCATCAAATTTACAAAGAGACAATCAAAACATTTCTTATAGAAAAAATATATCAACACCACCTCGTGTTAATGAGCACAATATCATTTAAAAAAACTAGTCCAGAACCTGTTTTCCCCTTAGTCCTAGGCAATTCTTATTGCGCTGAAAATTTATTCGATTGTCTCTCAATTTATTCCTCTTTCTTATCCCTGTTGAAGACCTAGTAGAGCAAATCATAAATATGGTGTGGTCACAACTTCCATAATGGTATAAAATAATTTTCCTATGCCAACCAATCCATAGTAATTTTATTTTCCGGGATCACACATTCGACCTTTTGGAGGCGTATCTATCTTCTGTGGTAAGAGGATAAATGCATCCCAAGTAAAAAAGGAGAATTGAAAGGCATATGTTCCCTTGAAGCATGGAAAGAATAAAGCAAGAAAGAATGAATGAAATAGAGAAGGGAGAAAGTAAAAATTAAGAAGAGAAGAACATAAGAACACAAGTTTGGGCTGTGAACTTGTGATGGATCAATTATAAAGAGAGCACCAAAGAGCATGCGAGCAACCCATGTGGTGGTTTGAACTTGCTAACAAAGTGAAAAAACTGAAACCAGTAACTGTAGATGTCATCAACTTTCAGTACTCAATAACTTTTTGCACGTTTCAGTTTTCATTATCAATGAATCTACTTTATCACTCAATTTTGGGAAAAAACAGACTACAACAACTCTGAAAGGGCAAACTCATTATGGAATCATTTGTGTACAAATTTTTCCTTCTCATCCTACATAAGCCCTAATAAAATGCCAAATACAAACCAAACTTTCTTCGCAAAATCCTTAATTAAATGCCTATAAAACCAGTTTTCACTCTCGTCTCTCACCTCACAGTTCTAGTTCTAACTTCGTCAAGACCTATGATGTTAAAGAGGAATTTTCCATAATGAAGAGAGATGGAAAACGCTTAAAAATTGAAAATTTTGAAAGACTATCATAGCTTTTTCTATGATATAAAATAATTTTCCTATGCCACCAATCTGTAGTAATTTCATGTCACACAGATCACACACGACTATTTCCCACCCATGGTTCTTGAACCCCTCTCTTTAAAACTATAACCAACAGTAAATGTATCCCAAGAAAAAGGATAACAAAAGCGCAACAGCATAGGATTTCCTTGGAGCAGGGAAAGGAGAAGAGCGAAAAATTTTATGAAGGCAAACCAAGAGAAGAATATGCTTGGGCTTTGAACTGCTGTGATGGACCTATTATAAAGAGAGTGAGCATGTAAATGTATAATAAAGGGAGCATTGGATATCAAGAGACCAAAACACCATGTGGTGGTCGACCTCAGTGAGAATGTGAAAGAAAACTGAAACTTGCTACATAAGTCATTAAAGATTGGGTATCAATGACTTCTGCAGGTTTCACCTCACTTTATCACGAATTTGGCGAGAAAAATACTCAATGAGAACAACTCACAGAGAAAAATATTCGATGGTGGTTTGAACTCGAGCGATAAATTTAAAAACAATAATAAATAACTCAATGGTTTGATGTAAGCACCAAATTGATATGAAAATATAAAGTAAAAGAACAAATCACAGAATAAAATGACCAATACTATAAGATGAGATTTCTCATAGTAGCAGGAGAGGTTCGCAGTTATCTCACTATAGAAATAAACTAACTGGTTGTTTACATAATCTTTACCCAAGATCATGGGAGCCATATTGAAAACTCTCAACCGTCTGAGTCACTAGTGGTGGGTAGTTATTTACATAATTTGATACAGTGATTTAGTTAGAGACTGGATTAATTGGATGTCATTCCTTTTAAAATTTAGAGTTAGTTGTGATTATGTGCCTGTCTCTGAATTGCGGATAGACCCCCTATAACTCTATTATTGCAGATAGACCCCATGAGTGAACTTTTTTGAGCTATTTCACCCTCAAATAAAGAGAAAATTATTTTTAACAAATAGACCTCCCAGGGATAAAAGAGTAATTGATAAAACCAGTCACGGGTCTATTTGCAACAATATAACTGAACGGATCAATCTGCATTTAGGCTACGGTACAAGAGACTCATGCAATTAACCCTAAATTTGAACACTTAAATGTTAATGCAACGTCATTCATCATTTCCTAGAAGCTCATGAGCTCTATACAACATGCAACAGAAGTTAACTCGTTTTCCTTCCACTCCACCATACAGGACATAATAAAATTCTAGCACAAACCAAATTTTCATGCAATATATTCTTATGTCTTGTAATAGTGCAACTCTAGTAATCTAATAAACATTATGGTAAATTGAGTCAAAATAAAGATGATACATAAGCCATGTTATCAACATGCACAAAGGACTTTCCCCGTCTTTATTAAAAACAAGTGCTAGTTGACTAAAATTAGAGACTTCAGAAACAGCTAATATAGATAAATAATCAAAACCATGTCATATTATAGAGCACACAACTTTTCAAATGTTAAAATTGACGTACGAACTCTTTTTTCCTGTTTCCATTCCACAACTTCTTTTTTTCCTCTGGATTTCCTATGCCAACCAATCCGTAGTAACCTCAAGTTTCAGATCGCACATATCACAACCCCCCAAACCAAAAAAAAAAAAAACACACGCACATGCGCGCCAAACACATGATTCTTGACTATAAACATTTAGATTAAAAAGAAAGACTATTTGCAGCAGTAGGAGAATAAATGCATCCCAAGAAATAAAGGAGAAGGTAACAATGGTAAAGGTAAGAGTGAAAAAATGGATGAAAAGGCCAAGGAAGAAGGTAAGAAGAGAAGGAAATAAGAACACAAGCCTGGGTTGTGCACTAGTGACAGATCAATTATAAAGAGAGCATTGAAGAGCATCTGAGCAACACATGTGGTGGTTTGAACTCGAGTCATAAAGGGAAAATACTGAAACCTTCAACTGGAGATGTCATCGTAGTTTCAGTATTCCATAATTTTTGCAAGTTTCAGTTTTCACTTTATGACTCAGTTTTTTTGTCAATTTGGGTCAAGATGTGCTTAAATAAATGTTTAATCGAAATAGTGTTCACTCTAACCGCATCCAAGGTTGCTGATAGCGGATCGCGTCGCGTCGTGGCGAGGTACCGCTAAAGGCTATTTCGGGCTATTGCGGCAAAATCGCGGCAAATAGCGCACAGTCAAATAGCGGTCAAACATAAATATATTTAAATATTCTAAATAATAAGAAAAAATATTCTAAATGAACAAGAACAAATAATATTATTAGTAGAATTTTTCAACCTTATCATTTATCAGCATATTATTAATTGTATCATACAAATGATGCAGTCTTTAATATTTTATAGCACGTTTCATGAATTAAGCAATAGTAATTAGTAATAGTAATTGTATCAGAAATTAAGCATTAGCATACAGCAAATGTATCAGAAATTAAGCAATAGTAATTAGTAATTAGCAAATAATCTAACTTGGAAAATAATTTTGATTAACTAATACCTCTTTCTCTCTGTTGCAGCCCAAGCCCAACAGAGTTCGCGCCAGAGAGGAGAGGAGGAGGGAGGCGTTGCTGAGGAGTTCCCGCCGGAGAGAGGAGAGGAGGAGGGAGGCGTTGCTAAGGAGTTCCCGCCAGAGAGAGGAGAGGAGGAGGACGAGCAGGAGTTCCCGCCGGAGCTCGGGTGTTGACGAGGACGACGACTTTGACGAGGATGCGACGAAGCAGAGCGTGACAGGACGACGAAAGCAAAGCAGACGAGGACGACGAAGCTTAGTCGAGGATGATGGCCGAGAGAGGAGAGGATGATGACGAAAGCGACGAAAGCAAATGAGGATGATGGCGGTGGAGCTTAGTCGTGGTCGAGAGAGAGAGAGGCGGCGGTGGAGGTTGGAGCGCAGTCGGGGTCAGGAGAGAGAGAGAGGCGGCTAGGGTTTAGTCGAAGTCAAGAGAGAGAGAAAGACAGAGAGAGAGAGATGTAAATTATTGTATAGGGTTTTTTTTGGGTTTCGGGTCGGGTTCGGTTACGGGTTTGTGTAAAATAGAAAGCGGTTAATAGCGGATTTTAGCGTTTTTTACCGCTAAAGGCCGCTTTTTCGCGCTAATCGGCCGCTTTCGAGCAAAAGGCGGATTTTGCCGCTAACCCAGGCCGCCACGAGGCAAATCGTGGCGGGAGACCCCCGCAAACGCGAATAGCGGCGCTACGCTTTTTACAACAGTGACCGCATCTAGAGGTTAAGATGAATTTAACATTCAATGCAGCCTACAAACATGTTTAGAGAAATTATATAGCCTATTGGGGGGCAGAGGAGAAATAATCCACCTAAATTCATTAAACAATATATATGAAACTCAATGTTATGAATCGTGTGATGTTAAATAACCAAAAGCAAGCAGAAAATTGACAAAACAAGAGCAACTCACAGAAAAGAGCAATACCATACACAGATTTCTGATCAGCTGCAGAAGAGATTCACTAAATACAATAATCTTACTATAAAAGTACTCTAATTGGTTTGTGCTACATTATACAACATCTAGATAAACATTATCCAAATTTTTCTTGGAAATTACAATTTTCACAATAAACATCTAAACCGGCAGATAGCCATAATATTTCAGATGGTAATTAAATAAACTGGTACATATTTGGTAAATTACTCTGGCAGGTTTTATCATAGGAAGATATATTGATCTTAAATAGGTTTTTTCAGTTCAAAACATATTAATCCCTAAACACACTCACCTCTGTATTTTGGCTTCGAATCCTCATCAAAAGGCAATAAAATTCTGGCACAAACCGAACTTTCATCAAATATATTTTTATCTTGTAGTAGTGCAGCTCTTGTAATCTAGTTAGCAATACGCTTATCAGGGCAATGTCAGCAAACCTCGTAGCGCAAATATAAAATTATATAAAATATATGGTAAGTTGAGTCAAAATAAACATAATATACAAGGCAGGTTACCAACTTGCACCAAGGAATTTTGCCGTCTTAAAAAAAACAAATGCTAAATAGTTGCATCAAATTTACAAAGAGACAATCAAAACATTTCTTATAGAAAACTATTTTTTTGTTTTCTTTCCAGAACCTGTTTCCCCCTTAGTTCTAGGCAATTCTTATTGTGCTGAAAATTTATTCGGTTGTCTCTCAATCTATTCCTCTTTCTTATCACTAGTAGAGCAAATCATAAAGATGGTGTAGTCACAACTTCCATAATGATTGAAAATAATTTTCCTATGCCAACCAATCCATAGTAATTTTATTTTCCGGGATCACACAATCGACCTTTTGGAGGCGTACTTTCTGTGGTAAGAGGATAAATGCATCCCAATTAAAAAGGAGAATAGAAAGGCATATGTTTCTTTGGTAAGAGGATAAATGCATCCGATGTAAAAAGGAGAATAGAAAGGCATATGTTTCCTTGAAGCGTGGAAAGAATAAAGAGAGAAAAGAATGGATGAAATAGACAAGGGCGAAAGTAAAAACTAAGAAGAGAAGAACATAAGAACACAAGTTTGGGCTGTGAACTTGTGATGGATCAATTATAAAGAGAGCATCGAAGAGCATTTGAGCAACCCATGTGGTGGTTTGAACTTGCTGACAAAGCGAAAAAACTGAAACCAGTAACTGTAGATGTCATCAACTTTCAGTACTCAATAACTTTTTGCATGTTTCAGTTTTCATATTATCAATGAATTTACTGTATCACTCAATTTTGGGGGAAAAAGACTACAACAACAAGTCTGAAAGGACAAAGTCATTATGGAATCATTTGTGTACATATTTTTCCTTCGTATCGTACATACAAGCCATAATAAAATGCCAAATACAAACTAAACTTTCTTGACGAAATACTTAATTAAAAGCCTATAAAACCAGTTCTCACTATCGTCTCTCACCTCACAGTTCTAGTTTTAGTTGTAACCTCGTCAAGACCTATGATGTTAAAGAGGAATTTAACATTCAATGCAGCCTAGCAACATGTTGAGAGGAATTTCATAGGCCAACGGGGGAGGGGGAAATAATCCCTCTAATTCACAGAATAACAAATAACTCAATGGTCTATGCTACATGACCAAAGAAAAAACAAATTGACAACAAAAATAGCACTTAAAAGGAAAAGATAGCATTCTCATATGGATTAGCAGCAGCCAGCAGGAGAGATAAAGTTACTGCAATCATCTAACTATATAAATAAACTAATGGTTTTATACATGATCATACAACATCTAGATGAACATCATGCAATCTACTTTAAAAGTTACAATTTTCACAAAAAGGAAAACAACTAGATTAACAAGATAGCCAAAAATGTCAAATGCTAATTAGATAAGCTGGTACACATTTGTCAAACTACTCTTGGAAATTTCATCATATGAAGATATATTGATGTTAAATAGATTTCCTCAGTTCAAAAAGTATTAACTCCTAAACATACTTACCTCTATATTTTGGCTTTGAATCCTTATCAAACTTGGGTTGTCCAGACAAAGAATCAGCAGGAGTGAATACTGCAGAATGCAAGTTACCATCTTCCAACCACTTAAGATGATTCTCTTTGAACTCAACATGTTTCTTTCTTGCCAATTCAGCAATCTCCTCAGTATACGATCCAGTCTTCACCATTGTCAGCAAATGTCGGCTATATCGAAAGCTGAGGATCTGCTCAGAAGAAGCAACTAAAGTGAAGCAAGGATGCTCAGGGTACTGAGCATCAGTGAAACCTTCTTCTCTTACTATAGGGTAGAAGTAAACTAGGCGTCCACCAAGAACGAGCATTTTGGCCGCCAGATCGAGGAGGTCGTGCATGCACTCAGCTAAACTGTAAGGTGCAGTTGATGGAATGTGATCAAACCTCTTCTCATCTGGCACCGTGTAGGGGCCCACAACGCCCTTCAGTAATTTGCGACCCCCGGATTTTCGGCCCCCAGCTCGAACTCCATAAGGTGGGTCACATATTATAGCATCGAACATCTGAGGATTAAGAGTTGGTAAATATGGTCACACCTATAATGATAATAACAATGACTTTATACCTCTTTTAGACCGGGGCGCCAAGGGGGCAGGTTATTGTCTGCTCTCAACAATGAAACTGGCATTTGTAAACCATACTGTAAAAAGGGGAAAGGATGTGACTTGTGAGTGGAGGGACCAATATAGAAGTCAGGAAGCGGAAAAAAAAACACAGGATTTGATGAAAAGCAGATGAAATTGTAAGACATATGACTAAAGATAATCAATGACAAAAAGGATTTGTCATTGCCACAAGGTAAAACCTTGTAATAGCAATCATGTTCAGTGCAATATTATGAATTGATAATATAGCTCAAGAATCATCATACCAATCATCATTGGTGCAATAACTTGTCCAAAGTAGTGATACTTCAAGTTAAATTAAGATATGAAGTGCTTTCTCATTGCCATGTTTGTTGTTAAGAAGTCGGAGAAAACAGATTAAGTTTTTCTTTATTTAGATCTCATGCTTCTTTATCTTCACCATCATTCATCTCAAAGGGGGTCTCCACGCAACATTTGGTAAGATGAATCATGGTTAGGCAATGCAGATAAATGACCCAAGTTCATAATACAATGGAAAGATAGTCTTCCAATGTCATTTGAGAAAGTTTTAGCCATAAGATAGTCTTCCAATGCCAGAAGATAAGATAACAGCATCCTGAGCCATCCACAAGAACAATTTGATTTAAATGATGATGGTTGAAGAATTTAATGAATCATATGTTAGGTAATTAAGTTACCTCATGTTTAATGTACAACAAAATAGTTTTTATAACATGTTGCAAGGATGAGTGATGTTAAGGATTTTGGCAAAAAAACGCAAGAACTGTGGAATCTGAACATAGCATTCCACATTTTTATCTCTTTACTGGAAAATCCATTTAGAAGCATGGAAAAAAAATTTAAAAAAAATCACCTGTTTGAAGTTGCTCCAAACATTACAATCTGGACCCTTTCCATCTCGTACGACCCTTATGTCAATATCTGCACCCTGGAAAAAGTTAAATCAGAACCTTCACAATATCCAGTAAAATTCTAAATTTTAAATCATATACTCATAGTGACACAAAATGATAGTTCAAACAAGCACAAACCATCGTCATAGCTCCAAAATGTGCAGCCGCAACGAGAATGCTCCCGGTCCCAACAAAGGGATCATATACCAGTTTTCCTGGTCGAGCCAAGCCTTGATTAGCCATAAGAAAGGCCATTTCTGCGTCCATAGCAGTAGGGCCTAGGTAATTACGACTTTTCAACTGATAGGTTGGCAAAAGCTTTCTATCTGCAGCTCCAACTTCTCTTCCAAAAAAGATAGTCTTTTGCACAACTGGTGGAAGGCCGTTATTTGATCCATAATCATCAGTCTCCATAAGCCAGAACTTATGATCCGGGTTTCGCAAATCAACCCGACCCTGAAAGAGATTATGATCATTGTATAAGAGCCAAAATTATATAAGCACATATAAAGAATAACGAAAAGAAAATATCAATAATATAAGGAAAATTTAATTAGAAAAACAAAATTAGAACATAAAAGAGATGATAAGGGAATTACTATGAAGAGTATACACATGAGTGAAAAATACAGTTTAACGTATCTACATATCCAACCTACCTATTCAAGAGTCAAGACCCAATCTATGACTCTCATCTTCAACCAAATCTCAACTGTATCCATCAAAAACAAAGTTGCGTATTAGACTACTAGCTCACTTGTTAAATCACAATGGGAATTAGCAAGAATTCTGTAGGAAATGCAAAGTAGTAGCTCAAGAGAGACAAACTAAGCATTACATGGATGTCGAACAATCCTTAAAATGAACTAAACCAAAGAAAACTACTGTCAGTGAACTACCATGAGGATGTAAAGGGTTAAGTAAGCTTCATTTTTACACTCCATCAAAAGTACCCACACTGAACCTGAATGTTAAACATGCAGCAATCCACATCCTGATTGAATTAAGAGAGTTTTATCGTAATGGGCCAGGGAAATAACGTTGTTAAAGTTCAGAACAAAAGCTTGAAAAATAGACTGATCTAGATTTATGTGTTGCGATATATATATATGAATATTATATACATTTGGCATAGTCCAAGATAAAAGTAGCTTACAAGGGTGAATCCTAATATATTTAGCTACAGTATGTCAAAAGATAGAATCAGAAATCACAAAGGTCGTGCTCAGTTGAGGTTCTGCAATATATAAACAAACCTTGAATGGTATATAACTGAGCCCTTTGATGCGATCAGTTTGTTCTTGAAAGCTAATGACCTTGCCAAAGCTGTCCACAATTATCCGGAATGAGCTTTCAGAAGTCAAGTATGGCACCTTACGTTCTTCTGGATACTCAATTATAGCCTTCTCCAGTTCTTCGTATGTAGTCGCATGTCCCCAAAGTTCGTAAATTCCCTTAATTAGTATACCTGCAATTGAATTGCTCAATTTAGAGGGAATGCTTCTAACAATTGTCAAATTTACCTGCACTGAATAATTTAGCACTAGCGAGTAAATCAATACAAAAATATCATTAGCTACAGCACTTAAGCCATTTCATCATGACCATCACATATGGCCATCACTCATTCATACCCCGAGAGAATATCCTACCACATGCACACCCATATCGCATAACAACTAACTAGCAACCCCAAAGAATTAATGGTGCTAAACTAGGAAGATCTCTATAACCAAATTTTAATATACATAATAATTTAAATCACATGCTCAAAATCTTGTTCACTTTCCACAAAGGATTGTCATTGGAAATTTATGAAGCACTCAACAAATTAAGCAACATCACTTCTCAAAAACGTTACTTTACATTTAAAAATTAATCAAGCATAACAGCTCATCCTAAGGAATTGCTTTTGGTGAACATGGAAAGCATAATAATAAAAAAAATCCTCAGAATTAAACTAAGATTTAAGCGTTGCATCAAAATCCAACCCCAATGGATGAAGTTAAAAAAAAACTATCTTTTCTCAAGTACTAGAATCAAGATATCACCTTTTTCATCAAAAACTCCAAAGATACCCAAATCAACCTAAAAAAGACAAACCAATGAATCAAAATCGCTTACTTCGGTTGGCGATTCTTCTGGCGATGTCTTCAGAGGGCAAGAAAACGAAGTGGAAAGGGGAATCGACGTGGTGATTCTCTGGAAGCTTCCATTGAAGAGAACAAGTTGAGATTTTTCCTCCATCTTCGTCTTGTTCTACCCGTTTGAATGCTTCAAAGAGCTCAGCTAGGGCTTCGACCTCCGATCTCCTGTAATCCAAGAGCCTATGATAGAATACACAAAGATACCACATCTCTCTCTCTAGAATTTCTCTCTCCGCTTTGTTCGTTTTAGAGAGGGGGGGAGGGAGAGGGAAGGAGACGCAAAACCCTGGAAAGATGAGCGCTTTCTTCGTGCACGAATCTTGAAGCGAAGTAGATAAACCCTAATTGAGTTTTTTTTAACCTAACTCTGCAACATGTCTTATTTGGATTTTTTAGACATTAGCCTCTCAAATCTTCAATATTTGTATATTAATACCCACAAATTTTGAAAACTGCATATTAATCCCTCGATCATGTAGAGTATTGCAAAATGGTCCCTCTCTTAGTAGTATTTTAGCTAAAAAAACCTAATCATGATCTGCTCAACTTTGGGCTAGGGTTCTCTTCAAACCATTAGAGAAGAAAAACTAAAATAGTTTTGCATTTTTTTTAAAAGTAGGTTGAGTTTAAACCAATCAAGAAATGGATTAGGAAACATAACAGAGGGGTAAAACGGTCCCTTTGCCCCCAACTATTAGATTTGATGGGAATATTCCTTCAAACCTTAAGTGATTTAACTTGAAACACCATTTTGCAAGACCATATAGGATTGGAGGGAGTAATATGCAATTTCTAAGATTTAAGGAACTAATATGGAATATTGAAGTTTTAAGAGACTAAGTATCTTAAAACCTTAAAACCTATCTAAGTTTTCAGTAGGATACAAACTTACAAAAAAAACCCCTTTGTTTATAGCTCCAATAGCAGTTATCAATATTTTTGCAGAATTGACAATTTGAGAATGATAAGTTGCAAATAAGTCTCCCCAGCCCATGTAAATTACATTAAATTAGTATATCTAGTACCACACGGGGCTTAATATCAGCTTAATATCAGAAACCTCCCTTAACATTGGACGATTATCAGATAGCCTCCATAACTTTTATACAATACAAGAAAGAGATTAGTGTAAATCTGAGAAATATTCTTCACTTAATACACCATTAGTACATTTTACATGGACTACCACACAGGGCTTAATATCAACTTAATATCAGAAACCTCCTTAACATTGGACGATTATCAGATAGCCTCCATAACTTTTATACAATACAAGAAAGAAATTAGTGTAAATCTGAGAAATATTCTTCACTTAATACACCATCAGTACATTTTACATGGACTACCACACAGGGCTTAATATCAGAAACCTCCTTAACATTGGACGATTATCAGATAGCCTCCATAACTTTTGTACAATACAAGAAAGAGATTAATGTAAATCTAAGAAATATTTTTGTCTTCGTCCTTTCTTTTCATCTAATGGCTGGCGAAATTACCTTTCGTCTGTTTCAAAAGTTCTTTCTATACAATTTCTTTGTCTATTTCAATACATTTTAAGACCAAAGCTCCCATAAGACCCTCAAATTTCTCGCATGAGTGTTTTTCGGGATCCTTTTCCGATTCAAAGTGTGAGCGAAACCATATATGACACTTTGGTCATCGATGTTGCAAACCTGAACATGTTGCTCATCGGTAAAATCACACACACAACATTTTCCCCCAATGCAGTATGAAGTAATTTCCTATGCCAACCAATCCGTAGTAATTTCATGTTTGGGATCACACATACAACCTTTCCTCCAACATGATTCTTGAAACTTCAGTGGTAGGAGGATAAACGCATCCCAAGCAAAAAAGAGACCAGAAGCACATAGGTTTCCTTGAGCATGGAAAGGATATAAGTGAAATAAATATGAGGCAGCCAAGGGAGAAAGTAAGAAGAGAAGGACATAAAGAGCACATGTTTGAGCTGTGAACTGTTCATGGATGAATTATTATAAATTAAGAGAGCATAAAAGAGCACGTGAGCAACACGCGTGGTGGTTTGAACTCAGTGATAAATTTAAGTGCAAAAACTGAAACCTGCCATCGGATGTCATCAACTCTCAGTATGCTATAACTATGGCATTGAAATAACACCTAACTCACTTATTTTTCATCTAATATTACATACAATCACTAATAAAATGCTAACAAAGACTGAACTTTCTTCGATAGAAATCTTAATGACCTCCCTAATCAAACTCATTAAGGAGACATTTGGGTTGATGATTAGACTAATTGGGCTCGGATTCCATGAGCTCTATGACTTGTGGTAATACTTATTGTTTCATGGAGCATATCCTCCTGATAAACCAAACTAATCCTAATTAGTGACACTCTTTGCAAATTTTAGAGTTAATTGCAGATAGACCTCTATAGCATCGCCTAATTGCGGATGGATCCCTTATCAGTTTTATTGTTGTAGATAGACTCCGTGAGTTATTTTTACTCTTTCACCCTCGAAGAAAGAGAATCATTTCTTACAACTAGACCTTCTATAAAAGAGTGAAAAAAAGTCACTCAGGTGAAAATAGAACTAGAACGGGTCCATCACAATTAACCCTAATTTTTAAAACTAAGTAATTGATTTAAAATTCTAGAATTCAATTCTTGAATTTGAAATTTGTAATTCAATTCAATTCTATTATTTGGGAATTATTAGAATTTCAATTCTAGAATTCTCAATTCTAAATTCATCGTTTGGGAAACTTAAGAATTTACATTCTAGAATTTGGATTTGATTAACAACCTGTTGCATTTCAATTTATATTTCAATTGTATACATAATGGAATGAAAAGTTCTTGACCATAAACATGTCAATGCAACATGTCATTCTTCATTTCCTTGAAGCAAATGATTTCTATATGGCATGCAACAGAAGTTAACTCGCTTTCCTTCTACTCCTATATACAAGACATAATAAAATTCTAGCAAAAACTAAACTCTTGCAATTAGGTTAGCAGTACCCCTCATAACTCAAAATTATACAAAATATATAGTAAATTGAGTCAAGTTTAAAAAAAAAAAAACAAAGCAGGTTATCAACATGCACCAAGAGATTTCATAGTCCTTTTTAAAAACAAATGCTTGACAGTTGCATCAAATTTACAAAGAGGATTATGGGAACATTTCCTTTATACAACTTGTTTGTTCTCTCGGTCCTAGGGCAATTCTTACTACATATCGACAAACTAAAAATTTACTCATAAAGATCTTTTTCTTGCCTCACTCCTCCCTCTCCTTCTACTTCTGCTAAAAATCGACTTTCCCACATCGCGATGACATCTTCTATCATGATATAAAGTGATTTTCCTATGCCAACCAATCCATGTTAATTTCATGTTTCCAGGATCACGCATGCAATCTTTTCCTCCAACATGGTTCTTGAACGTCTCTCTCCTTGAAAACAAGCATTAAGCTTTAGAAAAAGGCTAACTTCAGTGGTAGGAGGATACATGCATTCCAAGCAAAAAGGAGACCAGAAGGACATAGATTTTCTCGGAGCATGGAAAGGATATAAGTGAAACAACAGATGAAGAAGCCAAGGGAGAAAGTAAGAAGAGAGAGACATAAAAACATAAGTTTGGGGTTTGAACTTGTAATGGATCAATTATAAAGAGAGCATTGAAGAGCATGTGGGCAAACCCATGTGGTGGTTTGAACTCAGTAATAAAGTGAAAAACTCAAACCTGCAGTTGACTATGTCATCAATTTCAGTATTCAATAACTTTTTGCAGGTAACTCTGATGGGTTTGAAAGAACCAAATACAATTATTTTTTAGGGGAAGAAAGATTACAATGGCGGGTCTGTAAGGGCCTAGTTCATTATGCCAACCCATCTCTAATTACAAAATAACCCCTTTACGTATAGCTCCAATAGCAGCCACTACCATCCTTCAAATTATTTGGGGTTTTCGCATATATACTCTTCAAATCTGCCATATTTGCAAACTTACCCACAAATCTTGGTATTTGCAAAATTACCCCCAATTCTCTCACATCGATTTTTTTTCAACCTCCCACTTAACAAGTTTAGTTTTTAAACAGGAAAAAGCTGCAAATCTATTGGAAATTATTGGAAATTTTAACATTTGACCCTTTCTAGAAACCAACATTGTTAAATTGGAGGCATAGAAAGACGCAATATGCAAGTTTTAAGGGGTAACTTCACAAATACCGAGATTGGGGCAAAATCGCAAAAACCCAAATAGTACGTTCAGAATTATTTATTCTTAATCAGTACAATACAAGAAAGAAATTATTGTAAATCTAAGAAATCTTCTCTTAACGAAAAACAGATTGAGTATCACATCACATGTTACCATCAATTTTCCAAGTAGTTATTCAAACAAATACCTCACAATGAGGATCTAATATCAGCATTACCAATAATTTTTACCTCAAAAAAAGAAACATCCCTAATCACTGAGGTAAACTCTAAAACACTAGACATTTATAAACTTTTCTTCAACACATCAAAACTTGTAAATTTTAAGCTTTTAAGTTCACTTCACTTCCATTAATAAAAGACATGGATAGTTTCCCGTAAGTTACAACATTCTCTTATCTTTGCCCACTTTTCTCAAAGTAAATATTGTGAGATTGAACCTAATGTCCCCAGGGTAGAACACCGGGATAAGGCGCAGGACCGCAATAGTTAAACAAATCCTTCAGCTCAGGGCACCCAGCAGGGTAAGGGACAGAACGATGAAAAGGGTCCCGCTTCAGCCTCTTCCGGTGCAGAGTACCGAAACATCCATAAGGGTCGAGTTGGAACTGAGCCCTAGCGATGGCTTCTCCTTGCATTGCTCCGTCTCTTGATTTAGGAGGAGCTGGAGTGCCGAAGAAGAAGAATCTTTGCTCGGGGAATCCAATGGCAGATCGGTGTAGATGGGAGAATCTCTGCTCTTTGAAATCATAGCTTACAACCTGATAGACAATTTGGGAGAAGATGCTTAATAGTATGAAGTTGGAAATTTTGGAAGTATAACAAAAGATACCATGGAAGATGAAAGGTGAGGCATCTAAAACATGATTTAACATTAACCTAAGAAGAACGTTATCTTAACCTGTATGTAATGAGATAGTTTTAAATGTGATTTGTTTAAAGGGTGTTCGGACGAAATATTGAAAAAATGGCTCCATTTTCTACTTTTCATGTTTTTCATGTTTACTAACTGAAGAATGATTAGAAAGTAATTGGAAAGTAGAGAATGTCATATCAGCACTTTGACCCTAGTCAATTTCTCCAAAATTTTTAGAAAGATGATGGAAAACGAATAAGGGTGAGAGAAATTATTTTATTCTCTCTCCTTGCCGTTTCATTTTTAAAATTCACTTTCCATCGTTTACTTCCATCAAACAGGACATAAAGAAAATGGATGACACGTCATCTTCCACCTCAGCTTTTCACTTTTATCATCCAAACAATATTTACAATTGTGAAAGTAGTTTCTCTTAAATTCTTATTTTCCATTTAATTTTTGGCTGCCAAATATCACCTAGTAACTTTTCTGTGCTAGGGAATTTGGAGGCACTATCATCAATCTGAAGGTAGCTTAGATTGTTTTTGTGCCTTTCAGAAGACAATGGAACCTCCAAAATCTCTACTCTCTTTTATGACGCACCAGGACTCCGTAAAGCCATATAACACCATCTTGAAACAAGTTACTCATGCACATGTGTGCATGTGTGTATGTGTTTTGAACTAAACCTTATGACTACAAATGTTACTTTAGAAAAATTCATTTCGCCAAAGAGAAAAAAAGGAGTATAGCAGGTGAGACCCAAAAAACAATTTCTTATCAGTTGGTAAATTTCAGGACTACAGCTAAGCAAAAGGGTAAAAACACTCAAGTTACCAACAGTTTCAGATTATCACTTGTGAATTCAAAGGTGCTTGCTTTTACAAAATTCTGAGATATGTTCCCAGGATTTCCAACTTTCAACCCAATGAGACAGCTAGGAACATGTCATTGTGCATAAAAACAGAAGCATGTAGCAATTGGAAGGAAGAGGTAAGATAGTAAGGATAAAAGAACTCACTGTAATATTCTGAGGATAAGTGCCAGTTAGTTCTCGAAACCGACACACACTAAAGAGAAGATTCTCAAAGCTGTCTCTTGCATTCTCCTCTGTGAGTGTTCTATCTCTCACAGCCTCCTTCTTGCCTGCACAACAATACCATTTTCTATCAATATATAACATAAGTTTAACATTGCAGTTCATAACAATCACAACAAAGCTTTATCACAAAAAATAAAAAATAAAAAATAAAAAAATAGATGTAGATAATCATAAAGCTGAAAAAGGCTAGATAACTTACATTTCCAAATCTGAGAGAAATTCAGTAATGTCAGAAATCAGAACACATAAAATGTGAGAAAATCGATGTATAACTACATATATAGGTCTGTTAATCATATATGAAACAAAATAGATTAGTAAGATCTTCTGTAGGCGGCCAGTTAGCTATTTCAAAAGGAAGAATATGATACTTCACCTTTTACGTGTTTTTAAGGTGATGCATTTTTAAATTGTCTGCCAAAATAAATTTCAAACACTCGGCCATGGGATACATTTGCATATATTACTGGTCCCACACTTAAGAAACAATAGGTTGTTTTGAAGCTACTTCTTGACCTATCATAAATGGGCATAGATAATAGGTTTGGATGCCATTGGGGGGGAAAGCACTCATTTACCACTTCCTGTTACTGTTCTCTTTGGATTCTTTCTATGTGATTTTGTAATCCTTTTTCTGTTTTTAGTTCAAGGATACCCAATTCCCCTTTTTCTTACATGAACATGCCCTAGTCAAGGAAAACAAGTGTCCAAGAGAAGTAGCGTTCACGTGT
This sequence comes from Asparagus setaceus, assembly GCA_012295165.1. Taxonomy (NCBI): domain Eukaryota; kingdom Viridiplantae; phylum Streptophyta; class Magnoliopsida; order Asparagales; family Asparagaceae; genus Asparagus; species Asparagus setaceus. The sequence goes on from CM022710.1 coordinate 4,317,343, forward strand.
CTGGCATGTGATATTTTTCTATTACTTGAAAACTGTAACACAATGGTGGTCATAAAATGACTAGTACCACTTGCAGCAACAATAAACATATTCTACTACAAATGGTTTGCCAAGCAAAACTATCACGAAATTAATGTCACACAACAAGTTATGGATTACATTTCTTAAAGGTGGTCATTTTAAACAATAAATCTAACATTCCCCATCTAATATAATCTGGAAGAAAATCTAAACTAACTGAAAAACTACACTCCTTCTAGTATTTCAAAATTAATGTGCATATACCCAAATGAGTTCAAACCCATCTCCTTCCAAAAGGATCCTGAAATATTTTACTAAATTATGTACCAAATGCAGATCTAATCAATTTTGTAATTATGACACAAACATACTACACAACAAACATAGAGACCATGTCCGAAATAAGAAAACTGAGGAATGCTTTTAGGAAACAATAAGTAAGCTACATGAGAAAGTTGATAATTACCAAACCACCCCTCTGAGTCTGCAACTGTCCAATAGCTTTGCGCCTCACTGCGAGGTCCAGCATCTTTTCTAGTCTCTCCACCACTAAATATAAGAAGAGCCTCATCATCTTTAGCCCCAATCTCAACCCCCACCTTAATATGCTCTACAAATGTAGAAGCCTGCCCAGGATTCTTTTGATATGGCTCCAAATACCATGAACTCTCATCTTCAAATTTCCCGCAACTTTCACTTGTATATATAGAATGGCCAGCAACCATAACAAGATTATGAAGATTCGTAAAAGGGTAAGAATCCGATTGTAAACTTAAATCATCACTCTTTCGAAAGCTCATTCTAAAATGGCTTTCATATACAGAAAGAACTACAAGAATGGTTATACCAAATGACAATGAGATGAGGAAAACAAGGACAGGGTGCATCTTGTAGAAGTATTGACATTGATTCCTAAATGATTTAATCATCCTGAGAGGATCAGATGATGAATTTTTCGTCTTTCGGGGTTTTCGGATGCTTCCGGATTCTAAATCAAAGTCTCCTCTTGGATATGCAGGAAATGATTGGCTGTTCATTGTAACATGAACTCTAATATCTAGATGGCACTGGCATCATATTCTTTATAAAGGATGCCAAATAATGAAAATTTTTATAGACCCAGATGAGATTTTGATTGAAACTTGGTAACGGTGAAGAGTTCTGACCAAAATTAGTCAAAAATGAAAATTATAATATGGGAATTTTCGAGATTATCAAGGACCCAGATGAGAATTACCAATATTAATGCAAGATCCACTCTCTATTTGGGGAAAAAATTGGAGGTTCGACGAAGACCCAGATGGGAATCTGCAGAGAAAAGTCAATTGAATCATCAAAATCAGTTTCATGGTGACAAATTCTCCCAAGAAAATTACTAAAAATGGAAATATTGACAATTTGAAGGAAATTTTGAAGGAAAAGAGAGTTACTTGAAGCTTGATTCTTGGCCCGAGAGAGTGGCGCTGTTTAGTTTTGGGATTTGTTTTGTTTGCTAATTGAGGAAGAAGACGAGTATTATTGGGGGGTGATGTTTTTGCACAAAACACCTCAAACTTTAGAGATGTATAAATAAATAAAAAGAAATATTTTTGCAAAAGAGAGGGCTCGAAATATAAGAAATAAATTATAGAGAAGCCCCCTGAAAACTTATTTTACATTTTTCACAAGTTGCAAGCACGAAGCCATCACGTACTATCTATAGAAAAACCAATTGAAAACTCATTTTAATTAAATTGTTCCATTAGTATTACAATTTTTTTATGAGTCGCGTGCATGAAATTGTTGCGTTTTGATTCAGAAAAGTTTATTTTTCTTGAAAATGAAAAGATTGAAAGATGAAAAGGAACTTTTGTGTAATAAATTCTTGGTAAACACTTATTCTGTATATTTGGATATATACAAGATGTGTGACTTCTTGATACTAGATTTCATAATAGTCTAAATCGAGAGTCCTCTATATAATTTCATCAAACCAATGGACTTCAACTAAGAAAATGAAGATCATTTCACAATTTCATATAAATAAATATTTGGATTGCCATGAACATATATTTCCTCCAACAAAGAAAAATATAAAATTATACCTTCTGCAACTAATCAAACATTGGATTTCGAAATAAATTTTGTACCCACAACATTTGTCATAGTTATAATTGCAACATACAAACAACCCCTCCGTACATATTACTGACAACACCAAGTATGAATTCTGAAAAAGGTTCAAATTCGCAGTATGAAAGCTTCCAAACTATCAAAGATAAACAATCCAGATTTGTGCACAAACTCACTCATAACAGTGTTCAGAGATCGCATAACTCAAGGTACACATGATAATTATCATAATTTACAAATGAAGCCAGAAAAAAGAAGAAAGAAAATACCAAGTCAAGTACAATTTTTTTTAAGAAACTGAGGGAACAATTGTTATTACAATCTGGGCATCAACTAGTTTTGCCTCAGCAAATGATTTACATCAGAATATTATCAATGCACAATGTTCATCACTATGAATGTATACTAAACCAAACACAAACAGATTGAAGAAAGAGCTCCCACTCTGGTTTGTGATATTCCGTTCAATCGATATCCATGGTCTCCTTGCTCCTTTAGTTCGGGAAGAAAAAAAAATAGACCATCATCAATAACTTTAGAAGTTAGGTTTCATAATCATTGAATTATTTCATATAAATGAGCTACTAGCAAGAAGTTGAAACCTACATGCATGATTTATGGATTTCTGTCCCAAAGTTCTCCAACTCTTCCAATTTGAACCAATTTTCAGTGAGCTGCCACAGCAAATGCAAATTGTAGCAAAATTTGTTGCAAACTATTTTAAGCAAAAGAAAGGGCGATATACTATTTGAGTATAAATCTAATACATTGAAGAGACGAAATTGGTCATGTAATTTGAAGTATATTTTCTCCTATAAAAAAGAAAAATATTCAAGTCTAGGCTAGTACAGCTAACAGGAAACTGTATTTGCTTTTATCTGACATCCTAAACAGCTTGTTATCATATAAATAAGAGGTAATGTTTTCTGATGTTGGCTCTTTGACATACATTTAAGCTCAAAAGAAAATAAATCATGTAATGAAACTTGGGGAGTTTTGGAGGATTGCTTATTAGTGCAATGAGTTTAAATTACATGACCGATAAAGTATAAATATATAGGAAATTGGCCAGAGCTAAAAGTAGTTAGAGTATAAGTTATAGCGCTCTCAATCCTAATCACAACTTCAAAGTTCTTGTACAGTGTAAGAGATTTTAAGATGGTACCGAAGCAATCCAGGTTAAAATTCCAGCGAACATCGATTTAAAGTGGAAAATACCAATGCATGAATAAAAAATTTTGGGCCCAGGAAAAAGGATGGTGGGTATCCACAATCAAAAGACAAAAGCTTACAAAGTAAGGGTAGCCCTCTGTGGAGAATATATCGGGTGCACTTTGGAGAAATAGGTACAAAAAATAAAGAACAAAGATCCCACATTCCTCACCGCTTCTCTGCTGCGGGACCTGTAAACAGCAAATCGATAATCCATAATTTTAGAAAGGGTAAATTGTAGAGAACCACATTACCTAACACCCTTAACTAATTTATTAGCACTTAGCAACCCTGGAGATTGCTTAGAAGGATAAATTGCAGATAACACTCCTCTCCCTCGTAAATTAAGGGCGCAGCTGGCGCTAAGTGCTAGTAATATTACTTGAGGGATCTTAAGTGCAACTGAAGATATAGATGAGGGGGGTTATGCCCAAGTTTAGGAAACAAGGCAGCATATAGTTACATTCTAAGGTATGCGTTCAGAATGTTGTCACCTTGGGAATTAGAAGAGGGATTTTAGATATGAACTCATCTGACTCTTTCCTTCCCTCCGATCTATATATATCAAGCACAAATCTGAAATGAACCAAGACAAATCATGCCTATCATGCCTAAATCTTATTTAAATTAGATTGTAACATTAAAAAGAGAAAAGAAAACAACAATAGACCTTCTTATGTGAGGCTCCAATCTTTTTGGATCCAAATTCTGAAGTGAGTCTAAAAGCAACATGCATGGTTGCTTGATTTTCGACTTTCTCTTCTCCCCAAAGTGGCATAAGATAAGGAGGTTCCAATGTCTCCTAGGAATATAGAAAGTGATAAATTGCATTACATGTTTCATTAAAATAGGAACGTAGTGACTTTATTTTAGGAAAGGGGAAGAGCGGAATACAAAAGATGTTTACACTACAACAGCTTGATAACGAAGAGTTACGTAAGAGGGACACAATGTTCTGAGACAGAATTCTGCAAGTTTGGTTGAACTTCAAATGGTTTTGATTGAGGAAAAAAAATACTTACCAACAAATTATGGGAACAAAAATATATTTTCTGGAAAAGATCTGCTTCTTCTTAATCCACTGAAGCACTTTAGATTTTGCTGACCCATCCTTGTACAAAGAAAACCATAAACTATCAAAATATGAAAAGGAAATCCTCTTCTCCACAGAGATCCTGCTCCATAAATCCCTACCAAAACAAGAGAAGACGCAGTTCAGAAGATAGGTAGGAGAGCAGCAATTTGATATTTACTAAATTAGGAAAGATGAGACTAACTCTAAGTAAAACTCAAACATCTTGGTGTTTAGCTTCTTCTGAAGCTTGAAGTCGGTCTCAGCATTGGTGCCATTTACAAGCGTCTTCCGTTCTTTGTTGTGAGGAATGGAGATAAGAGGATTTGAGATGGGAGCTCCGGAGCTCTCTAATAATTTGGCTGCTCGCCTTGTTATCATCTTAGAACATCTGCCTTCTACAACCGCAAAAGACGAACATTACAGAGTTCTTTCAGTCCCCTTTGTCAGTACGAAGCAACATTCTTTAAGTGATTTTCTTAGTGATTAAGATAGTGAGATTTCCTACTAATAGTTAGTATAATGAAAGAACACAAATTTTCATTAACATGAGTTGCACGGTAGAGAATGATTTAAGCACATGAAAATAAATAGCCCCATAATTGGTCAATCACCATTTTTTAATTTAGTAGAAACTGAAGGTACACATAGTCACTTCCAAAAAAGTTTGATACAAGGATGGTCACTTCAGAACTTAGATTGACAATCTTAACCAGATATATATCTCGGAAGGCCAACTCCACAAAGGCATTGACGAGACAAGTATCAAAATCAGAAAGTAACATCCAATAGATTAAACTAACATTAAGATCCTTCCAAAAATAGTTAAAAGAATAAACGAAGATTTAGATATTTAAGTAGAAGTTTGTGTAAAACTGAGATAATAGCTTTTGAACCTAAAATGATGCCTTCAATTAAATCCGAGCAGTAAGCATCGAGCAATGTGAACGGTTTTAGTCCCATACCATCACCAAGAGTCTTCCACGTGATTAAAAGTAATCACAGCCATAGTTTCAAATATTTTAGACATGGTCAATAATGACTATGCTACCTTATAAACAATCTGGTAAAAATGTATAATAGTTCATGACGTCGCGTACAGCTGCAAGGTGAACCTTTCACCTTTTTCACTTCATCTACTTGTCATCTTATTACTTCCCATATATCCATAACTCCCGTACACAGATTCAACACGTAAAATCCCTTGTAACCCTATTGATTGTGTGGTTATGAAGTTCAAAGTTAAAGGAAAATGTGGTGAATTTTGGGTATTGGGCTTGTTTGTGAATGGCATTTCCTATTCCAAGACCTCATCTGACTTCCCTCTTCATGCAGACTCTTCCCAGATAAATTTGCATTAATCTCCTCATATGAGCTCATAAATGACAATGAGTAGGGTTTCGACTTTTTTCAGCATACCCCTCTTTAACCTTAACCAACAATTACATGGCGGGTTAAAGGCCAATTTGGTCCCTGTACTAGGGCCTCGTACTCAAATTGGTCCTTGCACTTTTTTTTCTCTCAACTTAGTCCTTGTACCACACCTCAGTTACAAATTGAGTCCTTTTTTAACTTCCGTTAAAATTTGGGTGTTAATTTTTCGCTTATGACCACATTACCCTCAACCTTCATATTCAAGTTGGTCCCCATACTTATCTTTTCTCAACTTGATCCTCGTACCACTTTCAGAAGTTATATGAAATTCAAAATTATGAAAATTAATAAAAGCTTGAGGGTAAAGGAGGCAGTACACTCGTCTAATTTGTGCTATCCGAGAGACCTGCAGACTTCACATGCAAATATTTTGTATAGCATGTGCGCGCAAATGTTTAGAATTATTGATTCTGGATAACTCTAAATAATCAATTATCTTTCCATATTTTAATAGGTAAACTGGAGTTCATGTAACTTGTCCGAAAGGCATAGCACTTTACATTAATAAGCTAATCAGTAGTTACAAAACATATAAATGACAATATGAAATCCAATTTGCATGTAAGCATAATATTAATCGATGCTAGATAGCTATTGACATGAGTCACAAATTAGACGAGTGTAGTGCCTCCTTTACCATCAAGCTTTTATTAATTTTCGTAATTTTGAATTTCATATAACTTGTGGAAGTGGTACGAGGATCAAGTTGAGAAAAGATAAGTATGGGGACTAACTTGAATATGAAGGTTGAGGGTAATGTGGTCATAAGCGAAAAATTAACACCCAAATTTTAACGAAAGTTAAAAAAGGACTTAATTTGTAACTGAGGTGTGGTACAAGGACTAAGTTGAGAGAAAAAAAAAGTGCAGGGAACAATTTGAGTACGAGGCCCTAGTACAGGGACCAAATTGGCCTTTAACCCTTACATGGCTAGAGTTTTGGTAACAACCAACAAGTTGACATCCAATCCAAAAATATGATAAATATTTACACCCATCCATCTCCATGTTATAATGGGAAATTTCTATTATGGTAGAAAATAACTGTCTAAGAGAGAAATTTACGCAGAAAAAAATCCCAAACGTCAACAAATAAAAGTCCTACAAAACCTAAAATCGATGCAACAAGATTCACAAAAATTGGAAAACTAATACATGGGCACAACTAAAACTTGGTTTCATAAAGACCCAGATGAAAAAAAAATTAAGGACATAATTAGAGAAAACGATACTTACCGTTGTATTTTTCTCTGGAGATTGTAAAGGGCTTTCTTCTTCTTCAAAAATCTCTCTTTTTGAAATGGAGATTTGTAACTTGGGATAAAAAAAAACCTACTTTTGGTGTAACTTTTTGGGAGTCCGAGTTTTCCGGTATTGGAAAAGAGAGAGCGACGAGTTCATGTAGCTGTTTGCTGTTTTGCTCTCCACAGCAAAATTGCTGTCGAGACAAAGCAGCTGTTTGAATTAAAAAAAAGAACAAATTTTCATTTTAGACCCTTTTTGAAATTTATTTCCAAAAATCGACCCCTTGCAAATTTAATCACAAATTTCGACCTAGTTTCAGCCACCATTTTAGAAATTTATTTTCAAAAATCGACCCCCTTTCAAATTTAATCACAAATTTCGACTGGTTTCAGCCAGTTGGCTGAAACAATGTCGAAATTAGTAAATAAATCTTCACGGGATTCTAAATCCCGTGAAGATTAGTGCTAATTACCTAGCCTAATTAAAATAGAACCAGACTGGAGAAAATAACCACCAAACTTCACGGGATTTGAAATCCCGTTAAGTTTGGTTGCAGCTAAATCAATATCTAAATCACCTACCTCAACGTCACCCTCCTCTTCATCAGCACCAGCTGGGCCTCGGCCCAAGAGGCCACGCCTTCTACCCCCAACCCCTCCCCTTCAAGAACTCCTCCGGCGCCTCCGACATCACCAACTCCTCCGACCACATCTTCGCCGTCGAGTTCGACACCATCCAGGACTTCGAGTTCTTCGACATCAACGACAACCACGTCGACGTCGACATTAACAACCTCGCCTCCAACAAGTCCAGCCACGCCGCCTACTTCGACGACATCACCGGCTCCAAAATTGACCTCAACCTCAAATCCGGTGACAAGATCCAAGCTTGGATCGACTACGACGGCGCCGCCAAGCTCCTCAACGTCACCCTCTCCCCTTTCTCCAACAAATCCAAGACCCCCTCATCTCCTTCCCCATCGATCTGACCCCAATTCTCTGTGTTTTGATGTTCGTCAGGTTCTCAGCCTCCACCAGGTTACTAGCGAGTTCCCTTCAAATACAATTAGAATGGAGGCCCCAAACTTCACGGGATTTCAAATCCCGTGAAGTTTGCTTCTGTTTCAATTAGGCTAAGTAATTATGACTAAACTTCACGGATTCTAAATCCTGCGGAAGCGATTAGATAACCTCGCCACCGTGTAAAACCGGTCGAAAATGCGAAATAAATTTCAAATGGGTCGATTTTTCAAAATAAATCTTGAAAATGGTCTATTTTAAAAATTTGTCCTAAAAAAATTGGAGCACGTACAAAATTCCTCTAAATTCTATAAATTAGAAAGACCACCTTGAAGTAGGGTTAGGCATAAGTAGGGCCGGTTGGAGCCGATGGCAAACTGGCCCAGAAGTCGTCGGCGGGCACGACCGGGGCCTACCATGTCAGAGTGGGCCGGGCCTACTTCTCTCACCCCAAGCCTAGGACTGGATCCAGCCCGACCCACAGCCCGCATGGGTGCAGGCAGGGTCCGACCCGGTGCAATGCGGTTTGGGTCGCGGATCGGCCCACGACCCGCATTTTTTTCCTTTTAAGTTTTTTTTTCTTTTCTAACTTTACTTGTATTAGTATTTAGTAAACTATATCTTTATTTGAAAATAAATGTCATCTCTTTGTTGCAATAGAAGCATTAATCGTTAATATATTTTTAAAGGACTTGTTAATAAAATCTTTATTCATGAGCACTGAACTTCTAATTATGACTAAAAATAATTGTGTAGAATATCATCTAAGAATGAAACAAAACATATAGTCGTACCCCTTACACCCGTAAAATCATCTATAGGAAATAGCTATTGCATGAACTTTTTCCCTTTAAACATAAATATATCATATGATTACTCATTGGATACCACTAACTGTGAACTTTTTCATATTTATTCTACTAAATATTATAATATCTTTATTACTTTATTTGAAAATTTGAAATATATCATGTAAGACATAAAAAATGTAACTCAAAATTTATAGTGAGATTATTTCTCTATTTTCTTGCTAAATCATATTTCCTACATCGACACGTACACCTAAGTTACAAACATTGAGTTTTTACAACATACATTTGAGAGAAAGATTTATTCAGATAAAAAATTAATCTTAATTTCACATGTCTTTGTATGTGCAAATACGCTAATTATTGTGAAAAAGATTCTGTTGATGCTAAAAATAAAACAGCTAATATAATGTGAGTTTGTGGTGATTAGGGTCCCTTATCCCCCTTCATGGCTGATCACCGATGAGCCATGTGGTGGAGCCTTTGTAAAAGCGCAACACGTTAGAGGACCGGAGTTGGGTTCTCCAGGTTTTTCCTCCGACGATCAGGTCAATACTTTGAGCTTGAGTGGAGAAGTAACCAAATGAGTGAAGAGTTCTAAGTCCTAAGTGCGAGTTTGCTTACCTTGGTGGTGAGAATAGTCCCTCTATTTATAGTAGGCTCTGAGGGGCAATTTTGTAATTTTGGCCGAGTTGAAGCAATGAGTTAGTCAACAGTCACTTTACATGTGTCAGCTGCTGTGTGGAGAGAGTCACCAATGATTTGATATGATTGTGATTGATGAGGCATGGTGGGTGAGGGGTCATGAGGATTTTTGGGGCTAGAGTAATGATGACTCTGACAATGCCTTTAATGTGATGGTGACTAGTTGTTTGGCCTGGGGAGAAGGTACTGACCTCTACTGGGAGAAGGGACTCGACCCTACTGGGAGAAGGTCGCTGGCGAGAAGGGACTCGACCCTACTGGGAGAAGGGACTCGACCCTACTGGGAGAAGGTCGCTGGCGAGAAGGGACTCGACCCTACTGGGAGAAGGTCGCTGGCGAGAAGGGACTCGACCCTACTGGGAGAAGGTCGCTGGCGAGAAGGGACTCGACCCTACTGGGAGAAGGTCGCTGGCGAGAAGGGACTCGACCCTACTGGGAGAAGGTCGCTGGCGAGAAGGGACTCGACCCTACTGGGAGAAGGTCGCTGGCGAGAAGGGACTCGACCCTACTGGGAGAAGGTCGCTGGCGAGAAGGGACTCGACCCTACTGGGAGAAGGTCGCTGGCGAGAAGGGACTCGACCCTACTGGGAGAAGGTCGCTGGCGAGAAGGGACTCGACCCTACTGGGAGAAGGTCGCTGGCGAGAAGGGACTCGACCCTACTGGGAGAAGGTCGCTGGCGAGAAGGGACTCGACCCTACTGGGAGAAGGTCGCTGGCGAGAAGGGACTCGACCCTACTGGGAGAAGGTCGCTGGCGAGAAGGGACTCGACCCTACTGGGAGAAGGTCGCTGGCGAGAAGGGACTCGACCCTACTGGGAGAAGGTCGCTGGCGAGAAGGGACTCGACCCTACTGGGAGAAGGTCGCTGGCGAGAAGGGACTCGACCCTACTGGGAGAAGGGACTCGACCCTACTGGGAGAAGGTCGCTGGCGAGAAGGGACTCGACCCTACTGGGAGAAGGTCGCTGGCGAGAAGGGACTCGACCCTACTGGGAGAAGGTCGCTGGCGAGAAGGGACTCGACCCTACTGGGAGAAGGTCGCTGGCGAGAAGGGACTCGACCCTACTGGGAGAAGGTCGCTGGCGAGAAGGGACTCGACCCTACTGGGAGAAGGTCGCTGGCGAGAAGGGACTCGACCCTACTGGGAGAAGGGACTCGACCCTACTGGGAGAAGGTCGCTGGCGAGAAGGGACTCGACCCTACTGGGAGAAGGTCGCTGGCGAGAAGGGACTCGACCCTACTGGGAGAAGGTCGCTGGCGAGAAGGGACTCGACCCTACTGGGAGAAGGTCGCTGGCGAGAAGGGACTCGACCCTACTGGGAGAAGGTCGCTGGCGAGAAGGGACTCGACCCTACTGGGAGAAGGTCGCTGGCGAGAAGGGACTCGACCCTACTGGGAGAAGGTCGCTGTCATCTCTTTGTTGCAATAGAAGCATTAATCGTTAATATATTTTAAAGGACTTGTTAATAAAATCTTTATTCATGAGCACCGAACTTCTAATTATGACTAAAAATAATTGTGTAGAATATCATCTAAGAATGAAACAAAACATATAGTCGCACCCTTACACCCGTAAAATCATCTATAGGAAATAGCTATTGCATGAACTTTTTCCCTTTAAACATAAATATATCATATGATTACTCATTGGATACCACTAACTGTGAACTTTTTCATATTTATTCTACTAAATATTATAATATCTTTATTACTTTATTTGAAAATTTGAAATATATCATGTAAGACATAAAAAATGTAACTCAAAATTTATAGTGAGATTATTTCTCTATTTTCTTGCTAAATCATATTTCCTACAACGTCATTACACCTAAGTTACAAACATTGAGTTTTACAACATACATTTGAGAGAAAGATTTATTCAGATAAAAATTAATCTTAATTTCACATGTCTTTGTATGTGCAAATACGCTAATTATTGTGAAAAAGATTCTGTTGATGCTAAAAATAAAACAGCTAATATAATGTGAGTTTGTGGTGATTAGGGTCCCTTATCCCCCTTCATGGCTGATCACCCGATGAACCGCCGCCGCTGGAGCCGCCTGTAAAACTGCAACACGTTAGAGGACCGGAGTTGGGTTCTCCAGGTTTTTCCTCCGACGATCAGGTCAATACTTTGAGCTTGAGTGGAGAAGTAACCAAATGAGCTGAAGAGTTCTAAGTCCTAAGTGTGCAGAGTTTGCTTACCTTGGTGGTGAGAATAGTCCCTCTATTTATAGTAGGCTCTGAGGGGCAATTTTGTAATTTTGGCCGAGTTGAAGCAATGAGTTAGTCAACAGTCACTTTACATGTGTCAGTTGTTGTGTGGAGAGAGTCACCAATGATTTAATATGATGGTGATTGATGAGGCATGGTGGGTGAGGGGTCATGAGGACTTTTGGGGCTAGAGTAATGATGACTCTGACAATGCCTTTAATGTGATGGTGACTAGTTGTTTGGCCCGGGAGAAGGTCGCTGGCGAGAAGGGACTCGACCCACTGGGAGAAGGTACTTGACCTCGCCCGGGAGAAGGTCGCTGGCGAGAAGGGACTCGACCCACTGGGAGAAGGGACTCGACCCACTGGGAGAAGGGCGCTGGCGAAGGGACTCGACCCACTGGGAGAAGGTACTTGACCTCGCCCGGGAGAAGGTACTTGACCTCGCCCGGGAGAAGGTCGCTGGCGAGAAGGGACTCGACCCACTGGGAGAAGGGACTCGACCCACTGGGAGAAGGGCACTGGCGAGAAGGGACTCGACCCACTGGGAGAAGGTACTTGACCTCGCCCGGGAGAAGGTCGCTGGCGAGAAGGGACTCGACCCACTGGGAGAAGGGCGCTGGCGAAGGGACTCGACCCACTGGGAGAAGGGACTCGACCCACTGGGAGAAGGGCGCTGGCGAGAAGGGACTCGACCCACTGGGAGAAGGGCGCTGGCGAAGGGACTCGACCCACTGGGAGAAGGTCGCTGGCGAGAAGGTACTGACCTCTACCGGGAGAAGGGCACTGGCGAGAAGGGCGCTGGCGAAGGGACTCGACCCTACTGGGAGAAGGTACTTGACCTCGCCCGGGAGAAGGTCGCTGGCGAGAAGGGACTCGACCCGACCGGGCGAGAAGGTACTGACCTCTACTGGGAGAAGGGCGCTGGCGAAGGGACTCGACCCACTGGGAGAAGGGACTCGACCCACTGGGAGAAGGTCGCTGGCGAGAAGGGCGCTGGCGAGAAGGTACTTGACCTCGCCCGGGAGAAGGTACTTGACCTCGCCCGGGAGAAGGTCGCTGGCGAGAAGGGACTCGACCCACTGGGAGAAGGGCGCTGGCGAGAAGGGACTCGACCCTACTGGGAGAAGGGCGCTGGCGAGAAGGTACTCGACCTCGGCCTGGGGAGAAGGTACTTGACCTCGGCCTGGGGAGAAGGTCGCCTGGAGAGAAGGTACTCGACCTCGGCCTGGCGAGAAGGGCGCCTGGCGAGAAGGTACTCGAAAGACGTCCTCACTCGAAGTCGTCTTAGATATCCTAGGCGTCCTCGCTCAGCAGGCCGAGTCAAAAGGCGTCTTTACTCGACCTCTCTTGAAGAACAGAGACGAAAGGCGTTCCCTCTCGAACTTAGCAATGATAGCCAGTCACTATCACATTAAATGCATGGTCAAAGTTATCATTGCATCTCCCCTGGAGTTATAATGACTCATCGGACCACACCAGCGCCACAGCCCCTCTGATAAATAGGCACATTTGCCTACTGCATGAAGGTACGTAAAATTCCGCACACTTAAGAGAACTAAATTATTTTTCTCCCTTTCAGATCACAACTAACTTGATTGTCAGAGGAACCATCGGAGAACCCAACTCCGGCCCTCTAACGTATTGTATGTGTGCAGGTTTCTCTTCCGCTCAGCAATCAGCCATTAAAGGAGATTAAGGGACCCTAAGTCCTTAAAAATCTACTCTAAATCCTACTGCTAAACTTCTGACATCAACAACTGTTCATGCTGCATTGTTATTTGAATCTTAGAACAAAATTCACTTATGTTTTTTTTTTCTTGCTTGTCTAAAATGTGTTTGAGATATAAGTTTTTGTGGATGATTAAAGGATATAATTATTTATTTCTCAGAAATAAGTTTGTATTTTAGATGTTGACTAGAATGCAGTGGATGGAATTTGAAGAAAATCCTATGATATTGATAAACCATTAATTGGCATTGGATTTTCTTTAATATTTGTTCCCTGATTCTCTTAAAAATTTCTTTGTTTTAGAAATTTTTATAAGATGTTTGAGTGAAGTATCATCTACATCAAATTATCATGAAGAAATAATCTCTTTAGAAGAGTTCTATGAAATCTTTTGTCGATCCACATCTCTAATTAAGGGCTTGTTTACAACTCCACTTATTAAACATAATTTGTCTAGTAGAACAGAACAAGTTTAAGTCACGTGGCATATTAATTGAACCAGAACTTAAATCAGTTTTGTTAAGCTAATTTTTATTTTAAACTGAAGAATTGACTCCCACGCAAATCACTTTGCCAACCTGATCATATTCCAATTCTAAGTCTAAAAGTACTGTCAATGACAGGGAGCGTGTTTGGGAGAACTTATTTTTTAGTCAAATTAGCTTTTAAACTACTTTTTTTCATAGCTAACTGCTTAGTAAATCACCAAAGTCTCATTTTCGAAAAGTTGGCATTTCCCGACCTTTGAAAAAATAGCTTATAAACTTGTTAAAGAATATTATAGAGATCTATTAGATTAGGAATAATATATTAGGAATTTGTAATTGAGAGATATTCAGGATGTGATTGGATATGATTTTATATCATATCTATTTTGCAATATCCTCTTAACCTCTATTTAAAAGAGGTTAGGGTTAGATAAATAATATTTTGATAATCTTGGCCTTTTTCTATTTCTCAACATGGTATCAGAGCAGATTATCGAAACTAGAGAGACATCGTTCCTCGTCAACGATCTCGCGGCCGCCGAGGGGATTTTGCCGCACTACGTGCTTCCTCTCGGCGGCTTCGACACCGACCTCGACTGCATCAACTCTCTCTCATCGGCTGTGGCAGTGTTCATCAGCAGCGGTACTGTGCATTCTTTTAGTACTGTTCATCTGAAAACACTGTTCATAACAGCCGTACTGTTCATTCGAGAGCACTGTTCATCCGGCCCAAGTCTTGCTCTTTTAATCTGATCATTTGGCTTAATCTACTAGATCTTCATAGCTCTGCAGATGAAAGTATTGTTCATAAGTACTATTCATTTGAGGTTACTGCTTCACCGCAGATGCTGTTGGGGCTACTGTTTATCCGTGGTACTGTTGGCCACGAGTTATTATTCGTCCGGGCCGTCGATCACCTCCATGCCCTAAATCCTCGCCTTTGATGATTGATCTCGCATAGATCTCGATGATTCGATCTCGTCCTCATCATCGATCTTGCCTCCTTGTCGATCTTTGCACGAGCCCAAAGTCAACTCCACCTTTTGGATCATTTGTTTGTCAGATCCTTAAAGAAGAATTATTTGTTGTTGGATTCTTTTAAAAAGGAGCATTTATTGTTGAATCCTGGAAAGGATCATTTGTTGTTGGATCCAAAAGGAAGGATAATTTATTGTTGGATCCTCCAAGGATCATTTGATCAGTGGAGTGTGCGCTTTCTTTGTAAACAAGCTGGACATGTATATCATACATACTCCAGCTTGAGGGAGAGTGTTAAGGAATATTATAGACATCTATTAGATTAGGAATAATATATTAGGAATATGTAATTGAGAGATATTCGGGATGTGATTGGATATGATTTTATATCATACCTATTTTGTAATATCATCCTAACCTCTATTTAAAAGAGGTTAGAGTTAGATGAATAATATCTTGATAATCTTGGCCTTTTTCTATTTCTCAACAAAACTCATATAAATAAGCTATGTTTGACCGAGTAAATGATCATTCTATCCATATAACTTTTATAAGAATTTTATCATAAAACCCAAAAGCTATCAAAATCCGGCGTGACTTGCCAGCTCCTAAAAATAAGTCCTCCCAAACACCCAATTTTATAGTCAATCTCCTTTGATGTTTGATGAACTTAATCTACATTATATGGAGAAAAAATTGGATACGCATCATTGAAAATAACTTTGGCTGATTAAATATTTGATGTCCGCACTATGGATGAGATTAAGGAATAATAAGAAGCTTATCAGGTAATGGATGGTATCCTAGTTCTATAGGCCATAATAGGCTTAATGGCACTTAAATAACCTATAGTTTCCCCAACTTTGCACTTAAATATACTCTCATTTGTTTTTGGGAGTACTTGTATAATATACCCTAAAGTTTTTTAAAACATACACTTATATATCCTCATTTTTTTTGGCAGCACTTATATTCCCAAAAAATTTTAAAACTTGTACTTAAATACCCTCAAGTTTGCATAATTAAGGATATTTAAGCACATGTTTTAAAAACTTTAGGGTATATAATTGTTGTCAGAAACAAGTCAGGGTATATAAATGCAAAGTAGGGGAAACTATAGGGCAGTTAACTGCAATTAACCCATAATATGATGACTATTTTAGGCATTTAATGATGATGCGACATGGGCGGGCTGGGGCTCAAAAGTCGAGTAAGAATTTGCATCATCATCATCGTCATCATTATTGTTATTGTTATATTGGGAGAAAATTTGAATATAATTTTTTTTTATTTTAAGGGAGATAGAAGATCTCATTGAAGAGGGTCTTACATTGAAGGGATATTTCAAGTTTGTTTCTTTCAGATGTTGATTGGAGAGTCTGATTTGGATAACTAGTTGTAAATAAATAAAAATTAGTAATAGTATTAGTCTACCAATATTTAATGTTGGAGATTGACTTTTATGACTGATTATTTTAATGAAGATCACGAAAACAGATCAAGAACTTTGAGCATCCTGTAAATAGTTTGACTTTATCATAAGAGAAGACGTAAGTTGTAAGTTCAAGCCATACAAACAATTTAATAATAATCATTCTGTTCAAAATATATCAAAGTATTTTGAAGGAAAAAAAATCGTTTTCAATCTCTTTCTCGAGCTCTAGAAATTAGAAACAAAATTCGGGATCTCTTATGAAATCTGAACTATAATGATTTCCAAATGAATATTTCACATCATTCTCCTTTAACTAGAATTCAAGTGATGAATCATGATAATTATCTCCCAAACTCCTAAAGTCGTCTGTGAATGTACACGATATTTTATTTTATTTTATTTTATTTTATTTTTATCATGAAGACGACCATTTTCACTGTATTTTAGCAATCCCATCTAGCATTAGCATCTTTGTTCCCCTTCCTGCGATCAAATTTTGGCATTTTATTCCATTTTGAATACAGTACAATAGTATTCTGATCAATAGATTTTATGAGGCTTGGTTCTAGATTCCTATTTGAAAAGCAGCGCAGAAACCACTACTTTACAAGATTCACAACAATCGATCAACACTTAGGCGGTTGTGGCTATATTCAGAAGAGGAAGAAGTACAGTAGGAGGAGATAAGAGAAATGTTGGAATATGAAATAGCCTAATATAGATTTCTAATCAAGGTGCTATTTGGCTCTAAGTCGGTCGTCTACTCCGGTGTAAGGCGATATTGTCATATAAAAAGGAAATACTTAATACGGTTGTGATTCATTTGATATATAATCTTTACTGTATCTCTCATGATTTGCACTCATTCTCATTTTCATCACTCAAGATCAATCATAACCATTTATTATATATAATATAAAGGTATGACTGTAGAACTTTTCTGTAAAAATATACCTCACCATTGCAGACCTTGATTCTGTTGTATCCATCAAATTGGACTCTCATAATTAGTTTTAACAATATCACAACCCCAAATGGGCCTTTTCTCCTTAGCCAAAATGGGACGACTTTTGGATACTTTATGCATCAAACACTACTTACATAAGACCAAAAAGAGCATCTTTGTAGTAATCGCAGGCCCCCTTGATTCCATCGATAAACTCATCACAAACTCATGAACGAAACTCTTCATATGTATCCCACAAAAAAAAACTATCTCTGAATTCAAATTATATCAACATGTCTGAAACCTCTTCAATCTTCGTGCACGCCATCCCTGAGACAGGCCGCCTCCTCCCCTCAGCGAGCCGATGGAACTCCATAGAGCTCGAGTTCGGAAGCATTTTCCCTTCATCAAAATCGCATGACGATACCATTTCCAAATACTCCAAATCATACAACTTCCGTCTCGCTATAGCTGATAAATCACGGTTTAAACGATTCGTGTACATAACTATCGTCTCAGTTCTCCTTATCATCGTCGCAGTCCTCTTATTTGTCTTTCTTCATCATAGGCATCATGATCGCGGGCCATCCAGCAATCTGCCTCTCGTGCTAGAACACGCACTTTCTTTCTTCGATGCACAAAAATGTAATACAACATGATGTTGTTCACATACAGACTATGGTTATATGAAAGTTTTCTGATATTGTGTTATATTTGCAGCTGGGGTTCTTCCAAAGAACAATCCAGTGAAGTTTCGAGGAGATTCGGGGTTGAATGATGTCGATATGAAGAGGAATAATGCAAGTCTTGTTGGTGGTTTTTATGATTCTGGGAATAACATTAAGTTCAGTTTTACTACTGCTTATACTGTGACTGTATTGAGTTGGAGTGTTATTGAGTATCATGAGAAGTATTCAGCAATGGGGCAGCTTGATCATGTAATGGATATTATAAAGTGGGGGAGTGATTATTTGTTGATGCTCTTTGTTCCTGGAGATTCAGAGGATGAAGGATTGATATATTCTCAGGTAAAGGTTTTTTATTTCTATTTTTTTATGTTTTAATTTGCATAAATATTTGTATGTTTTGTGTAATAATTGATAAATGGTGCGTGAGGGATAATACAAAGAACACAACTTTGGTGTGTCTGCTAGTTTGGGTGATCATACACTCCTCTTATAAGACTTACTTTTATTGGATTCCAAAAAAAAAAAAAAAAAAAAAGAAATTTACATGTTAAAAAACACTACAAAGTGCAAAATAGGAGAATTTGTCTACCCGCAAATAAGAAAAACCACATACTTGATTATTTGTGAATATATGCATATTCACATTTAAAGATCTATGTTCAAGTTTACAATTATATGGAAAAGAAATTTAAACTAGAAAATGAAACAAAATAAATACTTCAATTCTAAAAGAAGGCATATTGGAGTAACACATTCATTTAATTCATGTATTTTCAGAAAAGTAAGATATGTAGATCAAACCCACAAAAAAACATCCCACAAGCATAAAAATGCAGGCTATGGCAAGAACATTTTATATGAAGGAAAAATTTATCACGGAAAATAGTTAGTGGCATGAATTGGTAGCTTGTGCTTCTCTGCAAAATGTATTTGTTTTATAAGAGGCACTCATCCTCATTTTCTCAAATTTTGTTTGTAAGACTAAGTAGTATATTGCGCAATAGTAGAGGAGGATTGACAGGATAAAGTTGAATTTTGAATTTGGAAGGGCACAAAAATGCATCTAATCCTCAAATTTTACAGTAAAATGAAAACTCAACCTTTCTTTTCTAAACTAAATTTGACTAGGTTCTTCCTCAAGTGAAGCATGTCAAAATTTGATGGATTATTTTTTTCTGCTTTATTTCTCCTATGCAATAAACTAACTATAACTTTAGGTTGGGAGTGCAGACACCAGCACTAATCCAAACAACGACATAACCTGCTGGCAAAGACCCGAAGACATGACATACAGCAGACCAATATCAACTTGCACAATCTCTGCTTCTGATCTCGCTGGAGAAATTACAGCAGCACTCTCAGCAGCATCCTTAATTTTCATTGAAAACAAAGCTTATTCAAATCGACTGGTTCAAACCGCTCAAAAATTATTTAACTCTGCAAAGAACAACCAAAATCAAGGAACCTATTCTTCGAATAAAGAATGTGGAGGTGCATCAAGAGATTTCTACAACTCTACTAGCTATTTGGATGAACTAGCTTGGGGATCGACATGGTTGTTCTTCACTACCGGAGATTTTTCTCATCTTCAGTATGCAACTGAAACATTTCAGCTTGCATTGAATGATACATTGTCGGATAACAGGGTTTTTGATTGGAATAACAAGATTGCAGCTAATGCAGTGAGTAAAACTTCACAAAAATTTCCTGATGAGTTTTTGTCGTGTTGAATCTAATTATTTAGAATTTTGTAGATTTTGCTGACGAGGTTAAGATATCTCCATGATCCTGGATACCCATATGAAGATACACTGAAACACTGCTCAGAAATGATTGACGCAATTATGTGTTCTTATCTATCTCCACCCAAATGGATGGGCTGGGTAAAAACTGTGACACCGGGTAAGTGTCATTTTATGGATTCATAGTGTATATCATAACTTATATAGGTTACTAGTATAAACTTGGACAATATAGAAATAAATGAATCAATAATTAACATAAAACTTACCTTGATTTTGATTGTAGGTGGACTGATCCTTCCATCGCCATTTAACATCAGTTCATCTCTCCAATTTGCTTCAACAGCTTCTTTTCTTAGTAAGCTCTATAGCGACTACCTTAACATCATTCAAGTCCCTGCTAGGAGTTGCAGCACCAATTCTTTTTCACCACAGGCACTGAAAAATTTTGCCGATTCACAGGCAAGTATGCATTCAAATGATAATTAGATTCTGACACCGACACGATCCATGTCCGAAGATATTAGAACAAATAATTTCAATACTCATAAGATATCATATTTAGCCTCTTAAGACTTTTTAGATACTTTTGTGGTCATTATCTTGCATAATATACATGTGACATTGGTTCTTATTACATGAGAAAACAAAACCACAGAAGGAAAAACAGTTATAAGATATTGCTGAAGAACCATTTGTATATAAGAAAATAATTAAAATTTTACTTATGGTTTGAACTATCTAAATCTTCGGATTAGTTTGAATGAATAACACAAATTAAGTATGTATATAATAAAAATTATACATAGAACGAAAGTTATATTTAGTAATTGTGGGTAGACCCTCTGTACTATCGCTGATGGAAGATAGAGTTCTTGTAATTCTATTGTTGCAGAGAGACCCTCTGACTGAACTTTTTTGACTCTTTTATCCTCAAGAAATCTATTTGTAAAAAAAAAACAATTTCTCTCTATATGAGGGTAAAAGAGTGAAAAACTCAAGGGTTCATCTACAACAATAGAACTACAGGAGGTCTATTCGCAATTAACCCTAAATTTTAAGTCTATATATGAAATTAAGTATACTATATATGCATACATATTAACATGCACATATACATATTTTATGTTTTTTGAGACTGCATATCCCATGTCACTGACATAAACTTATTTTCCAATGCTCTCTATTATGCAGATAAATTACATCCTAGGCAAAAATCCTATGAAAATGAGCTACGTCGTTGGCTTTGGAGACCGTTACCCAAAACAAGTTCACCATAGAGCTGCATCAATCCCTTGGGATGGAAAGCATTATAACTGCTCAGAAGGCGAAAAATGGAGATCATCGAAGGATCCAAACCCCAATACTTTGCTCGGAGCCATGGTCGCTGGTCCAAGCTATGACGATAAGTTTACTGATCAAAGAGTTCAACCCAAGTTTACAGAACCTACTATTGCTGGAAATGCTGGTTTAGTTGCAGCCTTGGCTGCACTTGTCGATCCGAGTGTTTTGAGGATGAGCAAGTTTAATGGAGGGATAGACCAAGATAGGATATTTGCAAAGATTACATAAATTTCACACTGACATTGTTGCTTTCAATTAACTAGCATATAGAAAAGAATTAACAACAAGACAGTGCAATCAAACATAAGGTTGCATTCTATTGTAACTCAACAGTGTCTAGTTCATGTAACTATTTCACATACAAAGTAAGATGTTGATATCGAATTCATCATCTTTTGTAGCAATTTCTTAAACAACCATAGAGGAATAGACCCAGGCAGGATATTTGCAAATAGAAAAGCATCGACAAGTTGAAACTACAATTAATGGGAGGTTATGTAAATTCAACAATATGCAAAAGACAGTGCAATCACACATAACATTGCATTTTGTAACCCAAGGATGCACATATATCGAGGAAAATATAACTATTTCACATAAAGATCAAGATGTTGATATAGAATTATTGTGTTGATGAGCAGTTGCAGAGCTTAATACTGAGCTAGGCATATGCACAAACACATGGCATGCATTATTTTTCAAATTCTGTTAATTAGAGGATCATGGGCCATACAAAATCAGCCAACATATGGAATCATGCTACATAAAAAATTCATATACCATGATTCCACAATTTCATTCTCATAAACTTTGCATCACAATGAAAGGTGATTCTAAAAAGATGGGTTCTTGGATCACTCACAAAATTACCAAAGCATGGGAAAATAAATGGAGAAAACGGCTGCTTTAAAAGGTGGGATTATGTTAATGTGTGAGTGGGAGCATCTATACCTAGCTCTAGAGACCAAACAGTTGTTTGCAAAGCAAATCACCTCATTGGAAGGATTTTCTTTTTAAATTAAATGAAAATTTATGGATCGATGCAAAAAAAAAAAAAGGGAAAAATTTGGGTTGTAATATTTTGAAATTTAATCCTTTACATCATTGAAATTATTATTAGGTCCTCAACCCTCTATTATATTTGCCTCTAATGAGCCAAACTCTGGTAGGATTAGCGGTTAACAACGGATAGTTAGTTGTTATTGTCCTCTCAATAAATGTGTACCCTTTATATTCGAGATGAGATATATTTAATGTGTATCTATATCTATACTACTATATAATAATGATCCAAGTGAAGGCAATTCAAAATTGGATGAGTGGTGGACATGCCCTCTTCCTACTATAGTTGAAAGAGCAAAAGTTAATTTAAGAAAAGAGATTTTGTCTCTTTATTGTTTCTAGAACATTCTATTCATATTTTACCATAAACATAGATAAAGTCTATACAATTGAATATTCATTTTTCTCTTTGTTGTTTCTAGAATATTTTAATCAATGGTTTTCCATAAACATAGATGAAGTCTATATAATTTTTTTATAAACAAAAGTCTATATAATTATATAAAGTTTAATGAAATAAATCAAAGTACAAATAAAAATAACAAATCGAACTAAAATTTAAGGAGTATGGCCATAAAATATGACTCAAATGGTAAATGTTTTGGGATGGATTATAGATAGTCACGAATTCAGATCTTCGCATTATTCATCTCGAAAATAATAAAAAATATTTCAATTGCATCTGTTAAATAAAACTTTACTCCTTTCATAGAATTAATTTCCACGAATAAACGTATAAAAATTTAAGCAATAATTTCCTTTGAGCTGCACAAAAAAGAATGTCATTATCAATATTGAATTAATTTCGATAAATTGTTTTTTTTGCACGTGCATAATGCACGTGCCTAGATCGCACGTGCCTGTGATCTAGTGTGTTTTAAATGAATTTTAGAATGTAAACATTATTTCATCAAAATAAGTATGGTTAGACATATGGCAAGGGGTTAAGAGGGTTTAGCCTCTTCTTAACCCTCCAAATGATTAATTTAGTCAAAGGATTAACAAACCATTTTTAAGGGTTAAAAATTAATTAACCCCTCATTTAGAAGGGTTAACAAATCCACTTGAGGAGATGAGTTAAGATTTATTACCTCAAAGAATGGACCTTTAAAAAAGAATGTTATAGTAACTAATGTAGGATATTTATGACAACTAACCCCATTAACTCTTCTTTATTTCCCAAACACAAAAATTTTAATCATTTATCTTAACTATCAAATTCAAATGGAAATTAAATTATTTTTAATCCCTCATGAAGAGTTAACTAAATTAATTCGTCTTCTTAACCCTTCTCTCCAACCCCCTTGTCGAGTGACGCCTACGGGTATAACTGACAATCCACGTTAAAAAGTTAATCTAAAGTAAATATGCCTCCAAATGCAACGATAATAAACAAGAGGGACTAATTCGTACCAACTTATAAACTTTGTCAATGATTTGAGAAACTAATTTCGAAATACTAAAGACTTAAAGGGCTAACATCAAAAAAAAAACAAAACAAAAACCACGACAATTATACTTTTCGCACTAAACTCATTTGACCACACTCTAACCGTTGATCTAATTAAGAACATCGTGGGCCCAGAGTCGCAGCACGTTTCCCTTATTCTAATACCCATCGTGGGCCCCCACCGAGGCCTAAGTTAAATAACCGCCACTTTCCCTCTCCCTCTTCCTCTCTCGAACTCGATTCTGTCGTAGCGAGAAAGAATCGCACCCAAAAAAAAAAGGAAAAAAAAAAGAGAACAAAAACCCTAGATTTTAGATTTCGCTTAAAATTTCTCGGATCGATGCAAGGAGGGCAAATGGTGTTGGAGGAGCCCGTGAGGCTCGCCTCCGTTCTCAACGCGTCCAAATCTGTAACCGTTCTCGTCTCTCGATCTGATTAATTTTTCCATTTTTTTCCGAATTTTTGAATTCTTTTTTGGTAATTTAGTAGTTCGTTGTTGTTCTTGCATTGTGATCTGCGCTGATGTTAGTGGAATTGATTTTGATGCTAGATTTATTGATTTTTTTAAAATTAGGTTTATGATCCTTTTGATAAAATTAGAATTAACTCTATGGAAATCTTATGGTATATAATTGATCTGCAATTATGTCTTGATGAATATCATTAATCAAAAAGATTGAACTTTATTGATGATCCTTCATCCTTTTAATAGGAATTAGTATGGAGGTGTTCTTGTGCTCCATGCTTTATTTCATCGTCATATGCTTGGAATTACAGGCTCCAAATCCTTGATTCAATGAACTCCTTCCTTCCTATAGACATTGTGGATATTGAAATTTGTTCCTTTTTTACTTTCAATTTAGATAGTAGAATTTTCAATGAAAGTGATGTTGGGACAACTATGTGCATAAAAATATGATAATTTTATGTCATTTTTATTTTATTTTGTTACTAAAAGTTATTGATATTAATATAAGAGGTAAGATACACTTAACTATCCTGTGTTGAAATGTAGGACTAGAAGCATACAGTAGCTGCTGACTGTCAACACATAACAAGAGAAATCGGTGTTTGTTGTTTTGTTATATTTG
Source organism: Asparagus setaceus (assembly GCA_012295165.1). Taxonomy (NCBI): domain Eukaryota; kingdom Viridiplantae; phylum Streptophyta; class Magnoliopsida; order Asparagales; family Asparagaceae; genus Asparagus; species Asparagus setaceus. Next base: position 4,342,139 of record CM022710.1, read on the forward strand.
ACAACATTGATAAAATACACGTTCAACTGGCATGCCTTAATATTTTCTCCTGCCCACGGGCCAATGTCAACAAGAAGAAACCACCTATTCTCTACTTTTGTTAATCGTTTACTATGCCACTATCTGCATCTTATGCAATCGGTACCTATGATGGTACTATCATAATCTAAATGCAAATAGCACTGTCTAGCTTGAATTATATTGATCGCAATCAAAATTTGCAGACCTTCTTCCCTTCGTTGACTAAGATAGTTGGGACACTTGGGCCAAAATCACATTCTGTTGAAGCAATCGAGGCATGTTTATCTGCAGGAATGTCAGGTTTGTATGGGAGTTTTTTGTTAAGAGAAGACTTGGTTGTGTTCTGTTGACTAATATGCATATGCTTTACTTATTCCTAGTTGCACGATTTGATTTTTCCTGGTCAAATGCTGAGTATCATCAGGAGGCTCTTAATAATCTGAGGACAGCCATGAAGAATTCCAAAAAGCTATGTGCTGTAAGTGGAAAGATCGTATTTTTTTCTTCTTCTTTCTCTATTTTAACTCGAGCTTATTAGAAGATCTCATGAAGTGAACTAATCCAGTTATAATAGCTTGATATTCTCTGTATTACCATGATCCTTGAAACTGTAAATACTTGGGGGTTCATGCGTTAACAGAAGCAATATACTGTTGCATCCTCATGTAGTTGTCCTTTACTATATTCTGTTTACATGAATTTTTAAAGAATTACAAGCACTGCCAGATAGACCATTTTACTAATATTTTTTACACATGGTGCAATCGGTGTGTCAAAACTATTGGTAGTACTTGATATTTGAAATAATTAAAAGAATTATTGCGCATTTCTCACTGGTTTCAGTGTTTCACTAATATTGTTAAAGTTAAGGCTGAACATTTATTCATACTTCCTCTCAATTCTTATTCAAAACTTTTTTCATGGATCCAAATCTTTTGGAAGTAATCATCTCCAGGACTTTATTTTTAGGTAATGCTGGATACCATGGGTCCAGAACTACAAGTTTGCAATCCAACTGGAAACTCAATTGAACTGAAAGCTGGTGCTCATGTCAGTATAACTCCTGACGTTTCTAAAGCTCCTTCAGTAGAGGTTTTGCCCATCAAATATTCTGATCTTGCCAAGGTAAGCATGTCTCATTTTACCTGCCACTCATTAAGTTATTTAGCTTTGCACTGTTTCCATCGTGATAATAATCGTAATACTTGTCGAGTTAGAGGGCTTGTTGGGGGTAATCATAGTTTGTATGAAATGATGATTTTTGGTGGTGTGAATCAATGAAAATTATTTTACAGAGTTGTTTAAAATATTTCTGGCTAAACCTACATTTCTATAGGTTTAATAAGGAACTATCAAAAGACAAAAAACTGAAATAGAATTAGTGAAATATTTCTTGACATTCTCTCCTGCATTTGTAGGTTTAACTGATTTAAATATTGATAACAATCTCAAACATCTGGTTTAAGAATTTGCAGTATTTAAATGCTTATCTTTTCATATCTTTCGAAGATGTTGTTTTGTGGAATGTAGGTGTTTGGTATTCAAGATTCTTGAGACCTATATTCCACAAAGAAACAAGAAGTTGTGAGTTTTGCATGGAAGGATAAAAAAATTTGTCTGAAAATTAAAAATAGAGGAATTTCCTCTCCTATTGTGAGGAGGTCCCCAATTTCATGGAGTATTGTGTTTTCTACCTTACCCCTAGTAGGAAGCTTGAACAATTATAAGTGTTATGTTTATAATCAGGTGGGTGAGAGTATTGTGAAATTTGGATATCAAGTGCTTAAGCATTCTTTACTTCTGCAATACAAGTTCACTGTTTTGTAATATTCGGTTGTCATGAAGAATGTTGTTATGCAGTGATTTTTCTTTTACTATATTCATGTTTAATCATCAGCCATACTCTTTACTCTGTAGTTCTGATAACACTGTTTCCTATGTTGATTGCAGGCTGTTAAAAAGGGTGACACCATATTTCTTGGGCAGTATCTTTTCACCGGAAGTGAAACAACATCTGTTTGGCTTGAGGTAGAAAATTTAAGTTACTCTGTTTTACTTTATAGATGAACTAAAATGGATTTTAACCAATTCTTCTTGCAGGTTCTGGAGACAAGTGGTCGAGATGTAATATGCCTTGTCAAGAACAGTGCTGTTCTTGCCGGCTTCATTTTTACAATGCATGTGTCTCAAGTCCAAATCAATTTACCTACTCTCACAGATACTGATAAAGAGGTAACCTTTTCATGTGTTAGTGTTACTTCTTCCTGGAAATTATCCAAAGCTTCATCCAAATCATATATAAAACTAAAACATCTAATTGTAAACATGGCAACCAACAGAACAAACGAAGAGAAACCAATGAAATAAGATCAAGAAATAGCAATGTCTAAAACCACCAGTGAATGGAAGAATATACAACTAACATATTAGGATCTTATAACCAACTAAAGATAACCAAAAAATGGTCACTATAACCAACCAACTAAAACCTCAAAAAGGCAATCCCCGTAGCCAACAAAAACCTCAAAAAAACACCATAAAACAAAGTTAACTGCAAAATAACAAAAAAGAAGCTTATAGAAGAACCATCCATGTCCTATTGAACAGGGATGATTTTAAGGGGGGTGGGCAAGGGACGTGCCCCAAAACCAAAGTTTTTCAATTTATTATATGGGTATGGTATTTGCTGAAATTAATAGTTTAAAATAGACGGAACTATGGTAGACATGCATTCAGGTCATTGCTAATTGGTAATTTTATCTACCTTGAAAAACGTTGAAAACAAAAGCAAACGTCATCTAAAAAAATGTTGGGGCTCGCTCCTCGTTATAGGTTGGGACATGCTATTGTTCACATGTTTTGTTTTCACAATGGAAACCTTACAAATATTATATTTGTGAGGCCTTTTTTATATATGTCGCTTATCTCTTTAACATTTGAAGAAAAAAAACAGTCTCTCAAATTATTGAAATTGCCATTAGGTCCCCAATTTTATATCTTATGTTCACATGTTTTGTTTTCACAATGGAAACCTTACAAATATTATATCTGTGAGGCCTTTTTATATATGTCGCTTATCTCTTTAACATTTGAAGAAAAAAAAAAGTCTCTCAAATAATTGAAATTGCCATTAGGTCCCCAATTTTATATCTTATGGTGCTACTCTTGAATGGAGGATTGGAGGTATAAACTTGAAACAACTTATAAGAATTGGGGGATCCAATAGCAATGTTTATGATGTAAGGTGTATTTGAGAGAGCTTTTAAATTGAGTTTTCTTAACTTGTTAGGATAGTGGAATGAGTTATATTGTAGCATTTGCATCATCAAATTTACGGAGGATAAATCTTTTGAAATAAAAAAATGGAAGATGATTCAATTGGTAACGAATTTGGCTTTATTTGCTGATCCACAACACTAAGCCTCCCACCCCAAAAAAAAAAAAAAAATAAAAACACCAACAACCAAACAATCGTAGACTCGTCCTTGCTACTGAAGCTGGAAGAGAGGCCAACTGCATGTCAGAGCCAACAAATCTTCTACTTCAATACTGAGTTTCAGCAATACAAATTTGCTTCATTTTTCCTTCTGGAAGTAGACTGCCCAGAAATCAAGTTGATCTAGAAAATAAAATTGTTACCGATATTACATAGTACTCAAGTTATTGATAAAACTCTAAATTCCTCCTTTCTATGTAATAAATTAGAGATCATATACATATCTGAGAAAATTATGCATTTAGTACTATTTACTCTCTTTTACCGGTATTTGAGAACTTAAAATAATAGAAAAGACTTCATGTACTCCATCTCCATTGCAGTTACTATTCTTAAACCTAGTTATATTTAAGAAAAAAATATAAATATTCAAGAACTTATCACCATTATTCTCTTGCCACCACTCGAATAAGGAATCTCCCCATTGTTCTCTTGGCCTATAAAAATTGCCTCAGGGATGAAGATATCTTTGTATTTATCATTCCCTTCTTAGCCCCAGTTAGATTTTACAGGGAAACCTGACATTGGTTTAAAGTAGTGATTAATTAGGTGGCTTCACTATCCTATCACAGGCTTCCTGAGTTTCTTGATGTTAGGCTTTGCTCTTCTTGAAGAAGGCAGGTGACTTTCCAAGACCAGTTTATTGAAGGTTGACATTAGGTTAATGACTTGGTGTTGGAGCATTGAGATGTAATGGATGATATCAATATATGCATGCAATACTGGGATTTTGATTAAGGCACAGTTTTTCAGTTATAACAGTAACTTTTCATGACTATTATAAAAAAAATTCCGTTAAAAATTTGTGTTTATGCCTAATGTTTCAAGCATGTCATATTAGGTCATCTCAACATGGGGTCTGAAAAATAATGTTGATCTCATTTCTCTTTCTTATACCCGGAGCGCAGAAGATGTGCGAGAGGTGAGTTTACATATGTATTTCTTGCTTAAAAATTATATTTACTAATTCTCAAGAAAAAATTTATGATGGTGTTTTTTTTTATTTTGATTGTGTTCTCTCGCTCATACTATTTGTTGCAACATTCACATTATTGGTTGTCTACGTCACAACTAAGCAAGTATGAAAACCAAAGATATGTTTGCCTCACCTTGTTTATATGCTAACACCATAGAAGCTTTACTTGAACAAACTGCAATGTAAGGGTATTGTGCAATACATGCTCTTATATCCTTTGAGGCAGAAAATGTCTTTATCTCTTTGCTTCAATATAATAACAGCTCATTCTTGCATCAATCTATCCAAACTTGTAGGATGGTCTTCGACGCAGACATATACAAGAAAACAATTAGCTAATTTAAACTTGACCTGTCAATCTACCTTAACTGTGAGTCATGTTACAAAATGTCTGAGGTAAAGAGCACAACAGCCTAGTATGCATACATAAGAACCTAATGTGTTCAACCAACCTTGAAACAAACAATCCCTTCAGAACTGCAAGCTCATTGTAAATATTGTTTTGAGCCTCTTTTATCAAAAATTGAATGTTCAATCTTATATGTCACTTATATGCTAATGGAGTCATGGGATATGGTTTATGGTGACTGCCGCATGCACATGTGTTTCATTGTATTTAGTACATTTGTGCACCGGAACATGTTGGTATGACTATTTTTTTATGTTTATGTATAAAGTGTACATATAAGTACAGAATGCCTTGCTGCTTGATCCATTTTTTCTCTCTTTTTGTTCCTTTCCCTTTTATGTCTTCAGAAAATAACATCCTTGCATATTAATACAGCTGAGGAAGTTTCTTGAAACTCATAAGCTTCACGAGACTCAGATTTATGCTAAAGTTGAAAATGTGGAGGTAAGTACACATATTTTTTTAACAAGTACTGACATCAAGTTAATGTTTATTTCACCTAATAAATTTTACTATCATGGGTATCTATTGCAGTTGTTCTCTTGTATTACTTTTAGTAAATGGTCTGTTTTCCTTATTCTTTTCAGGGTTTGGAGCATTTTGATGAGATCCTCAAGGAAGCGGATGGTATCATTCTTTCTCGAGGGAATTTAGGAATAGATCTTCCTCCAGAGAAGGTTAGGAACATTTGTTATCAAAAGTATAATTTGCTTATCAAGTTCATTTACATCTTGATTGTCAACATTATTATAAGGTCTTTCATGGACAAATTTATAATTACTTATTTGGCTAGTAGCTTTGCACATGTCTTCCTGATTTTAATGTAACATAGTAGCCAAATATATACGAGACCTATATTCCATGATATTTTTTGCATTAACTTTCATTATTCTAGAATTCAGGGATTGTTGATGATTGTTCTCCTAGAAGTGGCACTACCTACTTTCTCAATGTTTCACAGGAAATTGTTCCTTTTAAGACTGAACTGTGTTCTACACCTCCATGTTCCAGTGCTAAAATGATACTAAAAAAGTGTATGTTCACATCTTTCTATTGGAGGAAATGAAGTACACCCGATGGCTTATTTAGTTTCATATTTGTTGAGTGTATGAGGAGGCATGTGCATGTGTGCCTATATCTTGAGCTGAAGGTAAATATTGTATGTGCAGTTCACTATCTGCATGGATTAAGGAGAAAAAAGCAATTATTTCTTTGGAGTTTAGTTGGAAAGAAGAGTTGAATTTTCCTGCCTCTGGAAAGATTTTTTTATTCATGCCATGACATTTTATTCACAACTTTCTGTAATAGACCTAAGTTTTCTGCTGAATTAGACTAATCAACCTGCTAGATATTCGAGATTTATACGTGTTTGCCATGACCTACCCTTGACCCATATATCTCCTAAAATCATCAGTCAAGATCCTCCAAGAACCTAAACTTCTCGTATATGTAGCGGACAGTTTGCGGATAGTAAATCAAACTTTGTAGTATGTGGGTATCCATATTTATGTTTTATCAATTATCAATCAGCTTGTGTCAAGATCTAAATTCATTTCTCTAAGACTGATGTTCATGATGTCTCTCTGTGTGGCAGGTGTTTTTATTTCAGAAATCTGCTGCTCACAAGTGCAATATGGCTGGAAAGCCTGCCATAATTACTAGGGTAGTGGATACTATGACGGACAATTTGCGTCCAACTCGTGCAGAGGCGACTGATGTAGCTAACGCTGTCTTGGATGGTCAGTCATTTTGCTAATTGGCTAAAGTTTTTACTGTTTGCTATGTCCTTGAATCATGTCGTGTAACATGTTTTTTCTCTTTTTTTGCAGGGACTGATGGTATTTTATTAGGTGCCGAGACACTTCGAGGCCTCTATCCTGTTGAGACAATAAACACAGTTGGTCGAATCTGTGCTGAAGTAAGTATCTTTATTTTGATTCATACGATGATTTCCCCTTTGAGTAAGCTGTGTATAGAAATACTTGAATAAATGTAACTGGTATTTGCTGTCTGTTTTTTAGGCTGAAAAAGTTTACAACCAGTATGTTCAATTTAAAAGAATAGTGAAATATGTTGGACAGCCAATGTCACATGAAGAAGCTGTAGCTTCATCAGCTGTAAGATTTTACACTTTATCCTCGTTATCTTGTCTTATTCATAATTATTCAATTCAATGAAATACTAAAAGATGATGATTATTGTTTTAAGGTCCGTGCTGCAATTAAAGTCAAGGCTGCAGCAATTGTCGTGTTCACTTCATCTGGCAAGGCTGCAAGGTAATTTTTCCTTTTCTGGGTATTGAATAATAAATTATATTGAAGTCCCCGTACAAGTTGATTTATCAATCGATCCTTGTAATTATTCATCAAACAGGTTAGTATCAAAGTATAGGTCTCCTATACCTGTATTGGCTGTTGTAGTCCCACAAACAGATTCACCAAAATGGAGTTTCGCCGGGAATACTCAGGTAGTGAAAATTCGACCTCCTCAACTTATAATTACAACTAGTTTGTAGAATTTGTTGTTTAAACAGAAGAAAGTAGCTCACAATTATGTTTTCCTTTTTCTACAATGCAGGCTAGGCAATGCCTTGCGCTTAGAGGGGTCTACCCAATTCTGGCCACTCCTAGCACGGTAAGCTATAAAACGGCAACAAAATTATCTTATCACTATCCTATGGAAAACTATGTGTTTTGGAACTGAGCTGTATGAAAATATACTTTTGTGTGTGTGGGGGTGTTGGGGGTGGAGGGATTCTTGATCACTTAATTGTTTTTCTTTTACAAGTTTATATTAGGGTATTTTTAATGGAACTGAAGGTTAAATTTTTTTTTAGGTGTTCTCACTATTCATTAGGTTGTAGACTATCAACAGGATTGCAAAGTAATATTTGTATCCGAGGATTTATCCGTATATGTATCCGTTAGAATGTGGATATGGTTACTGATATCTATAACCACTAGGATATGGTTACGGATACGGATTATGTAGTGAAATATCCGAATATATGTTGGTTATACGGTTGTAATTGTTTAATCATTAGATTAATGCATTTAAGGTTAATTTTGATGATCAAGAGATCTAATCTTAGCATGTTGGATATAACAAGAAGTACTAATGAACTCTCTCGTATCATATGAAGTATATTCTTTTCAAGGTTATTTGGTTTTCTCATATCCGTTTCATATCCGCGTGTATATCCGTATCTGTATCCGATTTTAGCAGAAATGGTTATGAGTTTTCCTTACCAAGGCATAGTTGTACCATGTTCGTGATTTATAAGCGGATACAAGTATGATAAGTACCATATCTATGCCATATCCTAACCGTTTGCACCCCTACTCTCAAGGGCTCAGAGAGGAACTGAAGTTATCTGGCACACCAATTATTTCTTCACTTAGCTCGTTTCATTATGCAATAGGTTCAAGAAATATAAGTGCCGATCTCTATTTTTCTCTTGATATCGATCTTTCCATGATTAATGTTTTTTTTAAACATTTCCCAGCTGCTTTTGCATAAACACGAACTAGAATCTCGAACGCTGAAACACCAAAAGGCCTTGAAACTTGCCTTTGCTAGAATATCTTGCTCAATACATTATGTAATAGGCAAGATAATTATATCCAGGTTCTCAAATATAGCCAGATCAACAAGAAAGTTCTACCAAAAGACCATTTTGACACTATGTGATTTCATTAAAAACTTTAAGCTACGTCCCATGTATTACTGCAATGTCATAGTTGACCTTTCCATTGCCTGTCATAATTTACGTCAGATGAGTTGCCAGCATTTTCTCAGTCGTTTTCTTTGCATGTCAGGCTAGCGAGGTCAGTTCAAGAGAGGAGACGGGTGTGAAACTTGCATTAAAATACGGCGAGTCTGTTGGAATCATAAAGCCTTATGATCGCGCCGTTATATTCCAGAAGATTGGCGACTCTTCGGTTGTCAAGATTGTCGAGTGTCAAAACTACTTTTGAACATCTACACACGGTTGTTTGATGAACTCCAATTTTGGCAGCTGATTTTTTTTTACCTGCTATTTGACAAACATTGGATGTTCTCAATATTTTTGCATCTTCTAGTGATGCATTGCTCTTTATGACTGTTTACAATAATACCAGAACCAAGAGATGGGTATTATTACAATGAAATACTTTGATTCATGATCAATGCGTCACTTTTCAGAGCTTAGCTGGATCAATATGATCTGCATCTTGTGCCAGAATCTCTATTTACATCTATTCAATCGAATTGTGTCTGCTACTTCTACATTTAGAACGAAAAGGACGAGAGTGGTTTCATAATAAACTCAATCATTTCATTGTACAATCATCTTCTTTCTGATCTATCGCCGCCTTCATAGACTAGACGATCAACTCATTGGAACATGACATCTTGATTCCGGAGCTTCGATTTATGCAATTGTTTTCTAATATTTCTTCTTACCTCCTATCCTATTTCTATCTTTTAGTTTTTTTGATATAACAGTAGAAAATTATATAACCAAAAAAAAATCATGAATTAAGCTTATGTCCCTTCATATCATAATTAAGAAGTATTTGTAAGACATCACCCTACCATAAATTATAATTTTTTATTTCCTGTAAGAAATCAGGCAGCCATAAATTATTATTCTTTAACAGAAAAATGACCCAAAAATACAAAATCCATTTCCTTACAGAAACTACATATAAATCAACACCTTGTAACACTGACATCCATCAATGCCGACCTCAATCTCTGAGTCTCAGTAACAACACATTCTCTATCAAAAAGAGCAGAAACAACGGCAACACCTTTCAAATTCCTCACCCCAATCTCCATCACAGACTTCGCATTCTCAGCATTTATACCTCCAATCGCAACCACCGGCAGCTTCGAAGCCAAGCAAACAGTCTTAAGCCCATCAAAACCCAAAGTGGGATTATTCTCCTTCGTGTTTGTCGGATAAACACCACCGCAACCGATATAATCAGCACCATCGACCCAAGCTTGCTCAGCCTGTGCAGGGGTTTTGCAGGAGACACCAATGATTTTTTGTGGGCCCAAGAGCTCACGAGCTTTGCTTGCTGGCATGTCGGACTGGCCAACATGGACGCCATCAGCGTCGCAAGCGAGAGCGACGTCAACTCTGTCATTGATCAGTAAAGGAACACCATGAGACCGGCATATTTGTAGACACGCCTTGGCTGATTCTACAAATTCACGAGTATCGGCCTCTTTTTCTCTGGGATAAAAGGGAGATAATGGTTATATATAGAGTTCAATTAGAGATCTTTAAAGACTAACCCCAGTATAGCATGAAGGTACATAATGAAAAGCGTTGATGTTTTTCTGATTGTTTATAGGATATCAGGACAAGGGACAATTTTTTAGGCTTTTGAACTCAGAAGCACATTAGTCAGCAACTCTATAACTTGTGTTGGGTAACAAGAGTTTGCCTAGAGTCAAGTGTAACCCTTTCGAAACACAAAAAAAATAGAAAAAGGTCTTATAAAATAGGAGTTCAAGGATAGTGTAAGTATTCCTTGGAAACATTATCCTAGTTCTTATAGAGATCCTATAGTAATAATTTTGTCTTGGATGGAATTAATCCAACTCATCATGGAACATAGGATACATCTTACTCATGTTCTTAAAATGCACACCCTTCAATTCTTCTAGCCAAAAAAGATCAGAGCATGAAACATTCGGAAACTGAACTGCGGAGAAAATTACCCAAATACATATTGACGCAGGATAAGACGCTGAGGGATTACTAATGCAATATGAATCTAAGCAACACATGGATGAAATCAAACCTAGAATCAAACTGAAAGCATGCAACTAAAGAGACCCCTGTCACATATTCTACTAAGCATCTGCAGAGAAACTTTCTCAATACAAACATAAACATGGGACCAAGGTAGTTAGAAGTTTAGCAACTGACCTCAGTTGAACAATGGTGGCGCCTCCTTCTATGCAAGCTCTGACAGCTTCTGTAATGGAGCGGCCCCACTTTTTATTCATTCGAGAGTCTGTGACCGCATACAATAACAAATCATCAGCATTAAACCATGATGTTTGGCCAGCATTATACGCATGACTCTTGAGTCTGAATAAGTGATCAAAGGGTCCTTGAGGTCCGTTTCCAATTACAATATCTTTACTGTAATTAAGAGCGCTCTCCACGAACCTCTTAGCTACCTACAAAAATTAGGACAATGTAAATGAATGATTTGGCAATTTGATAGTTAAACATTGTAATGTTAGAAGATAAATCCTAAAGAAACATCTATGTAAACTTGACATCTGTATGAGTTGAACATCCGCACATGACATGTTTTCTGCTGTAAACTCAACATACTTTATATTTGAATAAATTCACAGTTCTTTTGTGTGATATCTTTTGTGAAGTATCTCTCCTGCAACTTCAAAGATCATTAATAGGTTCAGCTTCAATTTGAACCCATAAGTTTGATTGTAGTTCCACAACAGACTTCTCATATTTGTATTAACAAGTCTCTAAAGATCAGTGGTAGTTTCCTCTTCATTCATCATGGACCTTCATTTAGAAGTCACAAGATTGATTTTAATTTGGGAAACACTTCCAGTGGGATAAGAAAGAAATCATAAGTATTTTTTTATCTTTAAATGGATATAATTGAAACCTAGATCATAGGACAAAATTATAAGTGGGCAAATAATATCTTTTAGGAGGCAATTTGGTCCCTCATCTGAAACATAAGGATATAATATGTTTTACCATCTGAGTTGTTTTCTTAAACTACTCAATGTACTCATTGTTTTAACTTCTCAACCATATAAATAAATGACCTGGTGTATTGAGATCTTTTATGTTATTTTCCTAATCAACTCATTATTTTTTCCCACAACTATATAAAATGTAGTTTGGTGTATGAATTCATATTGGAAGCTTTTCTAGCTTAAAAATTGCAGCTGGAGGTTTGAATAATGAGGAAACTAGGACATTCTGGTTGCAATGCTTTCATTCAATTTTGCTTATCACTTACCTGATCTACGAAGACAATTATAAATGACAATACTAACCCGAACAGCTTGCAGGATCGAATAACCTTTTGCTAGTTCTGCTGCTATGCATGAAGCCAGAGTACAACCAGTTCCATGTGTGTTGCGAGTTACAATACGTGACCCTCGAAGTTCATGACATTGTTCTCCTAAAAGGACAAATAGAGAACTATGTGACACTCTAACCATGGTCTACAAAATGACAAACTAGCAAAGAGAGAATGAAGCACATTGCAACTTATGCTCAATGCAAGTAGTTACAGATGAACCCATACCATCAAATAATACATCAATGGCATCTGATGAATCTGGAAGATCTCCTCCCTTTACAAGCACATTTCTGCAACAAAAAAAGTATCACGCATTTGGTGGACCCAAAAGACACCAGTAAATAAAATATATACAGGGATCGCACATGCTAATGATTATGCTAAATATAAATAAAATATCTTTAGAAATGGATACCAAAATTGAGTCTTCATAACACAAATGAAAATCTGATTAAACAGAGGATGGTACAAGCTATAGTTGGAAACCTAGGAAAGCAACAAGGTAAGAAGGACAAGGTATTAAAAAAATTAGCTTCTTTGTTCTCTTTTCGTAAGGAAAATTATGACCAAATAAATTACGCAGAGACGTATACTTTAGAAAGAAAATAGGACTAAAACCTTTTTTTTTAAAATGACATATTGACATGATAACCAAAGTGTATCCATTCAATGAGGGCCCCAGCTCAACACACAGTTCTTGCAGGCATGAGCATATAGATACATAGGAGAGGAAAGAGAGCCGATTTAAACTTTAAAGTTATGTGTTAGACTGGACAACAATGGATGATTGCTATTGTTTTGTCATTTACATGAAAAAGTGATATCAATAGGAGAGGAATATATGGGAGCATACCTGGGACCAAATCTATGTATTGCTTTTGCTGCAGAACACATGTCACCTACTGTCTCCAATGATATTCCCCCAAGTAAGGCCGATGCTTCCTTCAGATTCGGAGTTACTATATCCGCCATTGGAAGAAGCTCATCCCTGCATGACAAGGTCTATATCCTGAAATCTCCAGCAATTTGATGCAGGGGCACGAGGGAATATTAAATCTATCATTCTTATACTCTCCAAAAGTATTATTTTCACGAAACTAACTTTTTCAAATAGTAACAAGAAGATTATAACAGATAAATGAATTTTGTGCATACCTGTATTCAGCAAGGGTAGAAGGAGCGGAAAGCATATCCCCACTAGTCGACACCATCACTGGATCAACCACTAAAGCTGCCACCCAGAGGGATGAAAATATCAGTACTATATGAAGAAAGCACAAAATCAAACATATTATATATACACAAGATGCTAATGGATACCTCGTACAGGGAACTCTCTGAGACTATTACATAACACTTTAACTATGCCAACGGAAGGGAGCATCCCAGTCTTCACCTGAGAAATCAGGAGGAAGATGGATTAAGCAGGAGCATAAGCTAAGCAAAAGTTTTGCATTGACAGTTGAACCCAATAGTGGTGAATAAGGATATACACAAAAAACGACTGTAACAATGGTGCATAAAGAGCAATCGTGAAAGTCGATATCAAAGAAAGAAACCCATAATACACCGAAAATGACGAGATAAAACGATGATGATCAAATCATGAGTCCAAGAAAATAAGCTATCCATCACAAGTCATATGGAATTTACTAAAGTTACAAGTTTAAGAATGACATATTTCACTATTCCCCGAACTAAACCTCTCATCCTTTTAGGCACCTTAATTCCAACATTGATTTGTAAAAGGATATTTCTCTAACATAACATTTATATATATAATCCTCTCTGGCTATCAAAAATAAAGGTTTTCCCTCGAAAAGTAGAGAATTTATCAACTTTTTCACTAGTATTTATCTTTAAAATAAAACCCACATCCAACTTAATGAAGCCAACCATCTACTTCCATACCCATCAACTTTTGCACGAAAACAACAAAATTGCATGTCATACGAACAAAAGACAAACCCGCAAAGAATTGCGAGCATGACAATTTAAATATCAAAGTGGACGGAGACTAAGAACTCCCATGAATTAAACAATGGGCCAACTTCTAGAATCCATAAGAAATGATTGTAACTTCAAAGAAAATGCAACAGAATTACAAAAGCGACAGCAATTTCCATTTCCCATGAACCAAATAACCATGATATACTACCTACAAATCCAAACTTTAAGCAATTCAGAAGTCCTAAAAGCTACTAAATTCATCAAAATCGAAACTTTAACAAAAAATCAAAACTAAAACTCTCACCACATCCACATTCATATCAGAAAGAACCGATCTTAGCTGCTCCTTCACGAACTCCTCCGGCACAGGATGAACTCCCTTCAAAAAAAAACAACCCAAGTTTCAAAACTTTCCAAAAAAGGAAACAAATTATAACCTCATAACAGCAAGCAAACTTTCCAAAAAAAAGGGAATTGGGACCTGAACGCCGACGGTGTTTTGGGCGGTGACGGCGGTGATGACGGAGGAGCAGTAGGCTCCGAGGGCCCCACACGCCTTGATGTCCGCCTGGATTCCCGCGCCCGCGCCTGAATCCGAGCCCGCCACCGTCAGCACGTGCGGCATCTTCCGAGTGGCACGCGAGGGGTCCGTCGGCGGCGTTGAGGTCGACGGTACCCTGGCGACGGCGGCGGAGTTCATTAGCGCCGCCGCCATCAGATGAGGTCGAGACAGAGAGGAGCGATGAGTGGGCTATATAAAGAGGTGGACCCCACTAAATATTTGGATGTTTTACTTCTGAGAAATTAATTTGCCTAAAAATATTCTTCTAGTAGTGTGCTCAAAAGTATCCTTATCCGTGAAAACATTTGTATCAGTATTCGTAACAAATACAAATATGGTTACTAAACTTTATAATCGATAGGATATATTTATGGAGATGATTATGTAGTGAAATATCGGAGCCGTATACGAAATATCTGAATATACTCATTTGTGATTTGCATTCGTATATATAAGATAAATGTTAAACCCATCAATTTCATATTGTGGTTCGAGATTTACGTTTCTAAATAGCAATAATATCAATAAAAAAGAGCATGTTTGCCTCCCACAAATCAGTATATTAGATCCACGTTATAAGAGAGCTGTTCAAACAAAGTATAAAACTCGTAGTGAAATTGAGAAAATAAAAACTCTCACAAGAAAGTAGACACTCTATGTATCCTGCGCTTACTTTCAGCTGAAAAGTAATATGGCAAATTGTAATTTTTCTCTCATTGGAGGATTGGATAAATTATTGCTGCTCTTCTTCACTCCCTTAACATTAGATTAAAATCATATAAAAGCGCAAGAAAGAAAGCTAATCTTTACATTCTCATTCATACCTTGTACCTGTACAAATAAAATTATTTTTCCTATGGTATGCAAATACAAAGACACTCATGTGATCAACTGCAAGGACCACAGCAATTATTTTACCAATGATTTAACATATAGGACTAAAAAAATCCATATGCCCCCAAATTGAGCAAAACAAATACACTGCTTGTAGAACTCAAATATGATGGTCAAGAATACAGTAACAAGACCAAGCTAACCTCCATGCTCGCTATCATGTACAAAGAATACAATAACAAAAAAATTGCAAGAATAATTTAAATGAACCAAGATAGAAAACACAAGCTACGTAAGGATCCGTATAAGATCAATAACATGATGTAAATGCCACCATAACTATCAGCAACATGATCAAGATTAGTAAGGACAATCTTACTTAATTACTTGATAAACTAGAAAAGTAGTAAGTTGGTTTATAAACAAAATAGTAGCACATCCATAGTCCACTTATTTCCCATCTTTTAAATGTTCAGGCATGAACAGGATCATGACAGAAGAACGAAAAGACCAGGAAACAAACATAAACACTCAGTTGGACTCAATAGCAACATTAAGAGTACTGGAGCAAGCCTCATATATGCATCTTCACAGCAAGGGTTACTGATTCATGACTCATCAGATGTGTGGATAAGTTTGAACCCGAAATCACCATAGGGACCTCAGTATTTCCCCTGCATAAATCATCCATAGAATTCATCATAGTAATCAAACACATAAGAGCATTAAATCAGCAAAAGGGAAAATAAAGTAGCATAGAAGACAAAACAAAAAATCGAAATGATTCCGTTTCTATTTTGTGCCATGGAAAGGTCCCTTTGTTATTTGTTTGAATATTGACACCTCTTTACTGAATGGAAGAATAGGATTCATATAGCCGACCCCAAACATTTGGGATAAAGGCTTGGTTGTTGTTGTTGTTGTATTGACACCTCTTTACTATTATCATCATAATACTAAACATGAGTCTATAACGTAATACATCAACTTGTGAGAAATAAATCAAACATTATTCTTACTAGAGGGCCATCTAGAGTTGACCAAATACGTATTAGAACAACAATCACTGTTTAGCAAACAGCACTAGAAAAGCAAGCTTTATGGTGCCCACTAATTTCATGGTTTCAGTTTTTCTCAAAAGTTTTTCTCAAAAGTAAATTTGGAGAAATTTATAAAAAAAAATAGATGCTGAGTTCATAGTTTTTATAAACAAGAACACATGGGAACATATACATTCAACAATATAGAACAATCTAAGTAGACGTTCTGGTGCTTTCAGAGGCCATTGCACTATGTTTGTCATAAATTCCTCATGTCTGGAAACTTTTTGAAAGTTTTATAAAACCTCGAGTATCAAAGTTGGAGCCAGACAAACAATTGAACCTGTCTCTAATTTTAAACCCCCTCTCTCCAAATTTACAGAAATGCAAATGTGCACAGATATGGGCGTGCAAAAGAAAAAGAAAAAGGCACACACCCAAGTAAAAAAAACAAAATAAAAAAAAGAATTACCTTATTCTGTGATTAGTAGATTATATATACCGTCATGAATTCATATTAATTCCAACAATGACATCCTACAACCTCGCTCCAGTTGTGGTCTTTCAGCTCCCATAAAGGGTGCTGCTATCATATTATCAATGGCATATAACAACTAAAAAACAACAGATGTATTATAAGCCACTCCAATGAATACTGGAAGAAAAATCCTATTCCTAATTAAGATGAAAATTCAAATTTTTGGATGAAGGTTATAGAAATATAAGAAGTATCAACACATCAATATTCATTCGATTCAGTGCCAAGCCTATTGGAAAGGGAATAATGCTTTACTAGATAACGGGAGACCAAAAAATGTATAATCAGTCATCATACCAGCCACTGTCCTTCAACAGGACCAGTTGAGTTTTGTCCTTGAACAAACCCCGGTCCTTGCCCGTATTGTCCAGCATCGCCATTGTAACCTGCCCCTGGACCCTGTCTAAATTCTCCAGCAAAACCAGGACCCGACCCCTGTCCATAGTTCCCTGCAGATCCAGGCCTATTATCTCCTCCTCGCTCATTGGCGAAATTCCCCTGTTCCTGTGGAGGGAAACCACCTTGCTGTCCTTGAGGAAACCCACTCTGATAAGGAGGCATTTGATTTCTTTGTTCTCCATGATAACCATCTCGTCCTCCACTAGGCGGTGGGGGCCCAAAACCCCTTCCATCCTGTGGTGGAGGCCCAAAGCCCCTTCCATCCTGTGGTGGGGGCCCAAAGCCCCTTCCATCTTGTGGTGGGCCAAAGCCCCTTCCATCTTGCGGTGGGGGCCCAAAGCCCCTTCCATCTTGTGGCGGGGGCCCATAACCCCTTCCATCTTGAGGTGGTGGGCCGAAGCGCTGGCCCCTACCATCTTGTGGTACATTTCCTTGCCTATCATCATACCGTCCTTGCCTTTGCTGTTCATAGTTTCTGTTTCTATCACCGTACCGTCCTTGCCTTCCGTCTCGCCTTCCGTATTGAATTGGAGGAGGCCTATGTGTAATGACCCCATTTTCGTATTTATCCCCTATAACAATTTCAAGGAGAAAATAAGAATTGCCAATCAAGGGTTATGGCACAATGAAAATCTGTCAAATTGTGCAAGTTACAGTTGGACTCTCAATAAAGTGTCGACAGAAAGATATTAAAATTATGAAGATGAAAAAGACAAACCTCCATACTCCTTGTTCACAGGATCAATGTATGAATCTGGCAAAATGAAAACAACTCCCGGCAAACCTGATATAACGGTTTCAGATTTTAATGAACGGAAGAAATCTCATTTAGTAACAAACCATATCCTATGGAGAAAACGTCAATATTTTAAAGCTTACCTCTAAATTTCTCAGATGTCTCCTCATCCATTAAACATTGGAAACCCTGATAAGTTGTTGTGCTGCAAGCATATATTCTCTTCTTTGCCTCCTCTTCACTGAAACCAACATGTAAGATTCAGAAAGCATCTATATAATCTATGGAAAAATACAACAGAAACGACAAATGATCAGTTTAAAGAGCTGAGGGAAAAAGAAAAAGAAAACCCATAAGTAAACAAACTGGCAAATGGTTTCCAATTCCTTTACAGTCCCCTTACCCCCAAACATTAGAAGTCCTTTTTCAGATCTCAAACTCCAAAAAGATTTTCTAAAAGAAGAAGAAAACATGCATCTTCACAAACTATAAATCAGAAGTCATATTTTGTCCACTGTCCAAACTTCTAAAGATGATACTTAACTTTTGAAAGTTCTGAATGGGTTTAGAAAACTTAATACATTGATATCCACAAAGATGAAAGAAAAACTTGATGAGGATGTTTTTAAGTCTCTTCTTCCTTAAGTTACTCTTATAAACTCAGAGGAGTTCGAAAAGGCAAAAAGAGTAAAGAGCAAATAGACTAAATTAGGAATCATCTGTGACAAAATGCACAGGAAGAATCAATAATAAAGAGGAAAGATAAATGTCGATTATACTTGCAAAATTGAATCACATGGCATTGGAGAACCAAATTATAGGGATTCATGCTGAATACCAATTTACATAAAAGCTCATTACAAAACTAACTTAACAAAATGGTATTTTGGTACGCATTTAAATATCAATGCTAACTTAATAACATTAATTGCTTAAATGGAGAGATAAGGTTGTACCTTTAGTCGGTCAGTGGCTACGGGGAAAAAAAATTATAAACAGTATAGCTACAGGATATTCTCAAACATTAAACAAAAAGTCACAAAAACACAAATTCAATCCAATGGAACCATCTTCTCAGAGAGTAGCACTTTACATCACCAAAATGCTAAAACTATCTCAACCACTGATCCCATAGAATCTTGTGAATTACAAACAGTCGAATACTATGTTTACAAACATTAAATATCAAAGAAAGTACCTTTCAATAAAACAAATCAAAAGGAGTAAACAAATAGTCCTATCGAATTCCTTTCTCAAGAGATTACACATAAAGATTGTTCCTTTTCCAGTTTGAGAAAAGAAAATACAATTGCTAGCCATGAATCACGAACAACAATTACTAAAATTTTATAATAATAAAAAAACTGAGCAAAGAAATTATACCTTCCAAAGACCATAGCAGCGGTCTTAACATAAGTCGCGACCATTTCCTCGGCCGTCGGCGCATTCTCAGGATCCTTTGGGAAATCCATAGTAATCAGCCAGTGATTATAATCGCAGCCCTCAAACAAGATATCATCAGGCCCAATATCCATTTCCTTCATTTCATATCGCCGGTCCATCGACGCCGGCGAGGATCGAAACGATTGGGATCGGATCAGAGAGTGAGGCCCCGAGCTAGGGTTAGGGTTAGGGTTTCGGGGGGGAAAAGAGTAGGGTTTTGGGGAGAAGAGAGGAGGAGAGGAGGAGATCGATGAGAAGTGGCGGTCGAGGATGGAGGAGGAGAGGGTGAGAGCACGCCGGAGGCGGAGAGAGAGCGCCATGGGGGATTAGGGTTTTTGGGGGGAGCTAGGGTTTTAGGAATCGAGGGAGGATGAAATCTGAAGGGCTTTTGATGTGGGGATAAAGGGATTAGGGTTAAGTTATGTTGTACCGGCGGAGAAGTAGTCACGATATTGACATTTTGGCTTAATTGCACTTAAATACTCTGTAGTTTCCCCTGCTTTGCACTTACATGCCCTCAATTGGTTTTTCGCAACACTCGTATAAATGAGTTATTTGCGTATGTACCCCATACATCATAGGTATTTGTAGCATAACCCTCCACATTTCAGTATTTTACTAAACTACCCCTCAAATCATCAATTTTGAAAAAAAATATCCCCGGAACTATCAATCATCAAATTTGATAGGCTAAATTGCAACTGCAATATAAAAATTATGAACAAAATATTCAGATGTCTCCTCATCCATTAAACATTGGAAACCCTGATAAGTTGTTGTGCTGCAAGCATATATTCTCTTCTTTGCCTCCTCTTCACTGAAACCAACATGTAAGATTCAGAAAGCATCTATATAATCTATGGAAAAATACAACAGAAACGACAAATGATCAGTTTAAAGAGCTGAGGGAAAAGAAAAGAAAACCCATAAGTAAACAAACTGGCAAATGGTTTCCAATTCCTTTACAGTCCCCTTACCCCAAACATTAGAAGTCCTTTTTCAGATCTCAAACTCCAAAAGATTTTCTAAAAGAAGAAGAAAACATGCATCTTCACAAACTATAAATCAGAAGTCATATTTTGTCCACTGTCCAAACTTCTAAAGATGATACTTAACTTTTGAAAGTTCTGAATGGGTTTAGAAAACTTAATACATTGATATCCACAAAGATGAAAGAAAAACTTGATGAGGATGTTTTAAGTCTCTTCTTCCTTAAGTTACTCTTATAAACTCAGAGGAGTTCAAAAGGCAAAAAGAGTAAAGAGCAAATAGACTAAATTAGGAATCATCTGTGACAAAATGCACAGGAAGAATCAATAATAAAGAGGAAAGATAAATGTCGATTATACTTGCAAAATTGAATCACATGGCATTGGAGAACCAAATTATAGGGATTCATGCTGAATACCAATTTACATAAAAGCTCATTACAAAACTAACTTAACAAAATGGTATTTTGGTACGCATTTAAATATCAATGCTAACTTAATAACATTAATTGCTTAAATGGAGAGATAAGGTTGTACCTTTAGTCGGTCAGTGGCTACGGGAAAAAAATTATAAACAGTATAGCTACAGGATATTCTCAAACATTAAACAAAAGTCACAAAACACAAATTCAATCCAATGGAACCATCTTCTCAGAGAGTAGCACTTTACATCACCAAAATGCTAAAACTATCTCAACCACTGATCCCATAGAATCTTGTGAATTACAAACAGTCGAATACTATGTTTACAAACATTAAATATCAAAGAAAGTACCTTTCAATAAAACAAATCAAAAGGAGTAAACAAATAGTCCTATCGAATTCCTTTCTCAAGAGATTACACATAAAGATTGTTCCTTTTCCAGTTTGAGAAAAGAAAATACAATTGCTAGCCATGAATCACGAACAACAATTACTAAAATTTTATAATAAAAAAAACTGAGCAAAGAAATTATACCTTCCAAAGACCATAGCAGCGGTCTTAACATAAGTCGCGACCATTTCCTCGGCCGTCGGCGCATTCTCAGGATCCTTTGGGAAATCCATAGTAATCAGCCAGTGATTATAATCGCAGCCCTCGAACAAGATATCATCAGGCCCAATATCCATTTCCTTCATTTCATATCGCCGGTCCATCGACGCCGGCGAGGATCGAAACGATTGGGATCGGATCAGAGAGTGAGGCCCCGAGCTAGGGTTAGGGTTAGGGTTTCGGGGGGGAAAAGAGTAGGGTTTTGGGGAGAAGAGAGGAGGAGAGGAGGAGATCGATGAGAAGTGGCGGTCGAGGATGGAGGAGGAGAGGGTGAGAGCACGCCGGAGGCGGAGAGAGAGCGCCATGGGGGATTAGGGTTTTTGGGGGGAGCTAGGGTTTTAGGAATCGAGGGAGGATGAAATCTGAAGGGCTTTTGATGTGGGGATAAAGGGATTAGGGTTAAGTTATGTTGTACCGGCGGAGAAGTAGTCACGATATTGACATTTTGGCTTAATTGCACTTAAATACTCTGTAGTTTCCTGCTTTGCACTTACATGCCCTCAATTGGTTTTTCGCAACACTGTATAAATGAGTTATTTGCGTATGTACCCCATACATCATAGGTATTTGTAGCATAACCTCCACATTTCAGTATTTTACTAAACTACCCCTCAAATCATCAATTTTGAAAAAAATATCCCCAGAACTATCAATCATCAAATTTGATAGGCTAAATTGCAACTGCAATATAAAAATTATGAACAAAATATTCAAATTTCTACTCATCAACTTGATGATTTGTTCATTTTAGGGATATTTTTGTCAAAGCTGATGCTTTGAGGGTACTTTTATAAATACTAAGATTTGGAGGGCAATTTTACAAATACCAATGATTTAAGGGTATATATGCAAATAACCCTTTAAAATTTGCACTTTGATACCCTTAGTAATGTTAAAGTGGAAATTTCGTGAAAATTCTCATGTGAAATCACATGCTAGTTTTACAACATTTGTTAATATTTGTTAAGCTTTGCTATTAAATCTACTAAATTTATATTTTAAATAAAATTATGATAAGTTTAAAATACAATCACAATAGTTTTAACAGAAATTTAACTAACATTAAGGATTAAAAGTTCTAAATTTAGGATGTGAGTGTCGATGAGAATTTTCGAGGGAAGTTCTCGTGTTTACATAACAAGTGAGGCTATTATAAGTGCAAATTAGGAAAACTATAGGTATTAAAGTTTTAATTTTTAACTTTTTCCATAATGTTTTCCTTAACATAAATTTTCCATTGTGTAAGAGTAATTGATAATTAAAAATATATATTAAATTGATTTTTAAATGGTTATTTAATTTTAAATAAATTAGCATTCAGAATTTAGTCTATTATATTGGAAAAACATAATCAATCCTCCATCAAATGAGTGGAGTGAGGAAAAAGAGAAAATAGTATTTCTTTGAAATGAACAATAACAGTTCTTGTCCTAAAAAGTTTACAATAACCCTGCTCATCTATATTTCTTAACGCTTATCAACCTTCAATTTTATGAGTGAAAAAATAGATTGTGTGCAGCTTATCAAGCTCAAAGTACTATAATTCGAGAATGATATGCCAATAAAAGAGCTGGGTTCATCAAAATAATCGAGTAGTTTCTATCGTAACCCACCCATGAGTTCTCGATAGCTGGCAAGAATGATTTACCTCTGCTTGTGGTTACGAGGGGTTATGGTTGGACAAATTGGGCTAAGTGGAAAATTATTCCAATGGGATAATTTTATCCCTTTGGGATATTTTGAGTGGGATAAGTTAGATAATGAGATAATTTGAAGTTTTGATTTGACAATTCATGTGGGATAATTGATGATGTGGCACTTTATTAAAATATAATATTTATTTATCAATTAAGTCTAAATTAATTTATCCAATTGGTTTAGTATATTACTTAATATGTTATTATAATATAATATATTATTTTACTTTATACTAAATATATGTTATATTATAATTACTAATTAATTATAACTATGTTTAATGTTATTAATTAATATATTATATTATATTATAATAATATGATATATTATATAATAATTGATATAATATACGAACAATATATTTAATATAATATTTCAATAATGTAATATTTAATTTAATATAAACATAAATATTATAATATTTTATTTTATTCAATATAACATTATTAAAATATTATATTATTATTATATAATATTATATTTTATGATAATTACTATAGTTTATTTATCAATAGATTTAATATATCATTTAGTATGTTATTATAATATAATACATTATTTTACTTTATACTAAAATATAATATAATTAATATTATTAATTAATTATTATATTATATTATAATAGTATGCCATATTATATAATAATTGATATAATATACGAACAATATATTTAATATAATATTTCAATAATGTAATATTTAATTTAATATATTAGAATATAGTATCATTTGTTATAATTTACTGCATAAAATATCATAATATTTTCTTTTATTTAGTATAATATCAATGCTAACTTAATAACATTAATTGCTTAAATGGAGAGATAAGGTTGTACCTTTAGTCGGTCAGTGGCTACGGGAAAAAAATTATAAACAGTATAGCTACAGGATATTCTCAAACATTAAACAAAAGTCACAAAAACACAAATTCAATCCAATGGAACCATCTTCTCAGAGAGTAGCACTTTACATCACCAAAATGCTAAAACTATCTCAACCACTGATCCCATAGAATCTTGTGAATTACAAACAGTCGAATACTATGTTTACAAACATTAAATATCAAAGAAAGTACCTTTCAATAAAACAAATCAAAAGGAGTAAACAAATAGTCCTATCGAATTCCTTTCTCAAGAGATTACACATAAAGATTGTTCCTTTTCCAGTTTGAGAAAAGAAAATACAATTGCTAGCCATGAATCACGAACAACAATCACTAAAATTTTATAATAAAAAAAAACTGAGCAAAGAAATTATACCTTCCAAAGACCATAGCAGCGGTCTTAACATAAGTCGCGACCATTTCCTCGGCCGTCGGCGCATTCTCAGGATCCTTTGGGAAATCCATAGTAATCAGCCAGTGATTATAATCGCAGCCCTCAAACAAGATATCATCAGGCCCAATATCCATTTCCTTCATTTCATATCGCCGGTCCATCGACGCCGGCGAGGATCGAAACGATTGGGATCTGATCAGAGAGTGAGGCCCCGAGCTAGGGTTAGGGTTAGGGTTTCGGGGAAAAGAGTAGGGTTTTGGGGAGCTAGGTTTTAGGAATCGAGGGAGGATGAAATCTGAAGGGCTTTTGATGTGGGGATAAAGGGATTAGGGTTAAGTTATGTTGTACCGGCGGAGAAGTAGTCACGATATTGACATTTTGGCTTAATTGCACTTAAATACTCTGTAGTTTCCCCTGCTTGGCACTTACATGCCCTCAATTGGTTTTTCGCAACACTCGTATAAATGAGTTATTTGCGTATGTACCCCATACATCATAGGTATTTGTAGCATAACCTCCACATTTCAGTATTTTACTAAACTACCCCTCAAATCATCAATTTTGAAAAAAATATCCCCAGAACTATCAATCATCAAATTTGATAGGCTAAATTGCAACTGCAATATAAAAATTATGAACAAAATATTCAAATTTCTACTCATCAACTTGATGATTTGTTCATTTTAGGGATATTTTTGTCAAAGCTGATGCTTTGAGGGTACTTTTATAAATACTAAGATTTGGAGGGTAATTTTAAATACCAATGATTTAAGGGTATATATGCAAATAACCTTTTAAAATTTGCACTTTAATACTCTTAGTAATGTTAAAGTGGGAAATTTCCGTGAAAATTCTCATGTGAAATCACATGCTAGTTTTACAACATTTTAAATCTTAATATTTGTTAAGTTTTGCTATTAAATCTACTAAATTTATATTTTAAATAAAATTATGATAAGTTTAAAATACAATCACAATAGTTTTAACAGTAAATTTAACTAACATTAAGGATTAAAAGTTCTAAATTTAGGATGTGAGTGTCGATGAGAATTTTCGAGGGAAGTTCTCGTGTTTACATAACAAGTGAGGCTATTATAAGTGCAAATTAGGAAAACTATAGAGTATTAAAGTTTTAATTTTTAACTTTTTCCATAATGTTTTCCTTAACATAAATTTTCCATTGTGTAAGAGTAATTGATAATTAAAAATATATATTAAATTGATTTTTAAATGGTTATTTAATTTTAAATAAATTAGCATTCAGAATTTAGTCTATTATATTGGAAAAACATAATCAATCCTCCATCAAATGAGTGAAGTGAGGAAAAAGAAAATAGTATTTCTTTGAAACGAACAATAACAGTTCTTGTCCTAAAAAAGTTTACAATAACCCTGCTCATCTATATTTCTTAACGCTTATCAACCTTCAATTTTATGAGTGAAAAATAGATTGTGTGCAGCTTATCAAGCTCAAAGTACTATAATTCGAGAATGATATGCCAATAAAAGAGCTGGGTTCATCAAAATAATCGAGTAGCTTTCCTATCGAACCCTGATGCGAGGAGTTCGATAGCCCTCAGAGGCGATAAATGACTTTCTTGCCCTTGAGGGGTTATTGGTTGGGACAAATTGGGGCTAAGTGGGAAAATTATTCCAATGGGATAATTTTATCCCTTTGGGATATTTTGAGTGGGATAAGTTAGATAATGAGATAATTTGAAGTTTTGATTTGACAATTCATGTGGGATAATTGATGATGTGGCACTTTATTAAAATATAATATTTATTTATCAATTAAGTCTAAATTAATTTATCAATTGGTTTAGTATATTACTTAATATGTTATTATAATATAATATATTGAATATATTATTATTTTATGTTTTATATATCGTGGTATATATTTATAATGTAATTAGCATGTATTAATTAAGTAATATAAAAATATTTCAAAATTATCCCAATTGCCTTCAAAGTGGAACATAATTGTTCCAATATGGAGGATGGGGTAAATTTTACTATTGGGGCAAACAATTTGTATATGAGTGGGATAATTTATCCCAAGTGGTGAAATTATCACAGGTTCCAACAAACCAATAACACCAAAGGCATTATCCTTGCTCCATTATCCCAAATGAATAACACCATAAAGTAGAATCCCAAAATTATCCCACTATCCCCAAATGTCCCAATGAATAACCCCTGAGTGGGTTTCCAACCTCATCAGTTGGAGGTTCAGGAAAGCTACTCAAAATAATCTAAACTTATTTGAATGCTACTAAAGAATGTACATGAGAGTATGAGAGAGATTATTTGCAATTTACCCAACAAAACAATTTTAAATTGCAAATGATTAGTGAATGAAGGGGATAAAAAAAAGGAATACGACGCCTGAGAGATTCGAACTCTCGCGGGGAAACCCCATGTACTTAGCAGGCACACGCCTTAACCACTCGGCCAAAGCGTCGTCGTTGGAAGGAGTTGAAATATCTGTAATATAATCTTAATGTGCACGTAATTACTAAATTAAGATGATACATTAACAATGATCAAAGCAAATAAATCAAAATTATTTGCACCCAGACATAAGCACAGCTTGGAGGCTTCCCTGGCCTTGGCATGCTGAACTGCAAAATTATTCAACAACAAAATATCTCCTTTGTGCCATTTCACATCAACACAATTCTCCTCTAGTATTTCTCTGTATCTCCTCAGAACTTCAAAGGAAACTCACTTCCATCTCCAAAACTAAGAATTTCCAATTCCAAATGAGAAAAACAAACAAGTAACCCTGTAATTATATGTGTAATGGCAGCAGCACACCAGATACTGCATGAATTTAAAAAGAAACTATAGAGTATTAAAGTTTTAATTTTTAACTTTTTCCATAATGTTTTCCTTAACATAAATTTTCCATTGTGTAAGAGTAATTGATAATTAAAAATATATATTAAATTGATTTTTAAATGGTTATTTAATTTTAAATAAATTAGCATTCAGAATTTAGTCTATTATATTGGAAAAACATAATCAATCCTCCATCAAATGAGTGGAGTGAGGAAAAAGAGAAAATAGTATTTCTTTGAAATGAACAATAACAGTTCTTGTCCTAAAAAAGTTTACAATAACCCTGCTCATCTATATTTCTTAACGCTTATCAACCTTCAATTTTATGAGTGAAAAATAGATTGTGTGCAGCTTATCAAGCTCAAAGCACTATAATTCGAGAATGATATGCCAATAAAAGAGCTGGGTTCATCAAAATAATCGAGTAGCTTTCCTATCAGAACCCCGCACCGTGCGGAGTTCTGATAGCCACTCAAGGGGGGCAGTAAATGACTTTACTGCCCCTCTGTTTGTAGCTGAGGGGGGGTTATTGGTTGGGACAAATTGGGGCTAAGTGGGAAAATTATTCCAATGGGATAATTTTATCCCTTTGGGATATTTTGAGTGGGATAAGTTACGATAATGAGATAATTTGAAGTTTTGATTTGACAATTCATGTGGGATAATTGATGATGTGGCACTTTATTAAAATATAATATTTATTTATCAATTAAGTCTAAATTAATTTATCCAATTGGTTTAGTATATTACTTAATATGTTATTATAATATAATATATTATTTTACTTTATACTAAATATATGTTATATTATAATTACTAATTAATTATAACTATGTTTAATGTTATTAATTAATATATTATATTATATTATAATAATATGATATATTATATAATAATTGATATAATATACGAACAATATATTTAATATAATATTTCAATAATGTAATATTTAATTTAATATAAACATAAATATTATAATATTTTATTTTATTCAATATAACATTATTAAAAATATTATATTATTATTATATAATATTATATTTTATGATAATTACTATAGTTTATTTATCCAATAGATTTAATATATCATTTAGTATGTTATTATAATATAATACATTATTTTACTTTATACTAAAATATAATATAATTAATATTATTAATTAATTATTATATTATATTATAATAGTATGCCATATTATATAATAATTGATAGAATATATAAAATATATAATATAATATTTTAATAATATAATATTTAATTTAATATATTAGAATATAGTATCATTTGTTATAATTTCTGCATAAAATATCATAATATTTTCTTTTATTTAGTATAATATTATTTAAAATACTATATTATAATTAAATATAATATAATATTATATGATAATTACTATAATATATACAGAATATCTAAAATATATTATATTAGAGCACAATAATATATTTTATTATATCAATATAATATATGAATATAATATAATATAATTATATGACATGATTTATATTATATTATATAATTAAATATAATATACTAACATATTCAATAATTTTAATATTATGCTATATTATATTATAATATATTATTATATTGGTGTAATATAATACAATATAATATTATATTAACTATAGTAAAATATTAACTACAACTAATATAGTATAATATATTATAATATATAATATTACATTATTATATAATATTATAATAATATAATATAACATTATAATAAATTTATTGTACTATTTATTATGATATAATATACTATGTGATATTGTATAATAATATATAATACCTATAATAGAATAAATTATACATAAAATTAAATTATAATAATATTTTATTCTATTACATGATAATATAATATAATATAATATATTGAATATATTATTATTTTATGTTTTATATATCGTGGTATATATTTATAATGTAATTAGCATGTATTAATTAAGTAATATAAAAATATTTCAAAATTATCCCATTGCCTTCAAAGTGGAACATAATTGTTCCAATATGGAGGATGGGGTAAATTTTACTATTGGGGCAAACAATTTGTATATGAGTGGGATAATTTTATCCCAAATGGTGAAATTATCCTTTAGTGTTAACAAACCAAATACCAAAGTCTTATCCTTGTTATCAAGAATAACAATAAAGTAGAATCCCAAAATTATCCCACTATCCCCAAATGTCCCAATGAATAACTGAGGGTTCAACCTCTACGGAAGGGAGGTTTACATATAAAGCTACTCAAAATAATCTAAACTTATTTGAATGCTACTAAAGAATGTACATGAGACTATGAGAGAGATTATTTGCAATTTACCCAACAAAACAATTTTAAATTGCAAATGATTAGTGAATGAAGGGATAAAAAAAAGAATACGACGCCTGAGAGATTCGAACTCTCGGGGAAACCCCATGTACTTAGCAGGCACGCCTTAACCACTC
The DNA here is from genome assembly GCA_012295165.1 of Asparagus setaceus. Lineage (NCBI taxonomy): Eukaryota > Viridiplantae > Streptophyta > Magnoliopsida > Asparagales > Asparagaceae > Asparagus > Asparagus setaceus. The sequence continues at coordinate 4,371,914 of CM022710.1, forward strand.
GGCCAAAGCGTCGTCGTTGGAAGGAGTTGAAATATTTTTAATATAATCGTAATTCGCACGTAATTACTAAATTAAGATGATACATTAACAATGATCAAAGCAAATAAATCAAAATTATTTGCACCCAGACATAAGCACAGCTTGAGGCTTCCCTGGCCTTGGCATGCTGAACTGAAAAATTATTCAACAACAAAATATCTCCTTTGTGCCATTTCACATCAACACAATTCTCCTCTAGTATTTCTCTGTATCTCCTCAGAACTTCAAAGGAAACTCACTTCCATCTCCAAAACTAAGAATTTCCAATTCCAAATGAGAAAAACAAACAAGTAACCCTGTAATTATATGTGTAATGGCAGCAGCACACCAGATACTGCATGAATTTAAAAAGAAACCATTGAGGATGAAAGTTAAGTTGGATTTTTTAAACTTCCTCTGTCTTCCAATTGAGCTTCAATGGCCTGCCGGTGACCGTACCCTAACCAAAATCATCGTCTCTGGCAGTCTTGATAATGAATATTATTATACCTATTTTTAATATTTTTCGCCATTGCTTCGGGTTGTCGCTCCTCCATTTTATCGACGATGACATTGCTTAGGACTATTGATGTTGCTCCACCCTTGGGTGCAGGTTGGCAGCAGAAGATGAAGAGTTTTGAAGAAGACTCCTTCATTTGTATGAAGAACGTATCGTAATCTAGATATATCGATCTGTAATAATTTGTATGTATGTCACATGAACAATACACCAGCTATAAAACATAGATAGATATATAACCTCATTCACTCATATCTGGTGAAGTAAATAAAAATCCTCATTGGGGGCAAAAAAAACTCAGAATAAGATATGCTTACAAGAGCCATATCATCATGATGAAAAATGATGAACTCCTAAGGAGGAGCTTCATTCACGGCATATAAACCCTATCAATAACTCTCAACACTCTCACTTCCACCAAAATAATCCACGTGCTCCAGCTCAAAAGCCTCGATAACACGATCAAATTCTTCTGGACTGTCCACGTGGAAGCCTCTGAATAGGATCGCGCCGTCTTTTTGCAACATCTCATAGAGGAGATCCCGATCTCTTCTTATCATCATCTCTAGTAATTTTGCAATGTTCGAGTTTGATGGGATCAGTGTTTTGGGGACAATTAATATATCTTTCAAGGTCTTTTGTTCAGTGATTTTCCCTTCAACAAATTGCATCTTGTTTGATTCTGGCTGGTTGCTGTTTTTGGGGTGCTTTATATGAATCCTTTGGCCTCCTTTTATACTTGAGGAGGGGGTAATATAGAGTACTCATGTATTAAAGTTAAAGCATGACAAGTTACATAATAAATGGAGATTTATGTGACCTTTTTTTTTCCTGCTCGTTTGACGAGGGAAGGTGCTTCCCGAGAGAGTAACCGAGACATGAAATACTATATTATAATTAAATATAATATAATATAATTATATGACATGATTTATATTATATTATATAATTAAATATAATATAATATAATATAATATAATATAATATAATATAATTATATGACATGATTTATATTATATTATATAATTAAATATAATATACTAACATATTCAATAATTTTAATATTATGCTATATTATATTATAATAGTATGCCATATTATATAATAATTGATAGAATATATAAAATATATAATATAATATTTTAATAATATAATATTTAATTTAATATATTAGAATATAGTATCATTTGTTATAATTTCTGCATAAATATCATAATATTTTCTTTTATTTAGTATAATATTATTTAAAATACTATATTATAATTAAATATAATATAATATTATATGATAATTACTATAATATATATAGAATATCTAAAATATATTATATTAGAGCACAATAATATATTTTATTATATCAATATAATATATGAATATAATATAATATAATTATATGACATGATTTATATTATATTATATAATTAAATATAATATACTAACATATTCAATAATTTTAATATTATGCTATATTATATTATAATATATTATTATATTGGTGTAATATAATACAATATAATATTATATTAACTATAGTAAAATATTAACTACAACTAATATAGTATAATATATTATAATATATAATATTACATTATTATATAATATTATAATAATATAATATAACATTATAATAAATTTATTGTACTATTTATTATGATATAATATACTATGTGATATTGTATAATAATATATAATACCTATAATAGAATAAATTATACATAAAATTAAATTATAATAATATTTTATTCTATTACATGATAATATAATATAATATAATATATTGAATATATTATTATTTTATGTTTATATATATTGGTATATATTTATAATGTAATTAGCATGTATTAATTAAGTAATATAAAAATATTTCAAAATTATCCCAATTGCCTTCAAAGTGGAACATAATTGTTCCAATATGGAGGATGGGGTAAATTTTACTATTGGGGCAAACAATTTGTATATGAGTGGGATAATTTTATCCCAGTGGTGAAATTATCCCATTAGTGTTCCAAATACAAATATAGGAAAGTATTTATCCATTCCATTATCAATGAATAGTAAAGTAGAATCAAAATTATACTATCCCCGAATGTCCCATGAATACTTTACCGAGTGTGGCTCACCTCTGCATGTGCTTGGAGGTTCAGATAGAAAACTACTCAAAATAATCTAAACTTATTTGAATGCTACTAAAGAATGTACATGAGACTATGAGAGAGATTATTTGCAATTTACCCAACAAAACAATTTTAAATTGCAAATGATTAGTGAATGAAGGGGATAAAAAAAAAAGAATACGACGCCTGAGAGATTCGAACTCTCGCGGGGAAACCCCATGTACTTAGCAGGCACACGCCTTAACCACTCGGCCAAAGCGTCGTCGTTGGAAGGAGTTGAAATATTTTTAATATAATCGTAATTCGCACGTAATTACTAAATTAAGATGATACATTAACAATGATCAAAGCAAATAAATCAAAATTATTTGCACCCAGACATAAGCACAGCTTGGAGGCTTCCCTGGCCTTGGCATGCTGAACTGAAAAATTATTCAACAACAAAATATCTCCTTTGTGCCATTTCACATCAACACAATTCTCCTCTAGTATTTCTCTGTATCTCCTCAGAACTTCAAAGGAAACTCACTTCCATCTCCAAAACTAAGAATTTCCAATTCCAAATGAGAAAAACAAACAAGTAACCCTGTAATTATATGTGTAATGGCAGCAGCACACCAGATACTGCATGAATTTAAAAAGAAACCATTGAGGATGAAAGTTAAGTTGGATTTTTTTAACTTCCTCTGTCTTCCAATTGAGCTTCAATGGCCTGCCGGTGACCGTACCCTAATCAAAATCATCGTCTCTGGCAGTCTTGATAATGAATATTATTATACCTATTTTTAATATTTTTCGCCATTGCTTCGGGTTGTCGTTCCTCCATTTTATCGACGATGACATTGCTTAGGACTATTGATGTTGCTCCACCCTTGGGTGCAGGTTGGCAGCAGAAGATGAAGAGTTTTGAAGAAGACTCCTTCATTTGTATGAAGAACGTATCATAATCTAGATATATCGATCTGTAATAATTTGTATGTATGTCACATGAACAATACACCAGCTATAAAACATAGATAGATATATAACCTCACTCACTCATATCTGGTGAAGTAAATAAAAATCCTCATTGGGGGCAAAAAAAACTCAGAATAAGATACGCTTACAAGAGCCATATCATCATGATGAAAAATGATGAACTGCTGAGGAGGAGCTTCATTCACGGCATATAAACTCTATCAATAACTCTCAACACTCTCACTTCCACCAAAATAATCCACGTGCTCCAGCTCAAAAGCCTCGATAACACGATCAAATTCTTCTGGACTGTCCACGTGGAAGCCTCTGAATAGGATCGCGCCGTCTTTTTGCAACATCTCATAGAGGAGATCCCGATCTCTTCTTATCATCATCTCTAGTAATTTTGCAATGTTCGAGTTTGATGGGATCAGTGTTTTGGGGACAATTAATATATCTTTCAAGGTCTTTTGTTCAGTGATTTTCCCTTCAACAAATTGCATCTTGTTTGATTCTGGCTGGTTGCTGTTTTTGGGGTGCTTTATATGAATCCTTTGGCCTCCTTTTATACTTGAGGAGGGGGTAATATAGAGTACTCATGTATTAAAGTTAAAGCATGACAAGTTACATAATAAATGGAGATTTATGTGACCTTTTTTTTTCCCGCTAGTTTGACGAGGGAAGGTGCTTCCCAGGAGAGTCGAATCTGAGACATTGAAGTACTATTCTGAGGAAGCTTTCAACTTAGCTACATCCTCTTGGGTGAGATTTATGTGACTTTACTTACCTCCTTATGACTTTTTAATTAATAATATGAATCCTTCCCTTTAAACCCTCATTATTAGTTTCATAGTTGAATTTAAGTCAACCTTTTATTTGTACCTACTAGTATCTTAGCGTGTATGATGTGTGCATGACACGAAACGTGGGAGAGTATCGTAGTCGAATTGTTAAGGAAAACATGAAAGAGTGTCGTAGTCGGATTGTTGAGAAAATGAATGATATGTTAGATTGTTTTTGGATTTTTTTTTCTTAAGTGTGAGAGTATTTCTTTAGTTTTTTTCTAAGTGTGAGGATATTTTGGCATTCTAAAATTGTGGCTCACACAAATCCAAAGAATGCTTCTCTTATACATAGTATACGTAGATAAACATAAAATAGATTTATTTTCTATAATGTGGGATTAGGGCATATGTTAAGAAGCAACGAATGCTCCCCGATTACCTCCATTTATGAAAATTTTATAATTCTAATCATTTATCAGCACTATTTAATACATTTTAAGAAATATAAAGCAAAACCATTAAATTTTTACACATTCTTCTATAATATTTTTATTTGGAACACATTCTTCCATGATAGTAGAAGCAGCTGAGAGCCAGTTAATGGTTCTTGACATGTGTACTAAAGGGCACACTATAGAAAACTCTTTTTTCTCAATGACATTTGTAGTCATTTTCCAATTGCAAATAGCAATCTCAGGTGGAGAGAGAGGTCAAACATCAGGGGAGTTTTGTAAGACACCCAAAGTTCAGGGGGTGGTTTTGTAAACTAAAGAGTGCAGGGTGTTCTGTGAAATTAACCTCACTCAGAGGCGGCGGCACTCTTTTGGCCGCATACTGACGTGGAAACTCACTGCCACGTCATACACCCCAAACCGCACCCAAAAAAGCACCCAAGCATCTCACTGTCGGAGAACCTGGCTCCTCTATAAATAGAACCCTCTCTATATTCTCTATTCTCATTCTCTCAATCGCTAAAAAAAAAAAAACTAAGAATTAGGGTTTAATAATTCAATTTAGGGTGTTTTTCTTTGGTCTCAATGGCGGTTGCTTCGGATTCTCTCCAGTCAATCTGCTACCAGCGGGGATCACTTCGCCTCCTCGATCAGGTTCTGTTGTTACCTTCAATCTCTGAAATTGACTCGAATTGGGAAATTTAGGGTTTTGTATAAATTTTTTAATTTATTTTTATTGCAGAGGAAGCTCCCTTTGGAGACTGTATACTTGGATATTCGAAATGCCACCGATGGATGGTGAGTTTGAGGAAACGAAAGCTTGAAATTTTAATTCTTTGTGTTTGATTATTTGATATTAGATTGCTGCTGGAGTAGTTTTCTGCTTTGTTGTTGAAAGATGTATTATTATACCTATTTTAATATTTTTCGCCATTGCTTGGTTGTCGTTCCTCCATTTTATCGACGATGACATTGCTTAGGACTATTGATGTTGCTCCACCCTTGGGTGCAGGTTGGCAGCAGAAGATGAAGAGTTTTGAAGAAGACTCCTTCATTTGTATGAAGAACGTATCATAATCTAGATATATCGATCTGTAATAATTTGTATGTATGTCACATGAACAATACACCAGCTATAAAACATAGATAGATATATAACCTCACTCACTCATATCTGGTGAAGTAAATAAAATCCTCATTGGGGCAAAAACTCAGAATAAGATACGCTTACAAGAGCCATATCATCATGATGAAAATGATGAACTGCTGAGGAGGAGCTTCATTCACGGCATATAAACTCTATCAATAACTCTCAACACTCTCACTTCCACCAAAATAATCCACGTGCTCCAGCTCAAAGCCTCGATAACACGATCAAATTCTTCTGGACTGTCCACGTGGAAGCCTCTGAATAGGATCGCGCCGTCTTTTGCAACATCTCATAGAGGAGATCCCGATCTCTTCTTATCATCATCTCTAGTAATTTTGCAATGTTCGAGTTTGATGGGATCAGTGTTTTGGGGACAATTAATATATCTTTCAAGGTCTTTTGTTCAGTGATTTTCCTTCAACAAATTGCATCTTGTTTGATTCTGGCTGGTTGCTGTTTTGGGGTGCTTTATATGAATCCTTTGGCCTCCTTTTATACTTGAGGAGGGTAATATAGAGTACTCATGTATTAAAGTTAAAGCATGACAAGTTACATAATAAATGGAGATTTATGTGACCTTTTTTTCCTTTCTTGGCGAGGAAGGTGCTTCAGGGAGAGTCAATCTGAGACATTGAAGTACTATTCAGGAAGCTTTCAACTTAGCTACATCCTCTTGGGTGAGATTTATGTGACTTTACTTACCTCCTTATGACTTTTTAATTAATAATATGAATCCTTCCCTTTAAACCCTCATTATTAGTTTCATAGTTGAATTTAAGTCAACCTTTTATTTGTACCTACTAGTATCTTAGCGTGTATGATGTGTGCATGACACGAAACGTGGGAGAGTATCGTAGTCGAATTGTTAAGGAAAACATGAAAGAGTGTCGTAGTCGGATTGTTGAGAAAATGAATGATATGTTAGATTGTTTTTGGATTTTTTTTTCTTAAGTGTGAGAGTATTTCTTTAGTTTTTTCTAAGTGTGAGGATATTTTGGCATTCTAAAATTGTGGCTCACACAAATCCAAAGAAATGCTTCTCTTATACATAGTATACGTAGATAAACATAAAATAGATTTATTTTCTATAATGTGGGATTAGGGCATATGTTAAGAAGCAACGAATGCTCCCCCGATTACCTCCATTTATGAAAATTTTATAATTCTAATCATTTATCAGCACTATTTAATACATTTTAAGAAATATAAAGCAAAACCATTAAATTTTTACACATTCTTCTAAAATATTTTTATTTGGAACACATTCTTCTATGATAGTAGAAGCATCTGAGAGCCAGTTAATGGTTCTTAACATGTGTACTAAAGGGCCCACTATAGAAAAAACTTTTTTCTCAATGACATTTGTAGTTGTTTTCCAATTGCAAATAGCAATCTCAGGTGGAGAGAGAGGTCAAACATCAGGGGAGTTTTGTAAGACACCCAAAGTTCAGGGGGTTTTGTAAACTAAAAAGTGCAGGGTGTTCTGTGAAATTAACCTCACCCAGAGGCGGCGGCACTCTTTTGGCCGCATACTGACGTGGAAACTCACTGCCACGTCAAACACCCCAAACCGCACCCAAAAAAGCACCCAAGCATCTCACTGTCGGAGAACCTGGCTCCTCTATAAATAGAACCCTCTCTATATTCTCTGTTCTCATTCTCTCAATCGCTAAAAAAAAACGAAGAATTAGGGTTTAATAATTCAATTTAGGGTTTTTCTTTGGTCTCAATGGCGGTTGCTTCGGATTCTCTCCAGTCAATCTGCTACCAGCGGGGATCACTTCGCCTCCTCGATCAGGTTCTGTTGTTACCTTCAATCTCTGAAATTGACTCGAATTGGGAAATTTAGGGTTTTGTATAAATTTTTTAATTTATTTTTATTGCAGAGGAAGCTCCCTTTGGAGACTGTATACTTGGATATTCGAAATGCCACCGATGGATGGTGAGTTTGAGGAAACGAAAGCTTGAAATTTTAATTCTTTGTGTTTGATTATTTGATATTAGATTGCTGCTGGAGTAGTTTTCTGCTTTGTTGTTGAAAGATGTAATTTTTTTTCCTAGATTAAATTTCAGAATTGGTAGAATTCGAGCTAAAGCTGCGAAATTGTCTTCGACTGAATGGGTCTTGCGGATTACCCATTTGGATACTGACTAGCTGTTTTAAGGTCCTCATTTGGGGTTTATGTGAAATAATTGGCTATTTTTCTCTCGAAGATAAGAATAGTCTGATTTTTATTTTATTTTTATCTAACTTGAGATTTTGATATGTTAAGTACTGAGATATTATTCTTTTCCACTAGTTGTTGGAGCTTGTTTTCATCTCTTTAAATTTTCTCTTGTGAACTAGGAAACTTTGTGGGCGTAAAAATGCCTAAAATTTGAAGCTCACTTTTGAGTCTCATATCATGAGACAGGGTTGCCTCCAGTTGTTTATTTTTTTGTTAATGCTTGCTGATAGGCGCATATGCAACTGACTGAAATGTATACCGTCGTGGCACTTTCAAAATTTGACTTCATTAGAAGTTACTGTAAGCTGAGTTATATATGCTTGCGAGGGGAATGTGTAGTTGTTCGGCGTTAGAGGTTTCAATAGAATCCATTAGTATTGTTGAGCAAGATTTTCTAGCACTTTTAATATCTAGCAGTAAAGAGTATGCATATTTGCCTACTTGTTTAATCCTCCACTTTTTTTTGCCCCCCTTAAGTAGCATTATTGCCTGGAGTTCAACCTAGGAATTTGTTTTTTGCAACTTCTAAAGTATGTGTTTCTAGGTTTTACCTTTTAACTTTTGTAATATACATGATATTGGTAAGAATTCATTATTTAGATGTTTTGTTTTTTATTCATTTTCTTTATATTCTAAAGTATGTGTTTCTAGGTTTTACCTTTTAGCTTTTGTAATATACATGATATTGGTAACAATTCATTGTTCAGATGTTTTGTTTTAATTCATTTTCTTTATATTCTGAACTATATGAATTTCTTTTCAGGAATGCAATAAGAGATATGGTGGTCAGCGGTGCACCTGCAATGCATAATAGCAGCAGCACTGTCACTAGCTGTAGAAGTGTCTAACCATGACTTTAGTGGGACATCTGGGGATGCAGCTTCTTTTCTTGTCAAGAAACTGGAATACCTTGTCTCCAGGTATATAAAAAGAAGTTGGAGTATCGAGTTTGAGAATTTATCAGCATAACTTTTACGATTCAATCTTATATACATACCTTTAGCACAATTCCTTCTAATCACCTTGTCATGCTTCATGTTTCGGCAGCCGACCTACTGCTGTTAATCTTTCTGATGCTGCAACAAAGCTTCAAAATCTGGTATCGAAGACTGCTGAGGCATCTAATGATGCAAAAATTATCTTCCAGGTGTGTTATATGGTATCAATAACTAGTTGTTATTCTGGGGATCAGCTGCTTTTGGGTGCAAATTTGGATGTTGAATACTCAGTATTAGCTGATGTAGTGATATTCTATGAACTCTTTCCAGTTAGGTATATTCTGTATAAATGAGCTTCTGCACGCGCATATAACATCTAGCACTCACACCTACACACAAGCTTGTATGTGTGCACACCCATGTTCTTCCACATGCAATCACAGGCACCAGAAGATGTGTAGATAATGACATTATAATTAGATAAAAGTGGGTCTGCATTAAGTTTTGGACTTAATTGGATGAAATGTACTTCAAAAACAGAAAAGGGAAAGGGAAACATAGTTATACCATATTAACAAATGTTGAACTCCGTTAATTTGTATATTCTCATAAGAAACTCTTAATTAGGAGAGGTGTAAGGTACTATTGGAGTAGTTAACATATTCCAGAAACTAAAGAAGCTTTTGTGGTCCCACTTTGAAACCAGAACTAAAGAAGCTTTTGTAGTCCCACTTTGAAAAACTATGTAATTGTGTCATATTTGCTTTCCTATAAATAAAACATGATCATCTCTCTCTGGGATTATCTTTCCAACATAACTTCATTATTATATATTTAATTTAGAGATAAAGATTATCTGGTTAATTTTATGGTTATGAGTTATTTGTGTTCGACACAAACTAGTATATTTTACCGACCCCAAAATTTTGAAATAAAGGTTTTGTTAGCGTGCAAACTGACAATATGCATATGCACCTCTAAGACAGTATCAGGCACTCTTTGGCCGCATACTGACGTGGAAACTCACTGCCACGTCAAACACCCCAAACCGCACCCAAAAGCACCCAAGCATCTCACTGTCGGAGAACCTGGCTCCTCTATAAATAGAACCCTCTCTATATTCTCTGTTCTCATTCTCTCAATCGCTAAAAAACGAAGAATTAGGGTTTAATAATTCAATTTAGGGTTTTTCTTTGGTCTCAATGGCGGTTGCTTCGGATTCTCTCCAGTCAATCTGCTACCAGCGGGGATCACTTCGCCTCCTCGATCAGGTTCTGTTGTTACCTTCAATCTCTGAAATTGACTCGAATTGGGAAATTTAGGTTTTGTATAAATTTTTAATTTATTTTTATTGCAGAGGAAGCTCCTTTGGAGACTGTATACTTGGATATTCGAAATGCCACCGATGGATGGTGAGTTTGAGGAAACGAAAGCTTGAAATTTTAATTCTTTGTGTTTGATTATTTGATATTAGATTGCTGCTGGAGTAGTTTTCTGCTTTGTTGTTGAAAGATGTAATTTTTTTTCCTAGATTAAATTTCAGAATTGGTAGAATTCGAGCTAAAGCTGAAATTGTCTTCGACTGAATGGGTCTTGCGGATTACCCATTTGGATACTGACTAGCTGTTTTAAGGTCCTCATTTGGGGTTTATGTGAAATAATTGGCTATTTTTCTCGAAGATAAGAATAGTCTGATTTTTATTTTATTTTTTTTATCTAACTTGAGATTTTGATATGTTAAGTACTGAGATATTATTCTTTTCCACTAGTTGTTGGAGCTTGTTTTCATCTCTTTAAATTTTCTTGTGAACTAGGAAACTTTGTGGTAAAAATGCCTAAAATTTGAAGCTCACTTTTGAGTCTCATATCATGAGACAGGGTTGCCTCCAGTTGTTTATTTTTTGTTAATGCTTGCTGATAGGCGCATATGCAACTGACTGAAATGTATACCGTCGTGGCACTTTCAAAATTTGACTTCATTAGAAGTTACTGTAAGCTGAGTTATATATGCTTGCGGGGAATGTGTAGTTGTTCGACGTTAGAGGTTTCAATAGAATCCATTAGTATTGTTGAGCAAGATTTTCTAGCACTTTTAATATCTAGCAGTAAAGAGTATGCATATTTGTCTACTTGTTTAATCCTCCACTTTTTTGCCCCTTAAGTAGCATTATTGCCTGGAGTTCAACCTAGGAATTTGTTTTTGCAACTTCTAAAGTATGTGTTTCTAGGTTTTACCTTTTAACTTTTGTAATATACATGATATTGGTAAGAATTCATTATTTAGATGTTTTGTTTTTTATTCATTTTCTTTATATTCTAAAGTATGTGTTTCTAGGTTTTACCTTTTAGCTTTTGTAATATACATGATATTGGTAACAATTCATTGTTCAGATGTTTTGTTTTTAATTCATTTTCTTTATATTCTGAACTATATGAATTTCTTTTCAGGAATGCAATAAGAGATATGGTGGTCCGCGGTGCACCTGCAATCGCAATAGCAGCAGCACTGTCACTAGCTGTAGAAGTGTCTAACCATGACTTTAGTGGGACATCTGGGGATGCAGCTTCTTTTCTTGTCAAGAAACTGGAATACCTTGTCTCCAGGTATATAAAAAGAAGTTGGAGTATCGAGTTTGAGAATTTATCAGCATAACTTTTACGATTCAATCTTATATACATACCTTTAGCACAATTCCTTCTAATCACCTTGTCATGCTTCATGTTTCGGCAGCCGACCTACTGCTGTTAATCTTTCTGATGCTGCAACAAAGCTTCAAAATCTGGTATCGAAGACTGCTGAGGCATCTAATGATGCAAAAATTATCTTCCAGGTGTGTTATATGGTATCAATAACTAGTTGTTATTCTGGGGATCAGCTGCTTTTGGGTGCAAATTTGGATGTCGAATACTCAGTATTAGCTGATGTAGTGATATTCTATGAACTCTTTCCAGTTAGGTATATTCTGTATAAATGAGCTTCTGCAGCATATAACATCTAGCACTCACACCTACACACAAGCTTGTATGTGTGCACACCCATGTTCTTCCACATGCAATCACAGGCACCAGAAGATGTGTAGATAATAACATTATAATTAGATAAAAGTGGGTCTGCATTAAGTTTTGGACTTAATTGGATGAAATGTACTTCAAAAAAACAGAAAAGGGGAAAGGGAAACATAGTTATACCATATTAACAAATGTTGAACTCCGTTAATTTGTATATTCTCATAAGAAACTCTTAATTAGGAGAAGGTGTAAGGTACTATTGGAGTAGTTAACATATTCCAGAAACTAAAGAAGCTTTTGTGGTCCCACTTTGAAACCAGAACTAAAGAAGCTTTTGTAGTCCCACTTTGAAAAACTATGTAATTGTGTCATATTTGCTTTCCTATAAATAAAACATGATCATCTCTCTCTGGGATTATCTTTCCAACATAACTCGTATTATATATTTAATTTAGAGATAAAGATTATCTGGTTAATTTTATGGTTATGAGTTATTTGTGTTGACACAAACTAGTATATTTTACCGACCCCAAAATTTTGAAATAAAGGTTTTGTTAGCGTGCAAACTGACAATATGCATATGCACCTCTAAGACAGTATCAGGCACTCACTGGCCACTGCCATGCACGAGTTTCAAATAAAGAGTACTTCTCCAGAAAAGAAGTCAAAACAAGAAATAACCTCATTGACCTGAATTGGCTTGGGTAAGCTTGTGCTTGGCTGGAAATCACTCAAAAATTCTTGCTCGTTTGATAATCTAAAAGATTCGAACCAAATTTTGCAACAACTACTAGCCTTAATCCCAAAATCTCCTATGGTGGTTTGCAAGAATCCTTTTTCCTCCATTGAACTTAAAAACGAAACTCAAAGCTCATACGAAGAATTGAATGTAGAATTACCTTATTCACATAGAACTTTGGTCCCACCTTGACAGCTATGTGCTCAAATATATGCAGACGTACTTTGTTTGAAACTTTCACATATGATATCCTTGACACTGTTGATGTCAAGTATCATTTTCATCTTGAAATAGTAGTTACATCTTAGTCTGGACTGGACTTGACTGGACATAACTACTATGGATCTTTTGAGGGATAAGTTTCTTGAAGAAATACCTACATTAGCTTTTGTAATATACATGATATTGGTAACAATTCATTGTTCAGATGTTTTGTTTTAATTCATTTTCTTTATATTCTGAACTATATGAATTTCTTTTCAGGAATGCAATAAGAGATATGGTGGTCCATGGTGCACCTGCAATCATAATAGCAGCAGCACTGTCACTAGCTGTAGAAGTGTCTAACCATGACTTTAGTGGGACATCTGGGGATGCAGCTTCTTTTCTTGTCAAGAAACTGGAATACCTTGTGTCCAGGTATATAAAAAGAAGTTGGAGTATCGAGTTTGAGAATTTATCAGCATAACTTTTACGATTCAATCTTATATACATACCTTTAGCACAATTCCTTCTAATCACCTTGTCGCTTCATGTTTCGCAGCCGACCTACTGCTGTTAATCTTTCTGATGCTGCAACAAAGCTTCAAAATCTGGTATCGAAGACTGCTGAGGCATCTAATGATGCAAAAATTATCTTCCAGGTGTGTTATATGGTATCAATAACTAGTTGTTATTCTGGGGATCAGCTGCTTTTGGGTGCAAATTTGGATGTTGAATACTCAGTATTAGCTGATGTAGTGATATTCTATGAACTCTTTCCAGTTAGGTATATTCTGTATAAATGAGCTTCTGCACGCATATAACATCTAGCACTCACACCTACACACAAGCTTGTATGTGTGCACACCCATGTTCTTCCACATGCAATCACAGGCACCAGAAGATGTGTAGATAATAACATTATAATTAGATAAAGTGGGTCTGCATTAAGTTTTGGACTTAATTGGATGAAATGTACTTCAAAAACAGAAAAGGGAAAGGGAAACATAGTTATACCATATTAACAAATGTTGAACTCCGTTAATTTGTATATTCTCATAAGAAACTCTTAATTAGGAGAAGGTGTAAGGTACTATTGGAGTAGTTAACATATTCCAGAAACTAAAGAAGCTTTTGTGGTCCCACTTTGAAACCAGAACTAAAGAAGCTTTTGTAGTCCCACTTTATAAAACTATGTAATTGTGTCATATTTGCTTTCCTATAAATAAAACATGATCATCTCTCTCTGGGATTATCTTTCCAACGTAACTCGTATTATATATTTAATTTAGAGATAAAGATTATCTGGTTAATTTTATGGTTATGAGTTATTTGTGTTCGACACAAACTAGTATATTTTACCGACCCCAAAATTTTGAAATAAAGGTTTTGTTAGCGTGCAAACTGACAATATGCATATGCACCTCTAAGACAGTATCAGGCACTCACTGGCCACTGCCATGCACGAGTTTCAAATAAAGAGTACTTCTCCAGAAAAGAAGTCAAAACAAGAAATAACCTCATTGACCTGAATTGGCTTGGGTAAGCTTGTGCTTGGCTGGAAATCACTCAAAAATTCTTGCTCGTTTGATAATCTAAAAGATTCGAACCAAATTTTGCAACAACTACTAGCCTTAATCCCAAAATCTCCTATGGTGGTTTGCAAGAATCCTTTTTCCTCCATTGAACTTAAAAACGAAACTCAAAGCTCATACGAAGAATTGAATGTAGAATTACCTTATTCACATAGAACTTTGGTCCCACCTTGACAGCTATGTGCTCAAATATATGCAGACGTACTTTGTTTGAAACTTTCACATATGATATCCTTGACACTGTTGATGTCAAGTATCATTTTCATCTTGAAATAGTAGTTACATCTTAGTCTGGACTGGACTTGACTGGACATAACTACTATGGATCTTTTGAGGGATAAGTTTCTTGAAGAAATACCTACATTAGCTTTTAATTCCTTTTTATATTCCTCCATCAGCTCATACAATTGTGTACTAATCCCTCTTTTGTGTTTGTGTTTCAGAGTTATATTGATGCTGCTGAAGACATGCTTGTTGACGATGTCACCACCAACAAAGCAATTGGGTCTCATGGAGCAAGCATTCTTAGAACCCTACAAAAAGATTTGAAGAGCCTATCTATTTTAACACATTGCAACACTGGCAGGTTAACTTTCTTACTTTTTTTATCGATCTTCACCAAATTATGAATTAGTGATAAGTTCTTCTCTGATGAACTTCTGTCAACAGTTTGGCCACCGCTGGATATGGAACTGCCCTTGGAGTGATTCGTGCAGTCCATTCCGAAGGTATTCTAGAAAGGGCTTATTGCACTGAAACAAGACCATTTAACCAGGTACCATGATTTCCTTTTCGTTTGTTTTACTTGTAATTTCACATATTCATGTGCTTGATACCGACATCAACTGATAATTATTACTTTTTTCACGTGTTCACTTGCTTATGTTTTTCCCTTTTTGTTTTGGGAACACTATCAATTATTACATTATCATTGAATAAACTCATTCAACTGATTGTAGGGTTCCAGACTAACAGCTTTTGAACTAGTTCATGAAAAAATTCCTGCAACTCTGATAGCTGATTCTGCAGCAGCTGCATTGATGAAAGCTGGACGAGTCAATGCAGTCATTGTCGGTGCTGATCGCATTGCTGCAAATGGTACATACGAAAAATTTATTGTTTCCCCCCCTCAAATTTTAATTATTGACATCCCATTTTCCTTGAAATTATTGTCTAGGTGATACTGCAAACAAAATTGGAACATACAGCCTTGCTCTCTGTGCATTTCACCACAATATACCATTTTATGTAGCAGCACCGATAACATCAATAGATCTTTCGCTTTCATCCGGGAATCAAATCGTTATAGAAGAAAGATCGGCGAAGGAAATATTGAATTCTGAGGGAGGATTAGGGAAGCAAGTAGCTGCCTCGGGTATCGATGTCTGGAACCCTGCATTTGATGTAACACCCGCTAATTTGATCAGCGGTATCATCACAGAGAAGGTATTTTCTGTTTTTAGTACTCATCTTTCGTTTCGTATTTTCAACAAATACGTTTGAAACTATCAAACATGTTTTTTTTTTATTGGTTTTCTATTTCAGGGTGTCATCTCAAAGGCTACAGCTGATGCTTTTGATATCAAAGGTTTTATACAGAATTCAGCGGGTGTCAATGGGAATTGAGTAGAAGAGCTGCATCCATGCCAACAGTTTACATTGGGTGCTGTTCCATGACGAGTTTGCTCATTAAATATTGAGGCGCTTGGCAAAATGCGAGATGTTTAGTATTGGAAATAATAATGTACACTACTTGTATTGTGTTTATGTCAATAAGAGCAAATATTTGAGATGGGTTTGCCAAAAAGTAAAGACAGAATATTTATGTTGTTTACTTGTTTCGGGTGTGATTTTTATGGCTTTATGTTGGTAATATAACAAGACTATGAACACCCCCGCTCCCAAAAAAAAAAAAACACCAACCCAGCCACCCACATTGAGATGCTAAATTAACTGTTGGAGAATTCTTGATGGAAAAGTAAGTCTCCTGACTGCAAACTTCTCCTGACTACGAACTTCAACATTGATTATCACCGATTGGCTTAATTACGCTTAAATACCTTATAGTTTCCCCAACTTTGCACTTATATATCTCACTTATTTTTGGCAGCACTTACATACCCTAAAGGTTTTAGAACTTGTACTTATATACCCTCACTTGTTTCTAGCAACACTTATATGCCCTAAAATTTTAAAAGCATTACATAAGCGCCCTAAAATTTGTAAAACTTGCACCTAAATACCCTCAATTATCCAAACTTGAGGGTATTTAAGTGCAAGTTTTAAATATTTAGGTATTTAAGTGCCAATTTTAAAAACTTCAGGATATTCAAGTGCAACTTTTAAGAACTTTAGGGTATATAAGTGCTACTAAAAACAAGTGAAGGTATATAAGTGAGCTTTACTACTTTTAAGATTATATTATATTAGTGTAAACAAGAGAGGGTATACAAGTGCGAAGTAGGGGAAACTAGAGAGTATTTAAGTGCATTAAGCCTTTATTACACAATGGCATTTAGCCTAGATACAGACTTTGCTTTATAAAGTGCAACTACCTTCATGAAAGGTACAAGTCTTTATTGGCAGATCGAGATAACAATCTTCAGAAAGTGAAACCAAACTATATTACTGATAACACTCAAGCTCTCCTTAACATTCAAGCACAAGAATGAGAGCAGCAGGTTAAATAAAAATAAAGACAAAAGTACAGGAAATCATCATGCCAATGCAAAAAAGTGCAGTTAAATTATAGCCCTGCCTTCTTCAATATCTTCTTTAACTTAACACACCACAAACAAAAACCAGTATCTTCCTTCAAAGTTAACAGCACATAAACCAATAAACATAAAACTAAACCAAAGCTCTCAGTCTCAAAAGTCATCATCATCCTCTTCAGCCATATGCTTCGCAATCTCCTGCTCCTGCTGCTGCCTCTCCCTCCTCTTCTCATCACTCTCCTTCTCCTTATGCGAGTTCGGAGGAAACCTAAGCGCCTTCACCGCTTCATTATGCATGTTCAAACAAAACCCAATCCTTGTATTAAAAGCAAACTGAGGTTCATTGGTAGAATTACCTTATTCACATAGAACTTTGGTCCCACCTTGACAGCTATGTGCTCAAATATATGCAGACGTACTTTGTTTGAAACTTTCACATATGATATCCTTGACACTGTTGATGTCAAGTATCATTTTCATCTTGAAATAGTAGTTACATCTTAGTCTGGACTGGACTTGACTGGACATAACTACTATGGATCTTTTGAGGGATAAGTTTCTTGAAGAAATACCTACATTAGCTTTTAATTCCTTTTTATATTCCTCCATCAGCTCATACAATTGTGTACTAATCCCTCTTTTGTGTTTGTGTTTCAGAGTTATATTGATGCTGCTGAAGACATGCTTGTTGACGATGTCACCACCAACAAAGCAATTGGGTCTCATGGAGCAAGCATTCTTAGAACCCTACAAAAAGATTTGAAGAGCCTATCTATTTTAACACATTGCAACACTGGCAGGTTAACTTTCTTACTTTTTTATCGATCTTCACCAAATTATGAATTAGTGATAAGTTCTTCTCTGATGAACTTCTGTCAACAGTTTGGCCACGCTGGATATGGAACTGCCCTTGAGTGATTCGTGCAGTCCATTCAAGGTATTCTAGAAAGGGCTTATTGCACTGAAACAAGACCATTTAACCAGGTACCATGATTTCCTTTTCGTTTGTTTTACTTGTAATTTCACATATTCATGCCACATCAACTGATATTATTTTCTTTTCACTTGTTATTCCCTTTTGTTTTCACCAATTATTACATTATCATTGAATAAACTCATTCAACTGATTGTAGGGTTCCAGACTAACAGCTTTTGAACTAGTTCATGAAAAATTCCTGCAACTCTGATAGCTGATTCTGCAGCAGCTGCATTGATGAAAGCTGGACGAGTCAATGCAGTCATTGTCGGTGCTGATCGCATTGCTGCAAATGGTACATACGAAAAATTTATTGTTTCCCTCAAATTTTAATTATTGACATCCCATTTTCCTTGAAATTATTGTCTAGGTGATACTGCAAACAAAATTGGAACATACAGCCTTGCTCTCTGTGCATTTCACCACAATATACCATTTTATGTAGCAGCACCGATAACATCAATAGATCTTTCGCCATCCGGGAATCAAATCGTTATAGAAGAAAGATCGTGAAGGAAATATTGAATTCTGAGGGAGGATTAGGGAAGCAAGTAGCTGCCTCGGGTATCGATGTCTGGAACCCTGCATTTGATGTAACACCCGCTAATTTGATCAGCGGTATCATCACAGAGAAGGTATTTTCTGTTTTTAGTACTCATCTTTCGTTTCGTATTTTCAACAAATACGTTTGAAATTATCAAACATGTTTTTTTTTTATTGGTTTTCTATTTCAGGGTGTCATCTCAAAGGCTACAGCTGATGCTTTTGATATCAAAGGTTTTATACAGAAGTCAGCGGGTGTCAATGGGAATTGAGTAGAAGAGCTGCATCCATGCCAACAGTTTACATTGGTTGCTGTTCCATGACGAGTTTGCTCATTAAATATTGAGGCGCTTGGCAAAATGCGAGATGTTTAGTATTGGAAATAATAATGTACACTACTTGTATTGTGTTTATGTCAATAAGAGCAAATATTTGAGATGGGTTTGCCAAAAAGTAAAGACAGAATATTTATGTTGTTTACTTGTTTCGGGTGTGATTTTTCTGGCTTTATGTTGGTAATATAACAGGACTATGAACACCCCCGCTCCCAAAAAAAAAAAAACACCAACCCAGCCACCCGCATTGAGATGCTAAATTAACTGTTGGAGAATCCTTGATGGAAAAGTAAGTCTCCTGACTGCAAACTTCTCCTGACTACGAACTTCAACATTGATTATTACCGATTGGCTTAATTACGCTTAAATACCTTATAGTTTCCCCAACTTTGCACTTATATATCTCACTTATTTTTGGCAGCACTTACATACCCTAAAGGTTTTAGAACTTGTACTTATATACCCTCACTTGTTTCTAGCAACACTTATATGCCCTAAAATTTTAAAAACGTACACTTAAACGCCCTAAAATTTGTAAAACTTGCACCTAAATACCCTCAATTATCCAAACTTGAGGGTATTTAAGTGCAAGTTTTAAATATTTAGGTATTTAAGTGCCAATTTTAAAAACTTCAGGATATTCAAGTGCAACTTTTAAGAACTTTAGGGTATATAAGTGCTACTAAAAACAAGTGAAGGTATATAAGTGAGCTTTACTACTTTTAAGATTATATTATATTAGTGTAAACAAGAGAGGGTATACAAGTGCGAAGTAGGGGAAACTAGAGAGTATTTAAGTGCATTAAGCCTTTATTACACAATGGCATTTAGCCTAGATACAGACTTTGCTTTATAAAGTGCAACTACCTTCATGAAAGGTACAAGTCTTTATTGGCAGATCGAGATAACAATCTTCAGAAAGTGAAACCAAACTATATTACTGATAACACTCAAGCTCTCCTTAACATTCAAGCACAAGAATGAGAGCAGCAGGTTAAATAAAAATAAAGACAAAAGTACAGGAAATCATCATGCCAATGCAAAAAAGTGCAGTTAAATTATAGCCCTGCCTTCTTCAATATCTTCTTTAACTTAACACACCACAAACAAAAACCAGTATCTTCCTTCAAAGTTAACAGCACATAAACCAATAAACATAAAACTAAACCAAAGCTCTCAGTCTCAAAAGTCATCATCATCCTCTTCAGCCATATGCTTCGCAATCTCCTGCTCCTGCTGCTGCCTCTCCCTCCTCTTCTCATCACTCTCCTTCTCCTTATGCGAGTTCGGAGGAAACCTAAGCGCCTTCACCGCTTCATTATGCATGTTCAAACAAAACCCAATCCTTGTATTAAAAGCAAACTGAGGTTCATTGGTAGAATACACATCCCCAGTCTCCTTGGATATCATCCAACCATTTGCATGGTCAATAGTCGCATCGATTGCTCCATCTCGGATTGCTTTGGCTACGATGCTCTCAGCATCTGCTACGGGATTTGGTGAATCCAATCTCAACTTTTTGGCTATGTCAGAAAGTGAGATGCGAGAGTATGAAATGCTGATGTTTCTGAGACCGGTTCTGATCACGTTGTGGCGGAGCCTTACGATGAGATTGTGAGTTCCGTCGGAACTGAAAGTGGATGAAAATTTATCTGCAACAGATTTGAATAGCTCTAGATCCCCAATTCTCACAGCCTGCAAAGTTGTAATTGAACGATTGTTAAGACTGGCTAAAGTGGACACAAATAGGATAAGTTGCGAGTTTATTAATTGATGGTAAAATGAGAGAGAATCAATTGAAATGATTTGGTCATTTACAGCGGAGGTAATTACAGATATCTGTTTAGTGTAATATGGTACAATTAGTGTAATATGGTACAATATGTGGCGTTTTACGAACACAAATGAAAGGGATGCAAATACATAATATCTGCATTAATGCATGGATATGCGGGTATATCTGGTTAAAAATGATTGGCAAATATTCCTATAATAGAAAGTCAATGTATCTAACCAATTACTCCTAATGATTCATATCAGAGTGGTGCAAGTTGACGAAAGGCACCACAGCATCATGACGAGTAAAGTCAATTTTTCCCCAATTCCAGTCGAATGCAACTGGATCTAGCATAGTATGAGCTGGCAATTAGAACATATATGGATAGAACTTATACCAGGGTCTCGAAAAGCAAGTATTTTTTTCTGGCATGCACTAGTTAGGAGAAATGACAAGATTATAGTTAATGAGTCACAAAGGACAGAACATAGACAAAATTGGTAAAACTAGGTTGAGGGTATTTAAGTGCAAGTTTTAAATATTTAGGTATTTAAGTGCCAATTTAAAAACTTCAGGATATTCAAGTGCAACTTTTAAGAACTTTAGGGTATATAAGTGCTACTAAAAACAAGTGAAGGTATATAAGTGAGCTTTACTACTTTTAAGATTATATTATATTAGTGTAAACAAGAGAGGGTATACAAGCGAAGTAGGGGAAACTAGAGAGTATTTAAGTGCATTAAGCCTTTATTACACAATGGCATTTAGCCTAGATACAGACTTTGCTTTATAAAGTGCAACTACCTTCATGAAAGGTACAAGTCTTTATTGGCAGATCGAGATAACAATCTTCAGAAAGTGAAACCAAACTATATTACTGATAACACTCAAGCTCTCCTTAACATTCAAGCACAAGAATGAGAGCAGCAGGTTAAATAAAAATAAAGACAAAAGTACAGGAAATCATCATGCCAATGCAAAAAAGTGCAGTTAAATTATAGCCCTGCCTTCTTCAATATCTTCTTTAACTTAACACACCACAAACAAAAACCAGTATCTTCCTTCAAAGTTAACAGCACATAAACCAATAAACATAAAACTAAACCAAAGCTCTCAGTCTCAAAAGTCATCATCATCCTCTTCAGCCATATGCTTCGCAATCTCCTGCTCCTGCTGCTGCCTCTCCCTCCTCTTCTCATCACTCTCCTTCTCCTTATGCGAGTTCGGAGGAAACCTAAGCGCCTTCACCGCTTCATTATGCATGTTCAAACAAAACCCAATCCTTGTATTAAAAGCAAACTGAGGTTCATTGGTAGAATACACATCCCCAGTCTCCTTGGATATCATCCAACCATTTGCATGGTCAATAGTCGCATCGATTGCTCCATCTCGGATTGCTTTGGCTACGATGCTCTCAGCATCTGCTACGGGATTTGGTGAATCCAATCTCAACTTTTTGGCTATGTCAGAAAGTGAGATGCGAGAGTATGAAATGCTGATGTTTCTGAGACCGGTTCTGATCACGTTGTGGCGGAGCCTTACGATGAGATTGTGAGTTCCGTCGGAACTGAAAGTGGATGAAAATTTATCTGCAACAGATTTGAATAGCTCTAGATCCCCAATTCTCACAGCCTGCAAAGTTGTAATTGAACGATTGTTAAGACTGGCTAAAGTGGACACAAATAGGATAAGTCGCGAGTTTATTAATTGATGGTAAAATGAGAGAGAATCAATTGAAATGATTTGATCATTTACAGCGGAGGTAATTACAGATATCTGTTTAGTGTAATATGGTACAATATGTGGCGTTTTACGAACACAAATGAAAGGGATGCAAATACATAATATCTGCATTAATGCATGGATATGCGGGTATATCTGGTTAAAAATGATTGGCAAATATTCCTATAATAGAAAGTCAATGTATCTAACCAATTACTCCTAATGATTCATATCAGAGTGGTGCAAGTTGACGAAAAGCACCACAGCATCATGACGAGTAAAGTCAATTTTTCCCCCAATTCCAGTCGAATGCAACTGGATCTAGCATAGTATGAGCTGGCAATTAGAACATATACGGATAGAACTTATACCAGGGTCTCGAAAAGCAAGTATTTTTTTTCTGGCATGCACTAGTTAGGAGAAATGACAAGATTATAGTTAATGAGTCACAAAGGACAGAACATAGACAAAATTGGTAAAACTAGGTTGAGAGTAATTAAGAAGGATACGATAATAATTAGTTAAATGGAGGAGATGACCATTAATAGAACTGAATGGAAGAATAAATTCATGTAACCAACCCCAAAATTTTGGGTTAAAGGTTTTTGTTGTTATTGTTGCTGTATATCAGATTAGCTGACAAGATTGTACCACTGTTAACAAAACAATTTTCTACTTCAGTTGAAAGATACTTACATTTGTGAGCTCAAAATAAGGTGTCAGTGCCTTCTTCATGCCTTTCTGCATGAAAACAGTTCGTTCTGGGATTTCACCAAGCAGAAGGCGAACAATAATAGCCCATTTATTGCATTGGATTCTGAAGCCTCGAGCTGCAACTGGTGCCTTTCGAGCCGCTTGCAACAGGCTTTCCTTTGCATCAGTATACTCTAATTGAATGGTCCGAATCTTTCCCAAATAAAATAGGTAGCGACAGAACTGTCAAAGATAACGCCAAGGTTAGTGCATAGAAAAGAGTCGTCACTTGGTGTCACCATTATTAAATAATAAGGACTGGGAAATAAATCAAGTGAGAATGTGAAGAGTATTACCTGTTGATTTGAGTGTGCCTCGAAACGGGGTGCCTTGGACCTCAGCTTCTCTGCTTGATCATACAAGTTGTAGTGGAGATAATTACGAAGTAGCAAGTTAAGAAGGGTTTCCTGCAAGATCACCAGTTAATAACTACTAATCATATATAACAAGTTGTTATTGAAGATTTTTCCAGACAAATAACATACCTGACCAAGTTCATCACGACGTAATGTGGCCATGCGGTGCAAGGCAAGGAGATCCCTGATATTGGAGGAAACAATGTTCAAGTCACACTTAAAGCAATTCAACGAAGATTATGAAACACTATATCTCATGCTTTTCTTGAAAGACAAAAGTACAGGAAATCATCATGCCAATGCAAAAGTGCAGTTAAATTATAGCCCTGCCTTCTTCAATATCTTCTTTAACTTAACACACCACAAACAAAACCAGTATCTTCCTTCAAAGTTAACAGCACATAAACCAATAAACATAAAACTAAACCAAAGCTCTCAGTCTCAAAAGTCATCATCATCCTCTTCAGCCATATGCTTCGCAATCTCCTGCTCCTGCCTGCCTCTCCTCCTCTTCTCATCACTCCTTCTCCTTATGCGAAGTTCGAGGAAACCTAAGCCTTCACCGCTTCATTATGCATGTTCAAACAAAACCCAATCCTTGTATTAAAAGCAAACTGAGGTTCATTGGTAGAATACACATCCCCAGTCTCCTTGATATCATCCAACCATTTGCATGGTCAATAGTCGATCGATTGCTCCATCTCGGATTGCTTTGGCTACGATGCTCTCAGCATCTGCTACGGGATTTGGTGAATCAATCTCAACTTTTGGCTATGTCAGAAAGTGAGATGCGAGAGTATGAAATGCTGATGTTTCTGAGACCGGTTCTGATCACGCTGTGGCGACTTACGATGAGATTGTGAGTTCCGCCGGAACTGAAAGTGGATGAAAATTTATCTGCAACAGATTTGAATAGCTCTAGATCCCCAATTCTCACAGCCTGCAAAGTTGTAATTGAACGATTGTTAAGACTGGCTAAAGTGGACACAAATAGGATAAGTCGCGAGTTTATTAATTGATGGTAAAATGAGAGAGAATCAATTGAAATGATTTGATCATTTACAGCGAGGTAATTACAGATATCTGTTTAGTGTAATATGGTACAATATGTGGCATGGCGCACGAACACAAATGAAAGGGATGCAAATACATAATATCTGCATTAATGCATGGATATGGTATATCTGGTTAAAAATGATTGGCTATAATAGAAAGTCAATGTATCTAACCAATTACTCCTAATGATTCATATCAGAGTGGTGCAAGTTGACGAAAGGCACCACAGCATCATGACGAGTAAAGTCAATTTTTTCCCCCAATTCCAGTCGAATACAACTGGATCTAGCATAGTATGAGCTGGCAATTAGAACATATATGGATAGAACTTATACCAGGGTCTCGAAAAGCAAGTATTTTTTTTCTGGCATGCACTAGTTAGGAGAAATGATAAGATTATAGTTAATGAGCCACAAAGGACAGAACATAGACAAAATTGGTAAAACTAGGTTGAAAGTAATTAAGAAGGATACGATAATAATTAGTTAAATGGAGGAGATGACCATTAATAGAACTGAATGGAAGAATAAATTCATGTAACCAACCCCAAAATTTTGGGTTAAAGGTTTTTGTTGTTATTGTTGCTGTATATCAGATTAGCTGACAAGATTGTACCACTGTTAACAAAACAATTTTCTACTTCAGTTGAAAGATACTTACATTTGTGAGCTCAAAATAAGGTGTCAGTGCCTTCTTCATGCCTTTCTGCATGAAGACAGTTCGTTCTGGGATTTCACCAAGCAGAAGGCGAACAATAATAGCCCATTTATTGCATTGGATTCTGAAGCCTCGAGCTGCAACTGGTGCCTTTCGAGCCGCTTGCAACAGGCTTTCCTTTGCATCAGTATACTCTAATTGAATGGTCCGAATCTTTCCCAAATAAAATAGGTAGCGACAGAACTGTCAAAGATAACGCCAAGGTTAGTGCATAGAAAAGAGTCGTCACTTGGTGTCACCATTATTAAATAATAAGGACTGGGAAATAAATCAAGTGAGAATGTGAAGAGTATTACCTGTTGATTTGAGTGTGCCTCAAACGGGTGCCTTGGACCTCAGCTTCTCTGCTTGATCATACAAGTTGTAGTGGAGATAATTACAGTAGCAAGTTAAGAAGGGTTTCCTGCAAGATCACCAGTTAATAACTACTAATCATATATAACAAGTTGTTATTGAAGATTTTTCCAGACAAATAACATACCTGACCAAGTTCATCACGACGTAATGTGGCCATGCGGTGCAAGGCAAGGAGATCCCTGATATTGGAGGAAATAATGTTCAAGTCACACTTAAAGCAATTCAACGAAGATTATGAAACACTATATCTCATGCTTTTCTTGAAAGGCCAAGCTGTAGAAATCTAACTCACCCAATTTCAGCAAGGCTGTTTGTCAGTTCATAGTTGTACGAATAATAGAAGTACAGCCGAGATGCCAATACATCTACAGTTCTTCTATTTATGTTCTTAAGGCGAGCAATGCTAGCAGAAGAGCAAGCTTTCGCCTGAAAAAGGGCAAGGCAACAAACGCTAAGGTGAAAGATTTGTTTCATGTCAGAAAAAGATCGAGAGAAGATATTAGCTAAAAGAAATTACCTCATCATATCTCTTTTGGTCAATCAGAAATATCAACACCAAAAGATAGCAATAGATCTCAATCTCTGGAACAGGATGCTTACTAGGAGTTTGAACTGCAGATGTCGCTGTATCCACATCCATATCATGGTCATCTTCATGAATCCAAAATTACCACAACACATCAGCAAATATTTCATATGACATGCAAAACTGACATACATGTTAAGTATTAACTTAAATCTGTGACATAAGCAAAAAGATTTGATCAGAAAGCATGCAAGTGAGTAGGATGTCATAGAGAAGCACATGAAACCATGGCGGATTTTATAAGAAACCTAGAACTTCGGTAAACTTTTTCTTCTGTTATTATGAAGAGTTCAAGTTAAACATGGAATTATTCCCACTATTCTTTTTGGCTACTCTTGGTTTCAGCCCTTATTTGCCATTTGTACCCATTTAAAATGATGGTAGAATTGTTCATGTTTCAATCCGCTAGGCTTCATCTTCTTCGCCTTCAAATCCTCTTCTTGATGCTTGTCCAGCTAAATGGTTTTCTTTCTTTCTTTTTTCCGTCTCATCAGATAGAGAGCCCTCATGGATGTACCTTTGGGGATCATTTGGCTTCATGTTTAAATCAAATGAGCATGATGAATCAATCAGATTATTTTAAGTACTCTCCAAATCGTTCTTAACATCAAAATTCATAGTACAATAGAACAACCAACACTTATTATTAGTCACAGATTTACTTTCTAAACAGATTTCCTCTAGAACCTTTTTCCAATTTAGTCAACACAAGATTGATATGTAATCTGATAGCCTCCCTTGCATGGGTGACAAGCATAATATGGTTGAGAAATATAGACCTTTGGCGTTAACCACAGCGACAACTATTCAGATATAAGGTACATAGGTGTAACCCAGTCTCGTGTCAACATCAAACCACAGCATCATGACGAGTAAAGTCAATTTTTCCCCAATTCCAGTCGAATGCAACTGGATCTAGCATAGTATGAGCTGGCAATTAGAACATATATGGATAGAACTTATACCAGGGTCTCGAAAAGCAAGTATTTTTTCTGGCATGCACTAGTTAGGAGAAATGATAAGATTATAGTTAATGAGTCACAAAGGACAGAACATAGACAAAATTGGTAAAACTAGGTTGAGAGTAATTAAGAAGGATACGATAATAATTAGTTAAATGGAGGAGATGACCATTAATAGAACTGAATGGAAGAATAAATTCATGTAACCAACCCCAAAATTTTGGGTTAAAGGTTTTGTTGTTATTGTTGCTGTATATCAGATTAGCTGACAAGATTGTACCACTGTTAACAAAACAATTTTCTACTTCAGTTGAAAGATACTTACATTTGTGAGCTCAAAATAAGGTGTCAGTGCCTTCTTCATGCCTTTCTGCATGAAAACAGTTCGCTCTGGGATTTCACCAAGCAGAAGGCGAACAATAATAGCCCATTTATTGCATTGGATTCTGAAGCCTCGAGCTGCAACTGGTGCCTTCTCGGCTTGCAACAGGCTTTCCTTTGCATCAGTATACTCTAATTGAATGGTCCGAATCTTTCCCAAATAAAATAGGTAGCGACAGAACTGTCAAAGATAACGCCAAGGTTAGTGCATAGAAAAGAGTCGCCACTTGGTGTCACCATTATTAAATAATAAGGACTGGGAAATAAATCAAGTGAGAATGTGAAGAGTATTACCTGTTGATTTGAGTGTGCCTCAAACGGGTGCCTTGGACCTCAGCTTCTCTGCTTGATCATACAAGTTGTAGTGGAGATAATTAACGGCAGCAAGTTAAGAAGGGTTTCCTGCAAGATCACCAGTTAATAACTACTAATCATATATAACAAGTTGTTATTGAAGATTTTTCCAGACAAATAACATACCTGACCAAGTTCATCACGACGTAATGTGGCCATGCGGTGCAAGGCAAGGAGATCCCTGATATTGGAGGAAATAATGTTCAAGTCACACTTAAAGCAATTCAACGAAGATTATGAAACACTATATCTCATGCTTTTCTTGAAAGGCCAAGCTGTAGAAATCTAACTCACCCACGAATTTCAGCAAGGCTGTTTGTCAGTTCATAGCTGTACGAATAATAGAAGTACAGCCGAGATGCCAATACATCTACAGTTCTTCTATTTATGTTCTTAAGGCGAGCAATGCTAGCAGAAGAGCAAGCTTTAGCCTGAAAAAGGGCAAGGCAACAAACGCTAAGGTGAAAGATTTGTTTCATGTCAGAAAAAAGATCCGAGAGAAGATATTAGCTAAAAGAAATTACCTCATCATATCTCTTTTGGTCAATCAGAAATATCAACACCAAAAGATAGCAATAGATCTCAATCTCTGGAACAGGATGCTTACTAGGAGTTTGAACTGCAGATGTCGCTGTATCCACATCCATATCATGGTCATCTTCCTGAATCCAAAATTACCACAACACATCAGCAAATATTTCATATGACATGCAAAACTGACATACATGTTAAGTATTAACTTAAATCTGTGACATAAGCAAAAAGATTTGATCAGAAAGCATGCAAGTGAGTAGGATGTCATAGAGAAGCACATGAAACCATGGCGGATTTTATAAGAAACCTAGAACTTCGGTAAACTTTTTCTTCTGTTATTATGAAGAGTTCAAGTTAAACATGGAATTATTCCCACTATTCTTTTTGGCTACTCTTGGTTTCAGCCCTTATTTGCCATTTGTACCCATTTAAAATGATGGTAGAATTGTTCATGTTTCAATCCGCTAGGCTTCATCTTCTTCGCCTTCAAATCCTCTTCTTGATGCTTGTCCAGCTAAATGGTTTTCTTTCTTTCTTTTTTCCGTCTCATCAGATAGAGAGCCCTCATGGATGTACCTTTGGGGATCATTTGGCTTCATGTTTAAATCAAATGAGCATGATGAATCAATCAGATTATTTTAAGTACTCTCCAAATCGTTCTTAACATCAAAATTCATAGTACAATAGAACAACCAACACTTATTATTAGTCACAGATTTACTTTCTAAACAGATTTCCTCTAGAACCTTTTTTCCAATTTAGTCAACACAAGATTGATATGTAATCTGATAGCCTCCCTTGCATGGGTGACAAGCATAATATGGTTGAGAAATATAGACCTTTGGCGTTAACCACAGCGACAACTATTCAGATATAAGGTACATAGGTGTAACCCAGTCTCGTGTCAACATCAAACCTCAACATGATGAAGAAATACATATCCTTCAACATCATGCCTTCAACAAAATGATCGAAGGTAGAAACTTACAAGATCATGGTGAAGTCAATAACAAAGCATCAACTGGCTCACTGCTGCCAGGAATAAAGACAGGTACTAAAAGCAAACTGAAGAGAACAATCAATGTTCACATATGAATTCAAGCAATGCCGAATTGGTATCGGGCAAAAGTCCTCTACGGCAATCTTGGCCTACATTGTGGATACTGACAAATGTTTCGTAGAAAAATTAGGGTTATTTGCACTTACATACCCCAAAGTTTACGTTCACTTATTAACCTTGATACCCCAAAGTTTCTTGTGTCCAAAAAAATACCACAAAATTCAATAAAATTTAACTTTGATATCCCAAAGTTTTCGTTTGCCCAAAAAATACACCCAAGTTCATTAAATTTTAACTTTGATACCCTAAACAGCTAAACTTGAATTTTTTTAATTAATTTATTTATTTGTTAAAGTTTGGGGTATCAAAGTTAAGTTTTTCTTAAGGTTTGGGGTATCAAAGTTAAATTTTTGTTAAAGTTTGGGGTATCAAATTTAAATTTTGTTGAACTTGAACTATGGGGTATTTTGTGGGCAAAAATAATTTTGGGTATAAAAGTTAAAATGAGGTACTTTGGCATACTTTTTGGTCGAAAGAAACTTTGGGGTTTTCAAAGTTAAAAATGTGTGAACTTTGGGTTATTTTTTAAGCAAAAGAAAGCAATGTGGTATCGAACTTAAACATGGAATAAACTTTGAGCTATTTAAGGGCAAATAACCCAAAAAATTACTAGACCAGCATGTAAATTCAGAATTTTTACTCAGACCAGTAATAACCAGCTACTCAAGTAATTATATCCCTACAAGATATTTGTCCATACCACCTCAAAATTCTCTTATCCATGTTCTCTATTATAGCGAAAATCGTTCCAAAATGCTTACAACGAGCAATCGATCTCAGGACTTCCATTCATCAAGCTACCGATTACGATTAACTACATCAGCATAAAAGTCCCTCTTTGGCTCTAAACCCAAATCCACACAAATCCAAGGCAAATCAAATCCACAAAATTGCTATACCTTGTGAAGATAGGACGAGAGCTTCGAATAAACATCAGATCCAGAACCCAGGGCAAAAGAAACGAACGATGAGACCACCGACGCCGTCAACTGACGGCGAATCCCGACGGTGCGACGAACGGCGCGGACGATTCTCCGAACCTCCTTCGCATAAGCTCCCGTCTCGATCAGCGACGCGATCTCCTTCAGCTCTACAACCAGAAGAAGCCACAATCAGATCAAACAAAAGAGGGGAAATTTTCTAGGGTTAGGGTTAGGGTTTTTAGATCCGTACGCTGGAGTGTGGAGAAGGAATCGGCCACGGCGGCGGGTTGAGCGTCGGCGGTCGCCGGCGGTTGTTGGTGATCCTTCATCTCTACGTCCTCCGCTGACGTCATCTTCGTGATACTGTAATCGCTTTTGTCTGCGGTGGTGATCGAAGAAGAAGAATCAGAGGAGAGAGGGTCTTTTTCTTTGGCGACAAGAAAGAGAAAATGGGTTTGGATCGGGTCTGGATTGACCTCAACCGGCCCAAACTGGATTTGGATTGATTTAGGCCCATGTCTGATCAAATCCAAGGACCAACATCTGACGTTTCAATTGGGGGAAACGAATCAAATCGAATACCATACTATTCTTATTTGTATTCGTTTAGAGCTTTCGAATTCAAGTACAAGTTCGAAGACCACTCTCTAAACTTCTTCGAATTTGAATTCGAATACAAATAGTTTTCGATTTCGCGAATATTTCCGGTATATTTATTTGATTAATGATCTATAGTTCATGAATGTTATACTATGTAATTAAAATGATAGTTTGATTTAAAATTTGACATAGAGTTAGTTAAGTTTGTTAAAATTAGTACAGAATTTAAGTTTCAAATTTTAAATGGGCAAAAAATAACATTGTGTGGGTAATAATACAAATTGTAAAGGATAAATCTCTAAATGAATATACAAACAAATCAAATATGCATTTGATTAAATTCTATTCATTTATTAATCGAATGCTAAAACTATTTGTTTATAATAAAATGAACTCCTGAATTGAATTTGACTAAATAGTTAGACGGACAATTAACGAACTATTTGTTAATTATTTGATTTTTTTCTCCACCTCTAGCGTCTACGTGATATTTCGCTCCAAATATGATCTCCAAGCAGAGAGCCTTGCGTCATCATAGTTAGTGTCAAAATGATATACTGAACTAGTAAAAGATGCAAATAGAGCCGGTTGACCTTCGGACAATTTTCACTTAAAAGCTTGTCTTGTAATATCAATCGCGAAGCTTTATTTCCTTACCTGCTACAAGAGACTCTCTCCAACATAATTCTTGTTATGTTCACTTGGGTGTCGTTTGGCAACGGGTTAAGTGAGGGGTTAACGAGACTTAACATTTTCTTAACCCGCCAAACACAAAAAAATTATACTAGGGTTAAAGTGAGTTAACCCTCCATAACACATAAGTGTTAAGTTAACCCTTCTAGAGAGATTA
Source organism: Asparagus setaceus (assembly GCA_012295165.1). NCBI lineage: Eukaryota > Viridiplantae > Streptophyta > Magnoliopsida > Asparagales > Asparagaceae > Asparagus > Asparagus setaceus. The sequence continues at coordinate 4,404,239 of CM022710.1, forward strand.
AAATAAGTTAACCCCTCAAAATAAGGTGTTTGCTAACACTCCTATTTAGAAGAATTAAGAGTTAACCTCCCTATTTATAAAGAAAACAGTCAAAATTCTCGTTATTCCCAAACACTAAAACTCATCACAATGGCTAAAAACTTATTTAACGGATTAATGTTAGTCCCGGGTTATCGAATGGGCTAACTACGCATCTTTCTCCTAATCTCTTCCTTAACCGCTAAAGGCCTTGAGGTATAAGAACCCATATCTCTCTTTTCTTTTTCACCAAGGTGGGGAGAGATACTTCTCTTACTATCTACTGCCTAACGTTTTCACTGATTTCCAAACACAAAATACAATGAGCTATTACGAACGAAAGAGACGTGACAGAGATATTGTGAAAGATTACGTAAGAGAATCTAATTGATACCCTACGCACATGTAATTAAAAAGAACGTCGAGAGAACCACACAACCTAACAAAATACAGTGAGTAAGCAAATAGTTATCAAGAGCTATCTAAGAGAGATACCCACCTGCATGCATCAGAGTGACGAGAGGACAAATTGTCGTCATTCACTGCTCGAAAAAAAAATATATACCAAAACTATAGTACGCACCCTGTAAAATATCAAGAAACAAAGTTTTAAGACGTACGTACATGTATGCTGCTCTTATTCTTCTCCCATCAAAGATTGAGAGTGATCAGGTGAAGCTAATATCGAGGACATCTTCCATTGATTTTATTTTTTTTTTCAAGTTTTACGTTACAGTTTGATTAGATGCAAATCACTGATTCGACCATCAAGAAATTTTGGCAGGAGTTCTATATACTCTTTCAGTGATATTTTCAACTGATTGGGCCACACAATATTTTATTGCCAAATAGCAGGACTCTTTCTGTGAGCGCAGACCATCCAATGTATCAAATTACTTTTCAACGATAGCCTTGCAAATCTCAGTCCAATCCGAAAAGCCCAATCTTCAAAATGAAGAGCTAAACTAGCATCAGATGTGAGATTGGACAATCTAGGAGCAAATATAATCAAGGGTAAATTGCACTTACATACTATAAGTTTTCTTGCTCTGACACTTGTATACCATAAGTTGTATTTTGTGGCAGAAAATACCGTAAGTTACTTTAAAAAGGGCACGTTAGTACTATCGATCATATAAATGTGAAAAATTTTCACCCGGATGTTTCTCTATGATATTTACGTGCTAATTTTAGAGCTTTTTAACTATTAATATTTGTTAAATTTGCTATTAAATTAACCAAATTTTTTTGAAACTTATCCTAATTATACTGTCAAATAGAGTTGGGATATGCCTAATGATAAATTTAAAAAATATTAATAATTAGAAAAATTATAAAATTTACATGCTAGTATCATGTATGAATATTCAGTGGAAATTTTCACATTTGCATGATCGATGGTACTCACGTGCAAATTTTTAACTACATCAGCATAAAAGTCCCTCTTTGGCTCTAAACCCAAATCCACACAAATCCAAGGCAAATCAAATCCACAAAATTGCTATACCTTGTGAAGATAGGACGAGAGCTTCGAATAAACATCAGATCCAGAACCCAGGGCAAAAGAAACGAACGATGAGACCACCGACGCCGTCAACTGACGGCGAATCCCGACGGTGCGACGAACGGCGCGGACGATTCTCCGAACCTCCTTCGCATAAGCTCCCGTCTCGATCAGCGACGCGATCTCCTTCAGCTCTACAACCAGAAGAAGCCACAATCAGATCAAACAAAAGAGGGGAAATTTTCTAGGGTTAGGGTTAGGGTTTTTAGATCCGTACGCTGGAGTGTGGAGAAGGAATCGGCCACGGCGGCGGGTTGAGCGTCGGCGGTCGCCGGCGGTTGTTGGTGATCCTTCATCTCTACGTCCTCCGCTGACGTCATCTTCGTGATACTGTAATCGCTTTTGTCTGCGGTGGTGATCGAAGAAGAAGAAGAATCAGAGGAGAGAGGGTCTTTTTTCTTTGGCGACAAGAAAGAGAAAATGGGTTTGGATCGGGTCTGGATTGACCTCAACCGGCCCAAACTGGATTTGGATTGATTTAGGCCCATGTCTGATCAAATCCAAGGACCAACATCTGACGTTTCAATTGGGGGAAACGAATCAAATCGAATACCATACTATTCTTATTTGTATTCGTTTAGAGCTTTCGAATTCAAGTACAAGTTCGAAGACCACTCTCTAAACTTCTTCGAATTTGAATTCGAATACAAATAGTTTTCGATTTCGCGAATATTTCCGGTATATTTATTTGATTAATGATCTATAGTTCATGAATGTTATACTATGTAATTAAAATGATAGTTTGATTTAAAATTTGACATAGAGTTAGTTAAGTTTGTTAAAATTAGTACAGAATTTAAGTTTCAAATTTTAAATGGGCAAAAAATATAACATTGTGTGGGTAATAATACAAATTGTAAAGGATAAATCTCTAAATGAATATACAAACAAATCAAATATGCATTTGATTAAATTCTATTCATTTATTAATCGAATGCTAAAACTATTTGTTTATAATAAAATGAACTCTGAATTGAATTTGACTAAATAGTTAGACGGACAATTAACGAACTATTTGTTAATTATTTGATTTTTCTCCACCTCTAGCGTCTACGTGATATTTCGCTCCAAATATGATCTCCAAGCAGAGAGCCTTGCGTCATCATAGTTAGTGTCAAAATGATATACTGAACTAGTAAAAGATGCAAATAGAGCCGGTTGACCTTCGGACAATTTTCACTTAAAAGCTTGTCTTGTAATATCAATCGAAGCTTTATTTCCTTACCTGCTACAAGAGACTCTCCAACATAATTCTTGTTATGTTCACTTGGGTGTCGTTTGGCAGCGGGTTAAGTGAGGGGTTAACGAGACTTAACATTTTCTTAACCCGCCAAACACAAAAATTATACTAGGGTTAAAGTGAGTTAACCCTCCATAACATAAGTGTTAAGTTAACCCTTCTAGAGATTAAAATAAGTTAACCCCTCAAAATAAGGTGTTTGCTAACACTCCTATTTAGAAGAATTAAGAGTTAACCTCCCTATTTATAAAGAAAACAGTCAAAATTCTCGTTATTCCCAAACACTAAAACTGATCACAATGGCTAAAAAAAAACTTATTTAACGGATTAATAAGTTAGTCCTTCGGGTTATCGAATGGGCTAACTACGTTAATCTTTCTCCTTAATCTCTCTTTCTTAAGCCTTGAGGCATAAGAACCCATATCTCTCTCTCAGTTTTTTTTTCCTTTTCTTTTCTTTTTTTCACTGAAAGGTGGGGAGAGATACCCTACGCACATGTAATTTAAAAAAAAGAACGTTCAGAGAACCACCACACAACCTAACAAAATACAGTGAGTAAGCAAATAGTTATCAAGGGCTATCTAAGAGAGATACCCACCTGCATGCATCAGAGTGACGAGAGGACAAATTGTAAGACGTACCCTGTAAAATATCAAGTTGGTATTAGCCTCCAAGAGAACAACTCAAAACTATTGTACGCACCCTGTAAAATATCAAGTTGGTATTAGCCTCCAAGAGAACAACTCAAAACTATTGTACGCACCCTGTAAAATATCAAGTTGGTATTAGCCTCCAAGAGAACAACTCAAAACTATTGTACGCACCCTGTAAAATATCAAGTTGGTATTAACTTAAATCTGTGACATAAGCAAAAGATTTGATCAGAAAGCATGCAAGTGAGTAGGATGTCATAGAGAAGCACATGAAACCATGGCGGGATTTTATACGAGAAACCTAGAACTTCCGGTAAACTTTTTTCTTCTGTTATTATGAAGAGTTCAAGTTAAACATGGAATTATTCCCACTATTCTTTTTGGCTACTCTTGGTTTCAGCCCTTATTTGCCATTTGTACCCATTTAAAATGATGGTAGAATTGTTCATGTTTCAATCCGCTAGGCTTCATCTTCTTCGCCTTCAAATCCTCTTCTTGATGCTTGTCCAGCTAAATGGTTTTCTTTCTTTCTTTTTTCCGTCTCATCAGATAGAGAGCCCTCATGGATGTACCTTTGGGGATCATTTGGCTTCATGTTTAAATCAAATGAGCATGATGAATCAATCAGATTATTTTAAGTACTCTCCAAATCGTTCTTAACATCAAAATTCATAGTACAATAGAACAACCAACACTTATTATTAGTCACAGATTTACTTTCTAAACAGATTTCCTCTAGAACCTTTTTCCAATTTAGTCAACACAAGATTGATATGTAATCTGATAGCCTCCCTTGCATGGGTGACAAGCATAATATGGTTGAGAAATATAGACCTTTGGCGTTAACCACAGCGACAACTATTCAGATATAAGGTACATAGGTGTAACCCAGTCTCGTGTCAACATTAAACCTCAACATGATGAAGAAATACATATCCTTCAACATCATGCCTTCAACAAAATGATCGAAGGTCGAAACTTACAAGATCATGGTGAAGTCAATAACAAAGCATCAACTGGCTCACTGCTGCCAGGAATAAAGACAGGTACTAAAAGCAAACTGAAGCGAACAATCAATGTTCACATATGAATTCAAGCAATGCCGAATTGGTATTGGGCAAAAGTCCTCTAGGGCAATCTTGGCCTACATTGTGGATACTGACAAATGTTTCGTAGAAAAATTAGGGTTATTTGCACTTACATACCCCAAAGTTTACGTCACTTATTAACCTTGATACCCCAAAGTTTACGCTCACTTATTAATTTGATACCCCAAAGTTTACGCTCACTTATTAACCTTGATACCCCAAAGTTTACGCTCACTTATTAACCTTGATACCCCAAAGTTTACGCTCACTTATTAATTTGATACCCCAAAGTTTACGCTCACTTATTAACCTTGATACCCCAAAGTTTACGCTCACTTATTAACCTTGATACCCCAAAGTTTACGCTCACTTATTAATTTGATACCCCAAAGTTTACGCTCACTTATTAACCTTGATACCCCAAAGTTTACGCTCACTTATTAACCTTGATACCCCAAAGTTTACGCTCACTTATTAATTTGATACCCCAAAGTTTCTTGTGTCCAAAAAATACCACAAAATTCAATAAAATTTAACTTTGATACCCTAAACAGCTAAACTTGAATTTTTTAATTAATTTATTTATTTGTTAAAGTTTGGGGTATCAAAGTTAAGTTTTTCTTAAGGTTTGGGGTATCAAAGTTAAGTTTTTCTTAAGGTTTGGGGTATCAAAGTTAAAATTTTTGTTAAAGTTTGGGGTATCAAATTTAAATTTTGTTGAACTTGAACTATGGGGTATTTTTGGGCAAAAATAATTTTGGGTATAAAAGTTAAAATGAGGTACTTTGGCATACTTTTTGGTCGAAAGAAACTTTGGGGTTTTCAAAGTTAAAAATGTGTGAACTTTGGGTTATTTTTAAGCAAAAGAAAGCAATGTGGTATCGAACTTAAACATGGAATTATTCCCACTATTCTTTTGGCTACTCTTGGTTTCAGCCCTTATTTGCCATTTGTACCCATTTAAAATGATGGTAGAATTGTTCATGTTTCAATCCGCTAGGCTTCATCTTCTTCGCCTTCAAATCCTCTTCTTGATGCTTGTCCAGCTAAATGGTTTTCTTTCTTTCTTTTTCCGTCTCATCAGATAGAGAGCCCTCATGGATGTACCTTTGGGGATCATTTGGCTTCATGTTTAAATCAAATGAGCATGATGAATCAATCAGATTATTTTAAGTACTCTCCAAATCGTTCTTAACATCAAAATTCATAGTACAATAGAACAACCAACACTTATTATTAGTCACAGATTTACTTTCTAAACAGATTTCCTCTAGAACCTTTTTCCAATTTAGTCAACACAAGATTGATATGTAATCTGATAGCCTCCCTTGCATGGGTGACAAGCATAATATGGTTGAGAAATATAGACCTTTGGCGTTAACCACAGCGACAACTATTCAGATATAAGGTACATAGGTGTAACCCAGTCTCGTGTCAACATCAAACCTCAACATGATGAAGAAATACATATCCTTCAACATCATGCCTTCAACAAAATGATCAAGGTAGAAACTTACAAGATCATGGTGAAGTCAATAACAAAGCATCAACTGGCTCACTGCTGCCAGGAATAAAGACAGGTACTAAAAGCAAACTGAAGAGAACAATCAATGTTCACATATGAATTCAAGCAATGCCGAATTGGTATCGGGCAAAAGTCCTCTAGGGCAATCTTGGCCTACATTGTGGATACTGACAAATGTTTCAGAGAAAAATTAGGGTAAATTGCACCTACATACTATAAGTTTTCTTGCTCGACACTTGTATACCATAAGTTGTATTTTGTGGCGAGAAAATACCGTAAGTTACTTTAAAAGGGCACGTTAGTACTATCGATCATATAAATGTGAAAAATTTTCACCCGGATGTTTCTCTATGATATTTACGTGCTAATTTTAGAGCTTTTTAACTATTAATATTTGTTAAATTTGCTATTAAATTAACCAAATTTTTTGAAACTTATCCTAATTATCTTGTAAAATAGAGTTGGGATATGCCTAATGATAAATTTAAAAATATTAATAATTAGAAAAATTATAAAATTTACATGCTAGTATCATGTATGAATATTCAGGTGGAAATTTCCACATTTGCATGATCGATGGTACTCACGTGCAAATTTTTTAACAACTTATAATAATTTTTTGTCATTAAATACATGGTATGTAAGTAACAAAACATGGAAATTTTGTGGCAATTTAGCCTATTGTCAAGGACTAAACTTTAAATATTAGAACAATATTATAACTAGACATCATAATATCTTTCTGTTTATCTTATCTGTTTCAAGATTAAGGGAGCAATTAGATTAACACCGCCACTTGTAAATTGAGCACAGAGTTTGGTGCAAGCTAGGTTGTCATCAACTCATAACAACTTCACAAGTCCTAAACAAATCAAAACAACAAGAGAACTGAGAGAGGCTGGCCAATAGCAAAGCAGTGAGCACAAAACACAGATAAGCAAAAGGACAATCTCTCTACCCAATTGGGTGGCTGCCAGCTGTACAAAAAATTTGGCTGTCATATTGGTTGCCTCACCAAAATTGCATATAAAGACAGTGAGACTTGACAGTTTGCATAAAGATTGCTAAGGCCTTTTTCTGGTGTTGGACTATGAGAGAAATTGAGCGCAATTTAGAGTTGGTGAGTTTTAAATAGAGGCTATGGATCAATTTTAATTTAAAAACTATAGCTCCTAGGTATTAACCTTAACTTCTATTTTAAACTCACTATTCTTTCTTATCCTATTCAATGTGAGACTATACTCACGTATTAATAAACTCACGTTGATGAGTCATCAATTTTAAAAAACGTTGAAAAGAATGCACCCCACACTTTTCTCTTTGTAGCATAAAAATTTTGTAAATGTAATAGTGTAGCTATTACAATTCTTTTTGGGCACAAATTTCATGATATTAATATCTTGATTTTCAAATTATGAAAAAAATTAATTGACAATGAATAAGGACTACCGATTGGATCCAAAAGATTTAAGGCATATTTTTATCATGTTGTTGTTTATCTTACTAGGTATTTGTAAAGCTAGCTATTAGCTACAATGTTAAACATAATAAAAAAATGGAAATTCAAAATACTAAACTGGCTATAAGATTTTTTTGTCTCATTTTACTATTTTCTCTTGTCATCAGATATTTTTATGTTGTCATTTTCATTACAAATTTTATTTCTTTCTCATGATTCCACCAACTAATGGGAACAATCCAATATAAATTTGAAGGAAAAAGCAAAACACGCGCCTAAAATTGCAACAGATAAGCAAAAGGACAATCTCTCTACCCAATTGGGTGGCTGCCAGCTGTACAAAAATTTGGCTGTCATATTGGTTGCCTCACCAAAATTGCATATAAAGACAGTGAGACTTGACAGTTTGCATAAAGATTGCTAAGGCCTTTTTCTGGTGTTGGACTATGAGAGAAATTGAGCGCAATTTAGAGTTGGTGAGTTTTAAATAGAGTATGGATCAATTTTAATTTAAAACTATAGCTCCTAGGTATTAACCTTAACTTCTATTTTAAACTCGCTATTCTTTCTTATCCTATTCAATGTGAGACTATACTCACGTATTAATAAACTCACGTTGATGAGTCATCAATTTTAAAAAACGTTGAAAAGAATGCACCCACACTTTTCTCTTTGTAGCATAAAAATTTTGTAAATGTAATAGTGTAGCTATTACAATTCTTTTTGGGCACAAATTTCATGATATTAATATCTTGATTTTCAAATTATGAAAAAAAAATTAATTGACAATGAATAAGGACTACCGACGGTGGATCCAAAAAGATTTAAGGCATATTTTTATCATGTTGTTGTTTATCTTACTAGGTATTTGTAAAGCTAGCTATTAGCTACAATGTTAAACATAATAAAAAAAATGGAAATTCAAAATACTAAACTGGCTATAAGATTTTTTTGTCTCATTTTACTATTTTCTCTTGTCATCAGATATTTTTATGTTGTCATTTTCATTACAAATTTTTATTTCTTTCTCATGATTCCACCAACTAATGGGAACAATCCAATATAAATTTGAAGGAAAAAGCAAAACACGCGCCTAAAATTGCAACAGATATGCAAGAGTGCAAGTTCTTGATATGAGTATGCAATAAGCAAAATGATATAGATTAACACGCAATATACACATAAAAAAAGAGTTGATACGAACTTCAACAGCTAATCGAGAGAAGAGACGCCAAAATCCCGCGAGATTTTGACGATAATTTCAGTTATTCGTCAACTATTCGTCTCTTCTTCTTCTTCTTCTTCTTCTTCCTCCTCCCCCTCCTCATTTTGGTTCTCTTTCTCTCCTCTGCGAAAACCCCCAATCTCTCTTCCTCTTCTCTCGCTCTCTGAAACCCTAAAAAAGCTAAAAAAAGGCGCGAAAATCCCCAAATTAGGGTTTCAGATAGAATAATTTTGAGCAGGAGAGAGTCGATCTGGTAAGTGCATTCTCTCTCTTTGGCCAATTTCAGTTCAATTTGTTTGAATTTCTGTGTAGTAATCTGAACCAATCTCAGTTGAATTTTATGGATTTTAGAATAATTGGTGCAATCTTTGTTTAGAGTTTACTCTAATTCCTCTATTTGTGCTCTTGAGATCGTGATTTTACTTCCCTGTTTACAAATTGTAGTATAATCAGTGAAAAGATTTGTTTTTGACGCCTTTTTTTGCTTAAAAATGTGAAATTTTATGCATTACTTAGTTCACACTTTATAAAGTTCTACCTGCATTTGTTTTCCTTGTTTAGATTCTATTCGTTATGGATCTCATGCATTATTTTACTTTTCTTTTTGCCGAAAAATGGATCTTTATACACTGAATACTTTCATTTGTCTTTACATTTGTTATTCCCTAAAAATTAGATATGAACCTTATATATATAGAGCATTGAGCTAAATAAGTGATGTTGAGCTTCTAACAACGCGGTGATTGTTTATAACCTTATATAGATCATGTCGAATATGAAAGGGGTGGCCAACTTCAGGAACCAAGCTTCCTCGGGGAAACAATCTTTCCTTCCTCCAAAATGTCCATTTCCAAGCGTTTCCCCGTCTTATGGTGATTATGGTTCCATAGGATCAAAAGGAGTGCCGAAACCGAGGGATGGGTATAGACACCATCAGCGTACTTCTTCCGAGAGTTTTCTCATTGAGGAGCAACCTTCTTGGTTGGATGATCTCCTTAATGAGCCAGAGACACCAGTGAAGAGAGGAGCTCATCGCCGATCATCAAGTGACTCATTTGCTTACTTGGATGCCAATTCTATGTATTCTGGTGTAGATAGTTTAGCTAAGGAAGAGTATAGACACAGAAATGTTGGGTCAATGCCTCAGTGGGGAGCTCAGGAATTTGAGCAGCCGAAAGATGGTCAGCGGGTAAATTATTACAGCGAGACAAATACATTTGCAAGGCCTCAAGTTAGAGGATGGGACTCGGGTATGAATATGGTTAACTACCAGAGAAGTGCTCCGTCACCAAAGGACAAGGGCATTCATGTAAGGTCTTTATCTGGATCGAGGGAGACTGAAAATCTGGTCTCTGCAGTTGCTGAAAAGCAGGAGCAAGAGTCTAATCAAGACCTTAGAAGTGCCTCTGAAAGGAGAGAAGGTTCTTATGCAAAACAATCTCTATCAGAGACGGATACAAAGCGGGTTAAACAGTAAGATTTATACCGATTACTAAGTTACTTATCTACTCTCTCATATTGGTTCTAGCATGAACTAGTTTATTGGGTGATAATAATAATTTCTTTCGTAGAAAGCAACAAAGCGTTGTAATTTTATTCCAATCAAAATTTTGATGCACATGCACATTCATGGCACACTAATTACTTTCAGAATCTTTTCCGTCCTTGATTGTATTCTTCAATTCAATGCTCAGCCTTGGACAAGGATTTTTAATTCAGAATTTTATTTGAAGGGCTGAAAGTGGAGATTTCAGTTTTTGGCAGACATTGTAGTGAAGGATAAGTCTCGTAAGGATTGTTTGTCATCTGACATCCTATGGATAGTGCGCCATTGTCAGAGACAGAAATTAGTTGAGGGACATTGATCTTTGGGCACATATCCACACACCAAGAGAACAGTCACAGTCAAGACTGTTGGATCTGTCAAAAGTAAGGATCCACGGTTGCTTTATGCCTCTGGAAACAAACATGGTGCACGTGCACAATGGCACCTCTCACATTGTAGTAGTTTGGCCTGAAGGACAGCTAGCCAGCACTAGTAAACAAAATTTCTCCTGATGCTTTACTTGAGAGAGTTTGTGTTTCTTTGGAAAACCTCATTCATGTTGGCTTGCATGTACATGTGCAGATGACTTATCTCCAAAGAAACATAGACAGAGGAGCATTGGGATTCGGGTCCATAGTTAAGTAGGGATATTAAGAATTGATCAGTTTACAAATGTGTAAATTGTGAATGTTATAGTGGCTAGTCTGGTTAACTCACATACATGATTGTAGTTCTGCATGAATGTAGAAGTCTTTCATCTCCAATACATAGTAGTGCGCATCTGTTGAATTGAGGAAACCTGATATGCTGGCATCCTCTATCATTGGAAATCATGTGAAGAAGGAATCTGATAAAGACCTAGAATGTACCTGAGAAGGATCTCATGATTAAGCATCTCAGTCCAATATTAGATCAGAAGCAGGTTAAGTAGTAGGCTTTGCACTGATTCTCATTCAATTTTGAAGGAGTTAAGTACAATCAATTCTATATTTCTATAAATTATGACGAAAGCTCTGTTTCGGTTATAGCATTAGTATTTTCTTTGTGAGTGTCACTAGCTGGATAAGCATTTATATTCATGAGTACACAGCATCAGAATCGGAACTCTGGCAATTGTCAGCTAATTGTATCAGTGCTTCAAAATTCTATGATCATAGCAGATGGGTACTAAGCGTGGGAAGGGTTCCAACAGAGATAGTCTTGGGGATCGCAGTTAGGGGTCAGAATTGAGCTTATCTGTTAGAATATGACTATTGCTATCAGTAGAACATTGTGCCTAGCTTGAGAAGGCTTTGGTACACTGTGAATCTGTCATTTTTTGTAAGTCTAATCAATTTGAAAGCCCATACTTGATATTCTTCCTTTTGGGAAGAACAAGGAACTTTTAGTGGGAAATCTGGGGCCTGGAACACTGAGAGCTTGTAATGAAAAGAGAAGGCAATAGAAACAAGGACATAAGAGTACACCTAGTAGATTGTGTCATTTGAAGGATAGCATGCCTGAGCTGCTGAACATGCATGCTTTTTTTTTATTTTAGCTAATTATATTAATTGAATGTATCTTCAGTCATATTTAACAGTTATAATTATGTAACTTCAACTGATAGCAAAGAAAAAAAAGTTTGGACTGGTAGCATTCTGGATTTTATTTCTGAAACTCATCTTTCCGTCACAGACAATTTGCACAGCGGTCCGTGTCACGTAAACTTCAGTACATTGCTGAACTGGAGAGAAATGTTCAAGCCTTACAGGCAAGTGCTGAAATTTGTGAATACTTTTGATAAAAAAATGGTATCTATAGATAAAGTGTTTCTTCTCTGACATTGAAACAATAACTTTATAGGCAGAAGGAATGGAGGTTTCAGCTGAACTGGAATTTGTGGATCAGCAAAATCTTATATTGAACATGGAGAATCAAACTCTGAAGCAACGACTTGACAGTCTATCACAGGAACATCTCATTAAAAAGCGTAAGTATACCTTTCTCTCAGTATTTTTGTATGCTTTTTCTTTTGATTTTTTTATGCACTCCTTTTGGGTACTATACTCTGATAGTTTATGCATGAAATCTATGGGATTTCTGTGTTCATCTCTGATACTGAGCATCCCATGATCTTAGAGGATGGCTGGTGCTTTGGTCCTGAATATGATTCAATGTCAGATACCACTTACCAGACAGTATATGGTATCTATTAGTTACTGCTGCTGCATCCTCCTTTTAAAGTTTGCTCCTGCTCCTGATTTCTGATGCATATTTTTCAGTTTTGTGTCTCCTTCAGTTGATATAATATCCGAGCAAGATTGGCCTTGGGTCAATGCCTCAGTGGGGAGCTCAGGAATTTGAGCAGCGAAAGATGGTCAGCGGGTAAATTATTACAGCGAGACAAATACATTTGCAAGGCCTCAAGTTAGAGGATGGGACTCGGTATGAATATGGTTAACTACCAGAGAAGTGCTCCGTCACCAAAGGACAAGGGCATTCATGTAAGGTCTTTATCTGGATCGAGGGAGACTGAAAATCTGGTCTCTGCAGTTGCTGAAAAGCAGGAGCAAGAGTCTAATCAAGACCTTAGAAGTGCCTCTGAAAGGAGAGAAGGTTCTTATGCAAAACAATCTCTATCAGAGACGGATACAAAGCGGTTAAACAGTAAGATTTATACCGATTACTAAGTTACTTATCTACTCTCTCATATTGGTTCTAGCATGAACTAGTTTATTGGGTGATAATAATAATTTCTTTCAGAGAAAGCAACAAAGCGTTGTAATTTTATTCCAATCAAAATTTTGATGCACATGCACATTCATGGCACACTAATTACTTTCAGAATCTTTTCCGTCCTTGATTGTATTCTTCAATTCAATGCTCAGCCTTGGACAAGGATTTTAATTCAGAATTTTATTTGAAGGGCTGAAAGTGGAGATTTCAGTTTTGGCAGACATTGTAGTGAAGGATAAGTCTCGTAAGGATTGTTTGTCATCTGACATCCTATGGATAGTGCCATTGTCAGAGACAGAAATTAGTTGAGGGACATTGATCTTTGGGCACATATCCACACACCAAGAGAACAGTCACAGTCAAGACTGTTGGATCTGTCAAAAGTAAGGATCCACGGTTGCTTTATGCCTCTGGAAACAAACATGGTGCACGTGCACAATGGCACCTCTCACATTGTAGTAGTTTGGCCTGAAGGACAGCTAGCCAGCACTAGTAAACAAAATTTCTCCTGATGCTTTACTTGAGAGAGTTTGTGTTTCTTTGGAAAACCTCATTCATGTTGGCTTGCATGTACATGTGCAGATGACTTATCTCCAAAGAAACATAGACAGAGGAGCATTGGGATTCGGGTCCATAGTTCGTAGGGGATATTAAGAATTCGATCAGTTTACAAATGTGTAAATTGTGAATGTTATAGTGGCTAGTCTGGTTAACTCACATACATGATTGTAGTTCTGCATGAATGTAGAAGTCTTTCATCTCCAATACATAGTAGTGCGCATCTGTTGAATTGAGGAAACCTGATATGCTGGCATCCTCTATCATTGGAAATCATGTGAAGAAGGAATCTGATAAAGACCTAGAATGTACCTGAGAAGGATCTCATGATTAAGCATCTCAGTCCAATATTAGATCAGAAGCAGGTTAAGTAGTAGGCTTTGCACTGATTCTCATTCAATTTTGAAGGAGTTAAGTACAATCAATTCTATATTTCTATAAATTATGACGAAAGCTCTGTTTCGGTTATAGCATTAGTATTTTCTTTGTGAGTGTCACTAGCTGGATAAGCATTTATATTCATGAGTACACAGCATCAGAATCGGAACTCTGGCAATTGTCAGCTAATTGTATCAGTGCTTCAAAATTCTATGATCATAGCAGATGGGTACTAAGCGGTGGGAAGGGTTCCAACAGAGATAGTCTTGGGGATCGCAGTTAGGGGTCAGAATTGAGCTTATCTGTTAGAATATGACTATTGCTATCAGTAGAACATTGTGCCTAGCTTGAGAAGGCTTTGGTACACTGTGAATCTGTCATTTTTTGTAAGTCTAATCAATTTGAAAGCCCATACTTGATATTCTTCCTTTTGGGAAGAACAAGGAACTTTTAGTGGGAAATCTGGGGCCTGGAACACTGAGAGCTTGTAATGAAAAGAGAAGGCAATAGAAACAAGGACATAAGAGTACACCTAGTAGATTGTGTCATTTGAAGGATAGCATGCCTGAGCTGCTGAACATGCATGCTTTTTTTTTATTTTAGCTAATTATATTAATTGAATGTATCTTCAGTCATATTTAACAGTTATAATTATGTAACTTCAACTGATAGCAAAGAAAAAAAAGTTTGGACTGGTAGCATTCTGGATTTTATTTCTGAAACTCATCTTTCCCGTCACAGACAATTTGCACAGCGGTCACGTGTACGTAAACTTCAGTACATTGCTGAACTGGAGAGAAATGTTCAAGCCTTACAGGCAAGTGCTGAAATTTGTGAATACTTTTGATAAAAAAATGGTATCTATAGATAAAGTGTTTCTTCTCTGACATTGAAACAATAACTTTATAGGCAGAAGGAATGGAGGTTTCAGCTGAACTGGAATTTGTGGATCAGCAAAATCTTATATTGAACATGGAGAATCAAACTCTGAAGCAACGACTTGACAGTCTATCACAGGAACATCTCATTAAAAAGCGTAAGTATACCTTTCTCTCAGTATTTTTGTATGCTTTTTCTTTTGATTTTTTTATGCACTCCTTTTGGGTACTATACTCTGATAGTTTATGCATGAAATCTATGGGATTTCTGTGTTCATCTCTGATACTGAGCATCCCATGATCTTAGAGGATGGCTGGTGCTTTGGTCCTGAATATGATTCAATGTCAGATACCACTTACCAGACAGTATATGGTATCTATTAGTTACTGCTGCTGCATCCTCCTTTTAAAAGTTTGCTCCTGCTCCTGATTTCTGATGCATATTTTTCAGTTTTTGTGTCTCCTTCAGTTGATATAATATCCGAGCAAGATTGGCCTTGGTTCAATACACTGCTCAAGCAGTCTACAAGATTTTCTAGTTTTTGATTAAAACCAATTTGGCATCAAGAAGTATTATTTGGTTTGTCATTTATAGAATTCATTTATCAGGTATTTCTTAAGTACACGACCATAAAATTGATTTACAATAGAAGTTGCGCAGCATATATTTCTCCTAGAACTGTTGCTATTTTAGTTATATACGTCTCTGCTTCTTCACCAACTCTTGCAACTATAGGTCCAACTAATTTGAAAGAGAAAGAACAAAGAATATAGTTGGAAAGAGGGACCTTAATCGTATATTAACTAAATGTTATGATGTCATTTCTTTCCTCATTAATCAGAACAGTTATAACTAGGTTCTATGCTTCTTTGGCACTTTTTTTTCTGGTGAAAATAAGTCGTGGAGGTCATTGAATATTCAGAGACCATCAAGTTTTTATTGAAGATGAAATAAGTATGTTGCATAATTAATGAGAATCTGCCCCAGCAGTTGATCAAATACTCCCATTTGTATCCATATCCACTTCTTATGTGTTGTCAGCAGTAAAGCTTCTGTTCTTTTTAACATTTTGATGTTTTTGTAAGATGGTGTAGCTTCAACTATTTTGAAGTTTAAAAATTTTCAAGTTAGGATAGTCATTTGGCTTTAGCAACCAATTGACATCCTGAAACAGATGGTTAGGTCATCTTTTATTTTGTTATTTAAAAAACAGTGGTCGATCCTAGTTAGATAGCCAACCATCTGATAGCAAACCATCTTTATTGAAAAACAATGGTTGATCCATTACATCTTAAATGATTCTTATTGATAGAAAACCATCTGATAGCACCAAGTCAAAGACTTCGATGTGTGCTATGATGTATATCTAGTACATATTTATCTCACGAAAAATAATTGCATTTAGAGAGTATGGCCATTCATGTCTGGGTGCAGACTATGCAGACATACAATTAGGCTTATTGCTGAAGAGAAACTCAATTTTATCAAGGACTTGCACAAACTAACTTTTCTTTCCCTTCTTTTTCCTTCCCGTATAATGTTTTTTGTTATTTGTATTTGCAATTTAATCTGTGCCACCGGTTACTATAGTTCCCATTTTATGTGCCTTAGTTTATATATCTTGCATTTACTAAATAATATCACATTTTGGTACATTGCAGTCCAGCAAGAGATGTTGGAAAGAGAAATTGCTCGTCTTCGATTATTAATTCAGCAACAACAACAACCATCACAGCCTGCTCCTACTCATAATCGTAGTAAAAGCCGAGATCTTGAATCACAATTCAACAATCTCTCCTTGAAGCACAAAGAGGCAAATTCTGGAAGAGACCCAGTAACTGGCCCTCTTCATACTTAAAAGAGTTTTTCTTTATCCTATTCTCTGCCCTAATTGGGCATCTCAGTATTGTGTTGCTCCCCTCAGCCCCATCTCTAAGTGTGGCTTTCAAGACATTGGTTGGAGAAATTAGCTAGAAGTATTCGTAGCAAACTCATCTAAGATGAATAATAATATCAGGAGCTAACTCTTGCTTTCCTTTTATTCTTCCTCTTGTTTCAAGATGTGCACCTGGCGGTCATATTTGGTTCATGGCTATTTGTTGATGCTCGACTCGTCAGAGGTGTTAGGTTTTCCTTGTAGAATCAATTTCTTTCTACGTATCTGTATTTGTATGACGTGATATTTCTTAAATCTGTTACTTTTGCACTGTTCTCCATTTGACTTTTCTAAAATTACTTCTGCTCATGCTCTCTTCTTGGTGCTTCTTGTTGACAAGCAAAGAACCGTAATCTCCTTGTTTTCAGAGTGTTGGTGGATGGCTGCAACTGCTGAATCAATCAAATCTTTGGTTAGTATTCTGAACTTTGAAAAATTGGAGTTCCTAGTAGCATAATACTAAAAATTGTTTTGCTTACTGCAATTTGTGCTTAAAATAATTATTGTACCACGTTTTGATCTCTCTATCTGATAGCTTTTTATTAGTATGATCTGTGACATTATCAGCATAGTAGGTTATTGTTGATCTCTAGAAGATTATTCTAGAATAACTAATAAGATTTCTACTGTGCTTGGACCTTTACTTGCTACGTTCAACCTGTATCATGTATAAGATTGAATTAGCTGGGGATTTGGTAGCTTAAGACTTGGATCCTTTTGGGTATTGAATGATAACTTACATGTTAAGGCAAGAATATGCAACTTAATTATATCAGAGTATGCTTATTGACAGATTCAATGTGAGGATGAACATATTACACATAAAACTTTGAAAAGATATGCACATATATACAACTTTATATGGTTGTTTGCTTTGTGGAAGAATATGGGCATAGCAGATATATATTGTTTGGTCCATGAATTATTATAACTGCAAATACAATTGTAATTTGCAAAAGAACAGTTGTAGTTAATTTTGTTGTGATTGTATCTATTTTACAGATACTCGTATCTTATTTGACTGCAAATTGTTTATGTAAAAAACTTTTGTATTTTGAAATGTAACTGTGAAACGGTTATAATTACAGTGAAACAAACATTTGCAACTTCAACTGCATATATCCATTTATTAATTGCGAAGAATCTATAAAATCCCAAAAGTTTTGATAAATTTGTTTATAGCAGTAAAAGTATTAATTGTTTTGATAATGATAATCATCACAATAAGATAATGGTCCCATTGCTGCATGTAATAATGAGAAAGGAAACAGGGGTTGGCTACCAAAATGACACTCAACAACCAACATGCATCTCTCATTCAACTACAGGATCTTGAATTGAGAGTTTTGAGAACCTACTTCTCTTGAATCTTTTATGTGGGTTGCAGTTAGATTACATACCTATATTTTATTCTGATAAGATACAGTTAGGTTATCTAGAAGGAGCTCATGCTCTTTAGCATAGAAAGGAGAAGAAATGAACCTACTTCTCTATGGATTAAGATTTTGGACCCACCATCTTAATTTTGTGGCCATAGCAAAAGGCTATTTGGATAGTCTTTTGAATATAAAACCTGTGGTTTGAAAGAGTGGCCTTTTTTTGGCTTTCTTCTTTCTTTTTCTGTTTCTTTAGTTGTGGGTTATCTTCAAACTTCACATCAATAATGCTCCACCTTCCCCTACTTCATTTTTTGTGGCTCCCATTAAAAAATTAGGTAAAATTTTAGCATGAAATTTTCAGCCACTGATTTATTGCTGAAGAGAAGGTGAATGATGGACCACTGCTTCATGCTCTCCACATGGTTTGTGCTATTTGCACAAGAAAGGGTCTGAAAGCATCTCTATCAAATTCAACTAATCCCTATAACTAGTTATCATATGTGTTCTAGGGAAGTGTATGGTGGGCTCTCTTCCTCTCTTTTGGTTGGAAGAGTTGAGTTGCTTGCTAATGTTCACTGTTTTAAAGCCTCCGCCTAGTCCGTTTTGCCGCCTATCAAGCCTGTGCCTAGGCTACTGACCGCCTAGCTGTGCCTTAGCCAGGCTTATAGCTGCCCACCTGGTTTTGAAGTATTTAATGGAGATTGTAACCGCACCCTTTGGAGTGATTTTGTGTAGAATATCTTCCAATCTCCTTGTTTTCAGAGTGTTGGTGGATGGCTGCAACTGCTGAATCAATCAAATCTTTGGTTAGTATTCTGAACTTTGAAAAATTGGAGTTCCTAGTAGCATAATACTAAAAATTGTTTTGCTTACTGCAATTTGTGCTTAAAATAATTATTGTACCACGTTTTGATCTCTCTATCTGATAGCTTTTATTAGTATGATCTGTGACATTATCAGCATAGTAGGTTATTGTTGATCTCTAGAAGATTATTCTAGAATAACTAATAAGATTTCTACTGTGCTTGGACCTTTACTTGCTACGTTCAACCTGTATCATGTATAAGATTGAATTAGCTGGGGATTTGGTAGCTTAAGACTTGGATCCTTTTGGGTATTGAATGATAACTTACATGTTAAGGCAAGAATATGCAACTTAATTATATCAGAGTATGCTTATTGACAGATTCAATGTGAGGATGAACATATTACACATAAAACTTTGAAAAGATATGCACATATATACAACTTTATATGGTTGTTTGCTTTGTGGAAGAATATGGGCATAGCAGATATATATTGTTTGGTCCATGAATTATTATAACTGCAAATACAATTGTAATTTGCAAAAGAACAGTTGTAGTTAATTTTGTTGTGATTGTATCTATTTTACAGATACTCGTATCTTATTTGACTGCAAATTGTTTATGTAAAAAACTTTTGTATTTTGAAATGTAACTGTGAAACGGTTATAATTACAGTGAAACAAACATTTGCAACTTCAACTGCATATATCCATTTATTAATTGCGAAGAATCTATAAAATCCCAAAAGTTTTGATAAATTTGTTTATAGCAGTAAAAGTATTAATTGTTTTGATAATGATAATCATCACAATAAGATAATGGTCCCATTGCTGCATGTAATAATGAGAAAGGAAACAGGGTTGGCTACCAAAATGACACTCAACAACCAACATGCATCTCTCATTCAACTACAGGATCTTGAATTGAGAGTTTTGAGAACCTACTTCTCTTGAATCTTTTATGTGGGTTGCAGTTAGATTACATACCTATATTTTATTCTGATAAGATACAGTTAGGTTATCTAGAAGGAGCTCATGCTCTTTAGCATAGAAAGGAGAAGAAATGAACCTACTTCTCTATGGATTAAGATTTTGGACCCACCATCTTAATTTTGTGGCCATAGCAAAAGGCTATTTGGATAGTCTTTTGAATATAAAACCTGTGGTTTGAAAGAGTGGCCTTTTTTTGGCTTTCTTCTTTCTTTTTCTGTTTCTTTAGTTGTGGGTTATCTTCAAACTTCACATCAATAATGCTCCACCTTCCCCTACTTCATTTTTTGTGGCTCCCATTAAAAAATTAGGTAAAATTTTAGCATGAAATTTTCAGCCACTGATTTATTGCTGAAGAGAAGGTGAATGATGGACCACTGCTTTATGCTCTCCACATGGTTTGTGCTATTTGCACAAGAAAGGGTTTGAAAGCATCTCTATCAAATTCAACTAATCCCTATAACTAGTCATCATATGTGTTCTAGGGAAGTGTATGGTGGGCTCTCTTCCTCTCTTTTGGTTGGAAGAGTTGAGTTGCTTGCTAATGTTGAAGTCCCCCTTTCCACTGCATCAACCCTTCTACGAGTTTTGATGAGGATTAAGGGTTATAATCCGATGCACGTGTTTAAGGTTGAGGGCTGTAATTTATATCATAACACGCGGATTACACCTTTTTCACAGTTTTAAAGGTGTGGTTGGTGGGATTTTGAATCTTGGCTGCTCTGATACCATGTCAAAAGTATAATGCACTTTCCAGAGTAACTGTTGCTTAGATTCACAGAAGGTCTAATAATTAGCTCCTCATCATATGGAGGGGCAAATTTCTCTAGAACATTTGTGCGCAACCAACGCGTCCTACTTTTAGGAGCAAGTATTATCAACAGTTTCAGTTATGTGTTGGAGTTAGCTAAGTTGATAGGGACTAATGTGGTGCTAACTTCTATCAACTTCTCCCAACCAAATGCAGCCAGAGGGTGTCATATATGTTGTATACGAACTATTCTTGTTCTTACGATATAGAATGTAGGGACAAGGGATGATGTTACCTCATCATTATCTCTTCTTTTATAAAATAATCAAAACATTAATAATAATGTGGTTACAAGTTTAAGTCCATGAGTATCTTGGCTATGAATTGAAATGTTCATACTACGAAAATTATTCTGATATTCTTGAAAAGTCTTACTATAAACTCATAACATTTGGAGCAAATTGTTAGTATTGTAATCTTCATGAATTACAGGGTAAACTACGCTAAACCCCCAAAAACTTTTAGTGTTGTAGTAAACACCCATTAACGTTCAAAATCGCACTAAACTCGCAATATTTTTTGCAAAACCACTGTTATCTTTTGGGTAAATTACACTAAACCGCCAATAACTTCAAAATGTCTTCTTATGTTGCTTTTGGCTCTAGTTTTCTGCAAAATGTGAAACTTATTGGGGTTTTCTACAATTTCCAAAAGTTTTGGGAGTTTACTGTAAAATACTAAAAGTTCTTGGGACTTTAGTGTAATTTTAACCTTATTTCCTGCTCCATACAATTAGTAATTGTCCATTAATGATAGATTGCTCTGATCAAAGTAATGATCTCTACATAATCTACATTATCATTCTATTGATCAACTTTGATCTTATGGATTGCAAAAAAAACCTTTGATCTTATGGATTGGATCACACCTTGAATGGAATCAAGATGAAGGTTTGACAATGTTTTAAACATGCTTCTTTATTGTTTTGTAAATGTTGACATCAACAAAGTCATCACAAAAATTAATATTAATTCATTATGGCGTGTTTATGGTCGGTGGTAGGTGGCTTAGAATTACTTAATACATTATTAAACCTTAATTTGGGAAGGACAACGTCATGAGGTTATAATTAATTAATCAGACGTACTGTGAAAACATATATAATTAAACCCACGTTGCAAAGTTCCATCTTCTTTCTTATAATCTTTCTGTATGGAATAAAATATGATGTTTGTATATTCTAGTAAAAGAATAAAGTTATTCTCCCTAATGGAGATAGGTTAAACAACGCATTAAGGCCAAAAAATGACTTTATGTTTTTATATTGGATGTGTTCTTTTACTAGTTATGTCATTTATGCTAGACTACTTCTAAACCTTATTATAAGGGCAAAATTTTGAATTAGACCTATTCCCAAAAATTATCAAAATAGACCTAGTCCCAAAATATTTATCAAAATAGATCTAGTTTCTGCCACGTTGGTTGAAACTAGGTCGATTTTGATACATATTTTAGGAACACTAGGTTGATTTTGGATAAAAAAGAAATCATAAACTCTACGGGATTGGGAATCCCGGGGAGTTTAACATACAATTTAACTTCACGGGATTGCCAATCCCATGGAGTTTGGAAATATTTTTATTAAAATCGATCTAGTTTTGCTAACGTGGCTAAAACTAGGTCGATTTTGATAAATATTTTGCAAGTAGGTCAAAATTGATAATTTTATTTTTGAAAAGGTCAATTTCAAAAATTTATCCTTATTATAAACTTACTGATCCCTTTTAAATAATTATCATACACCTTTTTCCTGTCTTAAGTTATATAGCATGTTTTCATTTCAAAAAAAAAAAAAAGGTTATAGCATGTGTTGATTGCATTTGCATACCAATTTGTGGTCATAATCAGTATAAGGTCATAGAATCTTTTTTGTACTGCAGATTTCTTTGGTTTTACTTAAATGATGATGATGATACAACAGTAGCTATGTGATTAGGTAATTAAATTACAGATTAGATATGTGATTAATTACTATTTGCCATTACCAATTCTTATTTTATGATGTAAACTTGACTTTTTTTTATGTATGTGATTAGGTATTGCTTTATTACTTACCAAACCCAGAATTGATGACCTCTTTTATAGATGAGTTCAGTAGTCACTTTTTCCCTTTCTCTTTTGTTTTTGATATATATTGAAGCCTACATTAAGCAAGATGTGAAATTCAAACTTTTTTCACACTAAAAAGAAAATACTGTGAAAATGTTGTTGGGTTTCATTGCAAAGTTGTCAAGTGATGCTTTACTTTTCTACGTATGGGCAGCTCGGCTTGATGAAGCTCCTTTAAGTAATAATTCAGGAAAAATTATGTATAAAAGTTACCACTTTATTATATTGTTTAATAATTAAAAAAAAAAAAAAGGCATCAAACATGGACGAAGCAAAGGAGCTTTAGATACCCGGAAGTTTGCACGCAAAAGCAAACTACCGAAACTAAATAGTTATTGACTAAGCAAAGGGGGACAAGAACTTTAAATGGAATATTTAAAGGAAAAAAAAAGACATAATTTTAAATCAGTTCAAGTCATTAATCTCAAGGGGTTAATTTAAACATCATAATTGAGTTCTTTTGAGTAAATAATGTAGATAATTTATATTTGGAATGAATCGCTTTATCTCCATATAATGGTGTGGATTTTAAATGCCTCTAAATCTGAAAGTGTTAAATATTGTAATAATCTTAATCTACAATATGAAAAGAGTGCTGCACTTATCTATAAAAATTTTAAAAATTAAATTAAATTAAAAAGAGGCAAATCTCGATAGTTTTGCCTAATATATAATTATTGTCATTTGTTTGTACTTGAAATTGTTAAGCATGAAGATATCCCAATTGTTTTAATTAATCTCACATGGACACACGATGGGGATTCCTATGGCCACACCTTGTAGAAATCATTTAGCTTATCAAAGAAAAATAATAAATTACACTTTTGGTAATAGTGTTAGATAATGATATGACCTCTTTATTGAAAAATTTTCCACGCGCTGAAGAGTAGTTAGGATAGGATCATATTTATTGTTTGTATATTAATTCATATTATTGCTTGTATATTAATTCCTATACTTAACATAGATAGATGTGAACTTATCCCGAACTTTAAAACCTAAAATTTCAAACAAGCATGGTAGAAATCAAATCATGTATAGAAGTCTCCTATATTTTGGGTAATTAAAACCCTCAATTTATATATTCAAAAAATAAAAAATAAAAAATAAAAAATCCTCTCGTCTATCTATCTATCAAGTTAAACAAAAACCTCTTATCTATTCGCAAATCAGGTGAAGGAGATTTCTTGTAATGTAGCCTAACCTTTTATCAAATTTTACAAGCATCAAACATGAATTATTTAAGTTCATAAAATCTAGCATGATAAAAATTATCGAGTGAATAAGTTTAGGATATCTTGAAATGACTAAGAGTCAGTTTGATATTGTTGGAGATTATAATAAGTTGTTATAGAAGAGACTTATAGAAGCAATTCATATAAGCCGTTGAAAATAGTTGGGTAATTAAAACCCTCAATTTATATATTCAAAAAAAAAAAAGGCATCAAACATGGACGAAGCAAAGGAGCTTTAGATACCCGGAAGTTTGCACGCAAAAGCAAACTACCGAAACTAAATAGTTATTGACTAAGCAAAGGGGACAAGAACTTTAAATGGAATATTTAAAGGAAAAAAAGACATAATCTTAAATCAGTTCAAGTCATTAATCTCAAGGGGTTAATTTAAACATCATAATTGAGTTCTTTTGAGTAAATAATGTAGATAATTTATATTTGGAATGAATCGCTTTATCTCCATATAATGGTGTGGATTTTAAATGCCTCTAAATCTGAAAGTGTTAAATATTGTAATAATCTTAATCTACAATATGAAAAGAGTGCTGCACTTATCTATAAAAATTTTAAAAATTAAATTAAATTAAATTTAAAAAAGAGGCAAATCTCGATAGTTTTGCCTAATATATAATTATTGTCATTTGTTTGTACTTGAAATTGTTAAGCACGAAGATATCCCAATTGTTTTAATTAATCTCACATGGACACACGATGGGGATTCCTATGGCCACACCTTGTAGAAATCATTTAGCTTATCAAAGAAAAATAATAAATTACACTTTTGGTAATAGTGTTAGATAATGATATGACCTCTTTATTGAAAAATTTTCCACGCGCTGAAGAGTAGTTAGGATAGGATCATATTTATTGTTTGTATATTAATTCATATTATTGCTTGTATATTAATTCATATTATTGCTTGTATATTAATTCATATTATTGCTTGTATATTAATTCATATTATTGCTTGTATATTAATTCCTATACTTAACATAGATAGATGTGAACTTATCCCGAACTTTAAAACCTAAAATTTCAAACAAGCATGGTAGAAATCAAATCATGTATAGAAGTCTCCTATATTTTGGGTAATTAAAACCCTCAATTTATATATTCAAAAAATAAAAAATAAAAAAATCCTCTCGTCTATCTATCTATCAAGTTAAACAAAAACCTCTTATCTATTCGCAAATCAGGTGAAGGAGATTTCTTGTAATTTAGCCTAACCTTTTATCAAATTTTACAAGCATCAAACATGAATTATTTAAGTTCATAAAATCTAGCATGATAAAAATTATCGAGTGAATAAGTTTAGGATATACTGAAATGACTAAGAGTCAGTTTGATATTGTTGGAGATTATAATAAGTTGTTATAGAAGAGGCTTATAGAAGCAATTCATATAAGCCGTTGAAAATAGTTGTTTGGTAATTAAATTTCAAAATCTGCTTAAAAAGCAGTTAAGATGTTTGGCGAACTGCGGCTCAATGATCATTATTAAAAGATAAAAGATATATATTATATATAAACTAGACAAACGAAGTTTCTTTTAAATCATCCTCATAATGCTTCTAAAATTATCCTCATAATGCTTCTAAAAGCAAAATTTTAAAAAGCGTAAACCGCTTTAATAAGCATGTCAAAAAGTTTTCACTAAACACTATCATTGGCTGCTTATTAAAAAAATAAGCAGAAGCACACTGAAAAAATAATACCAAATTGGCCCTAGAAGTGAAATCCGTAAAATATTATTTAAATAAAAAGTAAATGAAATAATAGTATATATGTTTTAGATTAAACATCGACCAATGATTTTTGTTAGAAATGAAAAGAAGAAAAATAAAAGTCTTTCTCACCTTTTTCTTTTACAACTTCATGGATTTAAATATTATGTATACAATGTGTATAAATTTGCATGAATATTGTAATTACGTAGTTCATACGTATAAATGAGAAAGCGATCGCCGCCTTCATTTCAGCGGATAAATAGGAGGCGTGTCTAGAGATGACGTGTCTCAACGCAAGCGAAATATTTCAAAGAGTGACGTGGCGTCAATCCAATCATCGCTTTTCCTCCGTTAAATCTCCAGTTAACGGTGACGGCGAGATCACCCCTTGGATTCCGATAAGCTAAAGTTTACTCCTGTGCATTTACCTTTCTACCCTTGTTTAAGCTTTGTAGTCCCACTTTAATTGGATTGGATAGAGAAGTTAGCCGTTGGACAACTTTTTAATAAAAGAATCAAAGCCCATCTTAATATATATATTCCTTTTGGAAAATTGCCCATGTTTTTCACAGGTAAATTCAAATAGTGCAATTAAATTTATAAATTTAATCTAAAGAAGTGAACTAGAGGTTCTCAAATATTGTGAACTAAAGTTTCTCAAGTCGATGTAATCTTAGTATCTCAAATCAATACTAGCTAATAGACATAGAAGCATCTATATAGTTTAGGAATTCCTAACAAACTTGAAATATTACGTATTGATTATAGCCAAGTCAATTTGCTTATTATATGTTTTTGAAACAGTGTATTATCATTTGAGTTCAAGTTAAGTGCAAACAAGTTTCAGAAGTTATTGTCCAACAATTTATTGTTGAAAACTCTATCTTTAGACTATCGCATTCAAATAAATTGATGGTAAGGTAAACTATCAAGATTTTGAACAATTTAATTGAACTTTTTCCAAATCTTGTTTAAATAAAGATAATATAGAAGTGCGCTTGGATTAGGACTTTAATCTCAACTCTCTATATAATGCACATACGTAAAAAGACATAAAAATATAGAAGTCATTTTCTCCTTTCTTGATTCGGTTATGAGAGTTTCTCGTCTAATGGTGTAATTACTCTTCGATCTAAACAAGGTGCGTGACAATCTTCAACTTATAATGTCTGTGATCTAGAGTTCATGATTCTTAATCGGCTACAAAACCAAATAATGCCTAGGTCAAAAGAACCATAATTAACATTGACTTAATTTTGCTACCCCACCAACAAAAGCAGCCTTCATGATTCTTCCAAGGGTCTTTTCGTAAAAATCCAAAAAGTTCGGTAAAAATTGACAAAGAAGAATCCACATTATCCATCCGCCCGTTAAAACTAACGGCGTCATCAACTAAATTTTACAAAAAAGGACCTATAAATAAACAGACAACAAACACAAACACCCCCAAACTCTTTAAAACCAAACTCGAGACCAAGAACAAAGAAGAGAAAAAGAAACGCTTTCCTCTTTCTCAATTTAAATCTCGCTCAAATTCTCTCTCGATGGAAACTGAGTCGCCGGAGAGCGGAGGCGGTGCGGTCACCGCCGCCCCCGTCGCGTTCGAGTTCCCCGCCGGAGATCCGACGGCGGCGACGGCGTCGACGCCGGTGAAGATACCGCGGAGGATCAGGAGGAGGCTTCTTGAAGGGAAGAGTGGGAGTTCTCCTCCTTCGAGCGTGGAGGAGATCGAGGCTAAGCTTAAGGAAGCCGATCTTAGACGACAGGTATCAAAGATTTCTTTTTTAAGGGTTTTTATTTCTTTTTTGGGATATTTTTAGTTTTATTAATCTTGTGGTTATTGGAATTAATTATTTACTTCAAGATTTTTCTTGAAGAATTGGGTATTTGGTGTGGAGAAATTTGTCGGGTTTTTATTGAATTTGGATAAAAGTACTATTTTTAGTGTAATTTAGTGCTAAGAACTAAAAAAGAAATCTAATATTTAGCTTTTTAAGGTAACAAAGAAAATACTAATTTTGCTGCTAAGTTTAGCTTTAGGAACATCAAACTCTTGTAAATGAGATGTTAGGTATGTAACTCTACTGAGTAGAGATTTTAATTGGTTACTGTAATTTCATCAAGTTTTTTTTTTTTTCTTCTTTCAATGTAGTCTTAAGAACGCCAGGCCCTGAAATATTTGTGGAATAAAGAATAGGAGGGGAAAAAAAAATTTAACCGGAAAGTTAATTTACTATTTTGTAAGAATTTAGGTAAAGAGAATATGTGAGCATTGAATCTTTCTTTATGTACTCTTCATCCCTTCGTCAAGAAAATTGTTTCAGGTTTTGATATTTTTTTTGAAGGTTGAAACTTGGCTGGTTATTTGTCTGCTCCTCTGTTTGTTTTACTTGAAGTAAAGCTGTGTTTGGGGTGTCTTTTCCTTGTTATTTCCAATCCTTATAGATGTAAATTTTGTTTATGTAATGGAACCTTTTGATGTTGTGAATATTACTAAGATATTTCTTTGGACAGCAATTTCATGAATGGTTATCCAACAAGGCGAGACCAAAGCCGCGAAGTCCATCCTGGTCATCTCAAGAGGAGGATCTCGGTCAGCGTCTTGAAGCAAAGCTTAATGCAGCTGAACAGAAAAGGTATTTACTTTGCATTTTTTTTATTTATACTTTACTCTTTGTTAGAATATAAAACAATAACCCTCAACCCTCACACCACGACTTCGGAGTTTTGGTGTGGTGGCAGTTTCCTTTGAGACTCTTAATGGACAATTGTTTTAATTGTAACCTTTAAGTTTGTTATTGAAATTGATATTTGAGTGGTAGAGTATACACAAAACAGGTTATGCCATCTTTTGATAACTTTTGGTTTCTTTCTTATGTTTGATCTAAATTTTGGAGGTTTGTTCCTTATAGCTTTCATAACTTTATTCAATCATAGAGATATCAACATGGCATCTGCATCCACTTTCCTTCCCCTCACTTAAAGATGTCCTTAACATAATTCTTTATTAATCCTTCTAAATATATACACACTACTCACAATCAACTCGTAGTATATCTTTTTTATTTTTTGCATTCTAGCATGTAAAATCTGAGTGTGTAAAATTGCTAATGCTTCTTATTACTTCCACTTCTAGGTGAGAAACTATTTGTTAACATCATCTTCTTTTAAATTACAGGTTAAGTCTCTTGGCAAAGGCCCAAACACGGTTAGCTAAGCTGGATGAACTACGACAAGCTGCTAAACATGGTGTGGAGACTCGGTATGAGAAGGAGCGTGAAGAGCTTGGCACAAGAGTTGAGTCTCGTGTGCAGCAGGCTCAGGCAAATAGGATGCGCCTCTTGAAGGATCACATGCAGAGGCGAGCAGTTGCACAAGAGAGAACTGCAAGATCATTGAAGCTGAGGATGGTTCGTGAGAGCAAGTATAAAGATTGTGTCCAATCAGCAATTTTTCAGAAACGTGTTGCTGCAGAAAATAAGCGAATGAGAATGTTGGAGGAAGAGAAGACAAGAGTTCACGCCAGAGTAATGCAAGTATACAGAGCAGCAAAACTGTATGCCATCAAAGAGAAAATGAGAGGAGAAAATGAAAGAAGAGTTGGAAAATCGGCTTCAAAGGGTAAGACAATGCCTGCTAAAGTCAGTTTTTGTTGTTGAGTTAATAAGTGGAGATGAATATAAACTTGTCTTTTTATTATAAATCATGATGATGAACAGGCAAAACAACAGAGGGCAGAGTACTTGAAACAGAGAGGAAGTCCTCACAGTTCCGCTCGCGCTACATCCAACAAATGTGGTGACCATCTTTCAAGAAAACTAGCAAGGTGACGTGTTTGCTTGTTGGGTTAGGGTATCCTTCTCTGTATGAAGACAAATGTAGGTCTCATGTTTGTATGCCTGAGTGCAGGTGCTGGAGGCAGTTTGTGAGGTCAAAAAGGACTAGTTTTGATTTGGCTAAATCTTATGAAGCTCTTGGTATCAACGAGAAACGTGCTAAGTCGATGCCATTTGAACAGCTTGCTCTCTGCATGGAGTCAGCCACAACTCTTCAGACAGTAAAAGCTTTCCTAGAACGGATGGAAATTCGTGTCTTACTCTCTCAGGTGTCTAGTTCAAGTCCAGAAAATATAGACCATCTACTAAAGCGCCTGGCAAGCCCAAGTAAAAGAACACCCTCTAGCAGAGCTGGCTATGGCAGAACACCAAGGTCCACCAGAGGGGCATCAAAAAAAGGGTCTGTTAGGGAACAGAAAATTCCTGGAGCAAATAAGCAGTCTAGGTATCCAGTTAGGGTAGTATTGTGCGCATACATGATACTAGGTAATCCAACTGCTGTTTTCAGTGAACGGGGTGAACGTGAAGAGGCGCTTAGAGAGTCAGCTGCTAACTTTGTTCGTGAATTTGAATTGTTGATCAAAATTATATTGGCTGCTCGACCAGTGAAGCAAACTTCAGTCCAATTGCCTTGTCAGCGCACCTTTAGAAGCCAGCTATCAGCTTTTGATGCTGCGTATGCTCCTATCTTTATTGCTTTGTGGTGTGGAAGCTCAAAGATGCAAGATCTCTAGAGGACGATCTTGTAAGAGCAGCCTGCCAACTTGAGCTTTCCATGCTGCAGACATGCAAGCTTACTCCTGAAGGACAACAAACTTGTGATCTCACTCATGATATGAGGGCTATACAGAAACAGGTTGGTTTACCTACTTAAGCTTTCTGATTTTCTTCATTTGGATTGCTTTCTTACAATAGTTCAACTTTGTCAGGTATAAGTTACACATTTTTTACTTTTGTTTAGCCAAGACAAAGGTCAATCCATTCAATAGATGTCAGTTGGTTGTGGTTATCTGCTCCATGTTCTCGTTTTTTATACACAGTATTGCAAAGGAACTGGCTAGACCGTAATAACAATGGATTAGGATAGCGGCTTTAACAATTCGTAGGGACTTGAGCTCTATATTTTTCAGTTTAACTCGCCTAATATCAGTCTAGATAGATATTTATGCTATATTAGTGCAAAAGTAAACAATTATCCTCTTTGAAATTTAATGTTCATGATCAAAATTTTGTGGATCTTTATTTTATTTTAGCTTTTTGGTTTGCAAACATGCACACATGGGGCACTTGTATATGCAAGGGAAAATAATGAGGTTTTAAGAATTAATTTCATTAATTCATGTATGCCATCGTGAGATTGTGTAATCAAAACAGCATTAATTGCTTCTTGTATGAGTCTCAATATGTCTTAGCCCCAGCAATTTCATGACGTGTGGATTTGCAAAGGCTTGACCATTCACACATACATACTGTCTTCCTTCTCCATTTCTCCTGTATATGCAATTCTTCATAATTTTTGTTACTTCAATCAGTGATATAGTAGCATTTATTCTGTTACAAGTTAACATTCGCTACATATTTAACATTCCTAGCTAGAGGCATTCAGTCATCCATCCTCAGCAACCCAAAAGAAGCCCTTTTACTGTATGGGCATCTGACAAGCTGCTAAACATGGTGTGGAGACTCGGTATGAGAAGGAGCGTGAGCTTGGCACAAGAGTTGAGTCTCGTGTGCAGCAGGCTCAGGCAAATAGGATGCCTCTTGAAGGATCACATGCAGAGGCGAGCAGTTGCACAAGAGAGAACTGCAAGATCATTGAAGCTGAGGATGGTTCGTGAGAGCAAGTATAAAGATTGTGTCCAATCAGCAATTTTTCAGAAACGTGTTGCTGCAGAAAATAAGCGAATGAGAATGTTGGAGGAAGAGAAGACAAGAGTTCACGCCAGAGTAATGCAAGTATACAGAGCAGCAAAAACTGTACGCCATCAAAGAGAAAATGAGAGGAGAAAAATGAAAGAAGAGTTGGAAAATCGGCTTCAAAGGGTAAGACAATGCCTGCTAAAGTCAGTTTTTTGTTGTTGAGTTAATAAGTGGAGATGAATATAAACTTGTCTTTTTATTATAAATCATGATGATGAACAGGCAAAACAACAGAGGGCAGAGTACTTGAAACAGAGAGGAAGTCCTCACAGTTCCGCTCGCGCTACATCCAACAAATGTGGTGACCATCTTTCAAGAAAACTAGCAAGGTGACGTGTTTGCTTGTTGGGTTAGGGTATCCTTCTCTGTATGAAGACAAATGTAGGTCTCATGTTTGTATGCCTGAGTGCAGGTGCTGGAGGCAGTTTGTGAGGTCAAAAGGACTAGTTTTTGATTTGGCTAAATCTTATGAAGCTCTTGGTATCAACGAGAAACGTGCTAAGTCGATGCCATTTGAACAGCTTGCTCTCTGCATTCAGTCATCCATCCTCAGCAACCCAAAAGAAGCCCTTTTACTGTATGGGCATCTGACACTGAGATTGTGTGGTGGGACTTATTTGTGTAATATCTGCATCTATGCCATTTGGAACTTCCAATTCATTTTCTTGATATTATTTTTAGGTAACCGAAGACCAAAGACTTCTGAGGCAGAAAGTGGAGCACCTAGGTGGCAGTGCAGGAATTGAACGGATGGAGTCTGCTTTATCAGATACAAGATCCAAATTCTTTGAAGCAAAGGATAATGGCACTCTTTTGATGGCCCCTGTTGCTCATGTGCCGTCTCCTTCACCCTCCAGTTCTTCTGTGCAGCCTTTGGAAACAGTCTCAAAGGAGCATGCTGTTGAAAACAGTGGAAGATCCAACGTGGTTAGGACACTATTTAGTGATAGGGCTTCTTCGTCACCTGAAGTTGGATTAAAATCCCAAGGAATAAGTGCACAGTCAAGTGGTTCTCAAGCCAAACAGCAGCCAACAGAAAATGAGCTTCTTGTGAACGAAATTCTCCATGGTGGTCAAAGTACACTGGTTGATAGAGAAGAAACCGTATTAAGGTCAGTAGACTTATTCAATGTGTCTTTGCTGTTATAAATTCTCATTATTTTTCAGAATGCATTAGTATATAGTATAGGTTTTTCCTGAAACCACCTTCAAATAGGCTCATTACACAGAAACCACCTTCCATTTTCATTTATAGGTAAACCGCCATTAAAGTGGGTTTTGTTCCAATCGATCACTTCTAGTCAAATTTTCACTAAGGAACCAAAATAACCTTAAGAAATGCGTTAAAGATACATGACTTGTATCGTAATTAGACCTAAATATTAACAAAGTGAGTCATGTATCTTGAATGTGAGTTTTAAGGGTATTTTTGGTTTGCAAACATGCACACATGGGGCACTTGTATATGCAAGGGAAAATAATGAGGTTTTAAAATTAATTTCATTAATTCATGTATGCCATCGTGAGATTGTGTAATCAAAACAGCATTAATTGCTTCTTGTATGAGTCTCAATATGTCTTAGCCCCAGCAATTTCATGACGGTGGATTTGCAAAGGCTTGACCATTCACACATACATACTGTCTTCCTTCTCCATTTCTCCTGTATATGCAATTCTTCATAATTTTTGTTACTTCAATCAGTGATATAGTAGCATTTATTCTGTTACAAGTTAACATTCGGCTACATATTTAACATTCCTAGCTAGAGGCATTCAGTCATCCATCCTCAGCAACCCAAAAGAAGCCCTTTTTACTGTATGGGCATCTGACACTGAGATTGTGTGGTGGGACTTATTTGTGTAATATCTGCATCTATGCCATTTGGAACTTCCAATTCATTTTCTTGATATTATTTTTAGGTAACCGAAGACCAAAGACTTCTGAGGCAGAAAGTGGAGCACCTAGGTGGCAGTGCAGGAATTGAACGGATGGAGTCTGCTTTATCAGATACAAGATCCAAATTCTTTGAAGCAAAGGATAATGGCACTCTTTTGATGGCCCCTGTTGCTCATGTGCCGTCTCCTTCACCCTCCAGTTCTTCTGTGCAGCCTTTGGAAACAGTCTCAAAGGAGCATGCTGTTGAAAACAGTGGAAGATCCAACGTGGTTAGGACACTATTTAGTGATAGGGCTTCTTCGTCACCTGAAGTTGGATTAAAATCCCAAGGAATAAGTGCACAGTCAAGTGGTTCTCAAGCCAAACAGCAGCCAACAGAAAATGAGCTTCTTGTGAACGAAATTCTCCATGGTGGTCAAAGTACACTGGTTGATAGAGAAGAAACCGGTATTAAGGTCAGTAGACTTATTCAATGTGTCTTTGCTGTTATAAATTCTCATTATTTTTCAGAATGCATTAGTATATAGTATAGGTTTTTTCCTGGAAACCACCTTCAAATAGGCTCATTACACAGAAACCACCTTCCATTTTCAATTTATAGGTAAACCGCCATTAAAGTGGGTTTTTGTTCCAATCGATCACTTCCTAGTCAAATTTTCACTAAGGAACCAAAAATAACCTTAAGAAATGCGTTAAAGATACATGACTTGTATCGTAATTAGACCTAAATATTAACAAAGTGAGTCATGTATCTTGAATGTGAGTTTTAAGGGTATTTTTGGTTTGCAAACATGCACACATGGGGCACTTGTATATGCAAGGGAAAATAATGAGGTTTTAAGAATTAATTTCATTAATTCATGTATGCCATCGTGAGATTGTGTAATCAAAACAGCATTAATTGCTTCTTGTATGAGTCTCAATATGTCTTAGCCCCAGCAATTTCATGACGGTGGATTTGCAAAGGCTTGACCATTCACACATACATACTGTCTTCCTTCTCCATTTCTCCTGTATATGCAATTCTTCATAATTTTTGTTACTTCAATCAGTGATATAGTAGCATTTATTCTGTTACAAGTTAACATTCGCTACATATTTAACATTCCTAGCTAGAGGCATTCAGTCATCCATCCTCAGCAACCCAAAAGAAGCCCTTTTACTGTATGGGCATCTGACACTGAGATTGTGTGGTGGGACTTATTTGTGTAATATCTGCATCTATGCCATTTGGAACTTCCAATTCATTTTCTTGATATTATTTTTAGGTAACCAAGACCAAAGACTTCTGAGGCAGAAAGTGGAGCACCTAGGTGGCAGTGCAGGAATTGAACGGATGGAGTTTGCTTGTTGGGTTAGGGTATCCTTCTGTATGAAGACAAATGTAGGTCTCATGTTTGTATGCCTGAGTGCAGGTGCTGGAGGCAGTTTGTGAGGTCAAAAGGACTAGTTTTGATTTGGCTAAATCTTATGAAGCTCTTGGTATCAACGAGAAAGCGTGCTAAGTCGATGCCATTTGAACAGCTTGCTCTCTGCATGGAGTCAGCCACAACTCTTCAGACAGTAAAAGCTTTCCTAGAACGGATGGAAATTGCGGTCTTACTCTCTCAGGTGTCTAGTTCAAGTCCAGAAAATATAGACCATCTACTAAAGCCTGGCAAGCCCAAGTAAAAGAACACCCTCTAGCAGAGCTGGCTATGGCAGAACACCAAGGTCCACCAGAGGGGCATCAAAAAGGGTCTGTTAGGGAACAGAAAATTCCTGGAGCAAATAAGCAGTCTAGGTATCCAGTTAGGGTAGTATTGTGCGCATACATGATACTAGGTAATCCAACTGCTGTTTTCAGTGAACGGGGTGAACGTGAAGAGGCGCTTAGAGAGTCAGCTGCTAACTTTGTTCGTGAATTTGAATTGTTGATCAAAATTATATTGGCTGCTCGACCAGTGAAGCAAACTTCAGTCCAATTGCCTTGTCAGCGCACCTTTAGAAGCCAGCTATCAGCTTTTGATGCTGCGTGGCGTTCCTATCTTTATTGCTTTGTGGTGTGGAAGCTCAAAGATGCAAGATCTCTAGAGGACGATCTTGTAAGAGCAGCCTGCCAACTTGAGCTTTCCATGCTGCAGACATGCAAGCTTACTCCTGAAGGACAACAAACTTGTGATCTCACTCATGATATGAGGGCTATACAGAAACAGGTTGGTTTACCTACTTAAGCTTTCTGATTTTCTTCATTTGGATTGCTTTCTTACAATAGTTCAACTTTGTCAGGTATAAGTTACACATTTTTTACTTTTGTTTAGCCAAGACAAAGGTCAATCCATTCAATAGATGTCAGTTGGTTGTGGTTATCTGCTCCATGTTCTCGTTTTTTATACACAGTATTGCAAAGGAACTGGCTAGACCGTAATAACAATGGATTAGGATAGCGGCTTTAACAATTCGTAGGGACTTGAGCTCTATATTTTTCAGTTTAACTCGCCTAATATCAGTCTAGATAGATATTTATGCTATATTAGTGCAAAAGTAAACAATTATCCTCTTTGAAATTTAATGTTCATGATCAAAATTTTGTGGATCTTTATTTTATTTTAGCTTTTTTGGTTTGCAAACATGCACACATGGGGCACTTGTATATGCAAGGGAAAATAATGAGGTTTTAAGAATTAATTTCATTAATTGATATTTGAGTGGTAGAGTATACACAAAACAGGTTATGCCATCTTTTGATAACTTTTGGTTTCTTTCTTATGTTTGATCTAAATTTTGGAGGTTTGTTCCTTATAGCTTTCATAACTTTATTCAATCATAGAGATATCAACATGGCATCTGCATCCACTTTCCTTCCCTCACTTAAAGATGTCCTTAACATAATTCTTTATTAATCCTTCTAAATATATACACACTACTCACAATCAACTCAGAGTATATCTTTTTATTTTTGCATTCTAGCATGTAAAATCTGAGTGTGTAAAATTGCTAATGCTTCTTATTACTTCCACTTCTAGGTGAGAAACTATTTGTTAACATCATCTTCTTTTAAATTACAGGTTAAGTCTCTTGGCAAAGGCCCAAACACGGTTAGCTAAGCTGGATGAACTACGACAAGCTGCTAAACATGGTGTGGAGACTGTATGAGAAGGAGCGTGAAGAGCTTGGCACAAGAGTTGAGTCTCGTGTGCAGCAGGCTCAGGCAAATAGGATGCGCCTCTTGAAGGATCACATGCAGAGGCGAGCAGTTGCACAAGAGAGAACTGCAAGATCATTGAAGCTGAGGATGGTTCGTGAGAGCAAGTATAAAGATTGTGTCCAATCAGCAATTTTTCAGAAACGTGTTGCTGCAGAAAATAAGCGAATGAGAATGTTGGAGGAAGAGAAGACAAGAGTTCACGCCAGAGTAATGCAAGTATACAGAGCAGCAAAAACTGTACGCCATCAAAGAGAAAATGAGAGGAGAAAAATGAAAGAAGAGTTGGAAAATCGGCTTCAAAGGGTAAGACAATGCCTGCTAAAGTCAGTTTTTTGTTGTTGAGTTAATAAGTGGAGATGAATATAAACTTGTCTTTTTATTATAAATCATGATGATGAACAGGCAAAACAACAGAGGGCAGAGTACTTGAAACAGAGAGGAAGTCCTCACAGTTCCGCTCGCGCTACATCCAACAAATGTGGTGACCATCTTTCAAGAAAACTAGCAAGGTGACGTGTTTGCTTGTTGGGTTAGGGTATCCTTCTCTGTATGAAGACAAATGTAGGTCTCATGTTTGTATGCCTGAGTGCAGGTGCTGGAGGCAGTTTGTGAGGTCAAAAAGGACTAGTTTTGATTTGGCTAAATCTTATGAAGCTCTTGGTATCAACGAGAAACGCTAAGTCGATGCCATTTGAACAGCTTGCTCTCTGCATGGAGTCAGCCACAACTCTTCAGACAGTAAAAGCTTTCCTAGAACGGATGGAAATTCGGTCTTACTCTCTCAGGTGTCTAGTTCAAGTCCAGAAAATATAGACCATCTACTAAAGCCTGGCAAGCCCAAGTAAAGAACACCCTCTAGCAGAGCTGGCTATGGCAGAACACCAAGGTCCACCAGAGGGGCATCAAAAAGGGTCTGTTAGGGAACAGAAAATTCCTGGAGCAAATAAGCAGTCTAGGTATCCAGTTAGGGTAGTATTGTGCATACATGATACTAGGTAATCCAACTGCTGTTTTCAGTGAACGGGTGAACGTGAAGAGGCTTAGAGAGTCAGCTGCTAACTTTGTTCGTGAATTTGAATTGTTGATCAAAATTATATTGGCTGCTCGACCAGTGAAGCAAACTTCAGTCCAATTGCCTTGTCAGCGACCTTTAGAAGCCAGCTATCAGCTTTTGATGCTCCTATCTTTATTGCTTTGTGGTGTGGAAGCTCAAAGATGCAAGATCTCTAGAGGACGATCTTGTAAGAGCAGCCTGCCAACTTGAGCTTTCCATGCTGCAGACATGCAAGCTTACTCCTGAAGGACAACAAACTTGTGATCTCACTCATGATATGAGGGCTATACAGAAACAGGTTGGTTTACCTACTTAAGCTTTCTGATTTTCTTCATTTGGATTGCTTTCTTACAATAGTTCAACTTTGTCAGGTATAAGTTACACATTTTTACTTTTGTTTAGCCAAGACAAAGGTCAATCCATTCAATAGATGTCAGTTGGTTGTGGTTATCTGCTCCATGTTCTCGTTTTTTATACACAGTATTGCAAAGGAACTGGCTAGACCGTAATAACAATGGATTAGGATAGCGGCTTTAACAATTCGTAGGGACTTGAGCTCTATATTTTTCAGTTTAACTCGCCTAATATCAGTCTAGATAGATATTTATGCTATATTAGTGCAAAAGTAAACAATTATCCTCTTTGAAATTTAATGTTCATGATCAAAATTTTGTGGATCTTTATTTTATTTTAGCTTTTTTTTGGTTTGCAAACATGCACACATGGGGCACTTGTATATGCAAGGGAAAATAATGAGGTTTTAAGAATTAATTTCATTAATTCATGTATGCCATCGTGAGATTGTGTAATCAAAACAGCATTAATTGCTTCTTGTATGAGTCTCAATATGTCTTAGCCCCAGCAATTTCATGACGTGTGGATTTGCAAAGGCTTGACCATTCACACATACATACTGTCTTCCTTCTCCATTTCTCCTGTATATGCAATTCTTCATAATTTTTGTTACTTCAATCAGTGATATAGTAGCATTTATTCTGTTACAAGTTAACATTCGGCTACATATTTAACATTCCTAGCTAGAGGCATTCAGTCATCCATCCTCAGCAACCCAAAAGAAGCCCTTTTTACTGTATGGGCATCTGACACTGAGATTGTGTGGTGGGACTTATTTGTGTAATATCTGCATCTATGCCATTTGGAACTTCCAATTCATTTTCTTGATATTATTTTTAGGTAACCGAAGACCAAAGACTTCTGAGGCAGAAAGTGGAGCACCTAGGTGGCAGTGCAGGAATTGAACGGATGGAGTCTGCTTTATCAGATACAAGATCCAAATTCTTTGAAGCAAAGGATAATGGCACTCTTTTGATGGCCCCTGTTGCTCATGTGCCGTCTCCTTCACCCTCCAGTTCTTCTGTGCAGCCTTTGGAAACAGTCTCAAAGGAGCATGCTGTTGAAAACAGTGGAAGATCCAACGTGGTTAGGACACTATTTAGTGATAGGGCTTCTTCGTCACCTGAAGTTGGATTAAAATCCCAAGGAATAAGTGCACAGTCAAGTGGTTCTCAAGCCAAACAGCAGCCAACAGAAAATGAGCTTCTTGTGAACGAAATTCTCCATGGTGGTCAAAGTACACTGGTTGATAGAGAAGAAACCGGTATTAAGGTCAGTAGACTTATTCAATGTGTCTTTGCTGTTATAAATTCTCATTATTTTTCAGAATGCATTAGTATATAGTATAGGTTTTTTCCTGGAAACCACCTTCAAATAGGCTCATTACACAGAAACCACCTTCCATTTTCAATTTATAGGTAAACCGCCATTAAAGTGGGTTTTTGTTCCAATCGATCACTTCCTAGTCAAATTTTCACTAAGGAACCAAAAATAACCTTAAGAAATGCACGTTAAAGATACATGACTTGTATCGTAATTAGACCTAAATATTAACAAAGTGAGTCATGTATCTTGAATGTGAGTTTTTAAGGGTATTTTTGGGTTTGCAGTGAAAATTTTGGCTGGAAGGCGGGTGATTGGAACAAAAACTCGCTTTAAAGGTGGTTTACGTATAAATTGAAAATGAAAGGTTGTTTCTGTATAATGACCTATTTTAAAGGTCGTTTCTAGGGGGGAAAAACCTATAATATATATGTCTTTGGAGCTTAAGGCCAGTGTAGGTTGCTTTACCTAAG
Organism: Asparagus setaceus; assembly: GCA_012295165.1. Classification (NCBI taxonomy): domain Eukaryota; kingdom Viridiplantae; phylum Streptophyta; class Magnoliopsida; order Asparagales; family Asparagaceae; genus Asparagus; species Asparagus setaceus. The sequence goes on from CM022710.1 coordinate 4,444,122, forward strand.
TTGGCCTTAACCTTAGATCAGCTGTCAAACTTGATCCGAACTTGATTCTTAAGGTTCTCTGCGTCAACGAATACATGTCACAGTCAACTTTATGTTAATGCCTGGCCAAATTAAGTCCATGTCTACAAAACCCTCCTTATGAGACAAAAATGTGAGAAAGTAGTGTTTTTTGGCCGTATTCAGCGACAAAATCTCTGATAATTGGTGCTGAGATAATCATTTGACACCTTTTTTCCATCTTCCATCTGAACATTTGTTTCCATCTTGACAGGCAAAGGTTAAAGAAACCATGGAGAAGGCATTCTGGGATGGGATTATGGATTCTATGAGGGAAGACCCCCCTGATTACAGTCGTATATTGGGGCTTGTGATGGAGGTGAGGGACGAACTAATTGGAATGGCCCCGAAAAATTGGAAACAGGAGATTCTCGACAGTATTGACATGGACATTCTTTCTCAGGTAAATCAACAGTACTTTCATTGTAGTATATGATTTTGTTGAATTTTTTAATTGGGAGTTTTTTTTAATATCACCTACACAGGCACATATGTGCATCCCGAACTGCAGTATTCAAAAACAAAAAAATTGGGACCTTTAAGATTTAACTGTATTCATGCACGACCAAAAAGCATATCTATCATTCAAGAAAAACCCATTTTTGCAAATGAAAGATATAGGATTAACAAAATGACCGCTCCGATTTGTTTCTACTTTGCAAAAAGTTCCAATAACATAATTCAAATAGAGTCAGTATATGCATGTTGTCATTTAACAGTCATGTGGATGTTTCTAGGACAAATCTCCTACTGGGGTAGCTATTTTAATGTATTGCTAGTAGTTTGGTGTATGTGTGACTAGCATTCTCATTTCTTTCCTGTTTCCTTTTCAAGTTACTCAAATCAGGTACTGAGGACATGGAATATCTTGGAAGGATTCTAGAGTATGCACTTCGCATGCTGCAAAAATTATCCGCAGAAGCAAAAGAAGTTGAGATGAAAAAAACCCATGATAAGTTACTCATGGAATTGGCATCTATCGCTCACTCTGATGACAGAGAAAAAAACTCCTTTGTTATTGCCGTAATCAAGGGTTTGCGCTTTGTGCTGGAGGAGATACAGGTACTTCTTCAATTTAGTATTATTCCTTTTTCTTGAAGGAGTAATGTCTACTCAATACATACATAGTGGATAATTTCAGCACTTATTGTTGTTTTGCAAAGAGCTTGGCCATATTTTTGGATAATTTCTGAATATCTGCCTATTTTACTGACAGGATCTTAAGGTAGAAATTAACAAGGCACGAATGCAAATAATAAAGGGATATGGAGGAGTGGAATACTTGCAGAAGGCATTTGCTGATCGATATGGACCTGCTCCTGGTGCTGCTGACTCACTCCCAGTAACAGCTCAATGGATCTCATCATTAAAGAACAGTTCAGAAGATGAGTGGAATGAACATAATGGTTCTGTTTCAAGCACATCAACAAGCCATGTATGTTTTTCCTTGGATTCTTTTATGAATGAATTTTATTGTTTTATTTTCTATAACCACCTAATAAGATGTTTTATTCAGGGTCTTCCTGTTGGCACTACCCTCAGGACTGGCGGTAGCATTCCCCTAGCACGAAATGACAGTTCTCGCCATGATTCAGGTGTGAAATTGGTAGAATTTTTTTACATTGCATAGTGGTTTCATAAATTTACAGTCTATCGATTGGCTATGAGATATGAGGTTGATTGATGCGTAAAAGATTGTTCAAGATTATGACTTGAAGACACCTACTTTATGGTTATTGTAAGTTTAGATTTTCTGCAATTAGTTTGCTGGGGAAGGAAATAATATATCAATAACTATTTTGCAGGTGATGAAGATCAACCAGAGTGCAAAGGAGAAAAGCTTGACTTGATGTTGAGACTTGGTTTGCTAAGACTTGCAAGCGGCATCGAGGGATTAACAGTGGAGACAGTTCCCGAGACTCTTGAAATGAATGTTCGAAGATTGAGATCTGTGCAGAGCCAGCTACAACAAATTATAGTTGTATCAACAAGGTAAAAAAATCACTCTTTATATTTCCATTATCTCTGTAGTCATATACATTCTATAGCTCTAATATATTTCGATTTTACATATGCAGCATGTTGGTGCTTAGGCAAATCCTTCTTTCCGAAAACTCTGCTATGTCACCATCAGAGTTAGAGAACACAATATCTGATTCTTACAAAAGGCTCACCGAGCTTTTGGACACAGTACAAGACGTGGGCATCGAAGAAATAGTCAACACAATTGCTAGCTCATCCTCAGAATCAAAGCTTCATACTAAAAAGGAGATGATTGTTAGAATTCTCACAAAGAGCTTGCAGAGCAATGATGCTGTCTTTATGAAAGTTTATTGTTTTATTTTCTATAACCACCTAATAAGATGTTTTATTCAGGGTCTTCCTGTTGGCACTACCCTCAGGACTGGCGGTAGCATTCCCCTAGCACGAAATGACAGTTCTCGCCATGATTCAGGTGTGAAATTGGTAGAATTTTTTTACATTGCATAGTGGTTTCATAAATTTACAGTCTATCGATTGGCTATGAGATATGAGGTTGATTGATGCGTAAAAGATTGTTCAAGATTATGACTTGAAGACACCTACTTTATGGTTATTGTAAGTTTAGATTTTCTGCAATTAGTTTGCTGGGGAAGGAAATAATATATCAATAACTATTTTGCAGGTGATGAAGATCAACCAGAGTGCAAAGGAGAAAAGCTTGACTTGATGTTGAGACTTGGTTTGCTAAGACTTGCAAGCGGCATCGAGGGATTAACAGTGGAGACAGTTCCCGAGACTCTTGAAATGAATGTTCGAAGATTGAGATCTGTGCAGAGCCAGCTACAACAAATTATAGTTGTATCAACAAGGTAAAAAAATCACTCTTTATATTTCCATTATCTCTGTAGTCATATACATTCTATAGCTCTAATATATTTCGATTTTACATATGCAGCATGTTGGTGCTTAGGCAAATCCTTCTTTCCGAAAACTCTGCTATGTCACCATCAGAGTTAGAGAACACAATATCTGATTCTTACAAAAGGCTCACCGAGCTTTTGGACACAGTACAAGACGTGGGCATCGAAGAAATAGTCAACACAATTGCTAGCTCATCCTCAGAATCAAAGCTTCATACTAAAAAGGAGATGATTGTTAGAATTCTCACAAAGAGCTTGCAGAGCAATGATGCTGTCTTTATGAAAGTTTCTCGTTCTATATATTTATCAACGCGTGCAGTTGTGCTCGGTGGCAGTGGAGACCAAGGGCAAAACTAGCAGAAGCTGCGCTTAAACGAATTGGGGCTTCAATGCTTTTGGATCAAATAGTAAAGGCGGCAAAAGTGTTGATTACTGTTGCTAGGGTTTCAGCAAGCGTTCATGGACCTTGGTATAGATCCTTGATGTGATGAAGCTTTAGTCAAAAGTTGTACATTGTAAATAATCTTGTATAAAAGAGAAGGATGATATCCTGAAGTCTTTAGAAGATTGGGGTTGTAAAGGTTTCATGACCGGCAGGCTTTAGTTATTCAATAAGCTATTTGTATTTATGTAAGTTTACTTGGTTTAGAGTATGGTTAATTGTATAGATGAAAGTTTCAATTTCTGAGGGGTCACTCTGCAAGGTTTCTTTTCAATTTAGATTTGTATTGTTTGAACTGCGAAGACTCATTCAGAGCACAGAGGTAAACAAAGATGTTGTTTGTAGTATCCTGGGATTTGGAACTCAACAACACCCGATAGTTGTGACTCCTGGATTAAAAATAGCATAAGCATTATCTTTCTTAAGATACAAATGGCAAGAAAATAACATCAAAATATAAATTTCGATCTAATGTAATTTTCCCAAGAACTACTCCAATGTATCTTCTTAAGACACTAATTACAAATATGAGCGGTGATGGATCCAGAAAATTTTTCTTGAGGGGCGGACTACAAATATTTATTTACAGAAATAAACGGAACTCAATTCGGAGATATATAGCTTGTGATATGAATATTTTAACAATACAATGTCAAAATAATTAGCAGTTGCGCTGTAAACACACATAAAAAAATAAACTGCACGGCCTATAACTTTTAATTCGGTTATCGGAATCACTATTATAATATGTTTTCAGAAAGCTCTCAACATGATCTACAAAAGTAAGATCTCTAGGGGTGTGGCTGCCCACCCCGGCACCACTTGGATCCGCCCCTGAATATGAGAACTGAACCCGGAATCTCTTCAGCCACCGAGTTGAAATCCCTTACAACAAATATGAGAACCGAACCCTGAACCTCTTTGGTCACTGAGTTGAAGTCCCACAAACAGGGCTATAGTAAAGGGAAGGCTAGTGGGTTATATGGTTTAAATTGATACCCCAAATCAAATAATCATGAAGAAAAAATCACCATCAAAACCTCTCCTGATTTTCCAATTCCACCCAATCCGAAGTAAGCTTCTGAATTTTTGGTACATTGTTCTTTTCATCATCGTCCTCTTCGCTGTCATCCATTATCACCAGTGAATGCTGGATCCAATTCGAACAAATTAGCAGTGATTGCATGAGCGTTTGGATTATAACCTAAGGTGGAGCTGAGGGATAGTATTTTTCACTGAAATTTTTGCGAAGTCCCAATAAAGAAAGGGCCTTCTTATAAAATGACCATCTCTTCCTTCCTACTTAACACCCTGTTGAAATTAAAATATTCACACGTGAAGCTCAAGCTGAATTTTATTCATTGTTTATTGGTTTTTTTTTAAAAACGATATTAGTCTTTTCATAATTTGAAGCTAATCCCATAAATGTTCATATTTCGAATTAGGCTATCTTTTAAAATCTTTTGAAATTAGACCTCTAGTGAGCAGTTGGTTGAAATTGAGAGAAAAATTGAAGTTCATCTATGGATATTTCTCTTAACTAGCTTAAGGAGCTTCATTTTTAAAGGGCATGGGCAAGTAAGTTTCCTCTCCAAAGTGAAGTAACAGTTGGGTATCCATAACTAATTTTTGAGTGTCATTAGCTAGTGGCAAACAAAGTTTAGAAGACCACATTGAATCACGAGTAGTGATAACTACACTACAAATTTACACTACATTATACACTACGCTGACATGACACTGCTGACTATACAATTGGGTATCCATAACTAATTTTTGAGTGTCATTAGCTAGTGGCAAACAAAGTTTAGAAGACCATTGAATCATGAGTAGTGATAACTACACTACAAATTTACACTACATTATACACTACGCTGACATGACACTACAAATTTATTGCCTTTTTTTTTGGAAAGTAAAAATGCCTACAATTAAAAAAACCTATTATAGTATCATATTAATTGCCTAAAAAGCCTCTTCATCTTCTAGTGCATCTGTCTAATTCGTTCCATGTTCTTCCGGAAACAGATCTGAATTCTAATTGTTACTATTAAAAAATAAAGATCACATTCGAATTCTGTCTTTAGCATTAAAGAAGAAGAAGAGAAGTATCTACTTGGAATTATTTTTCTTCAGCATTAAACAAATTCGAGTCTCTGTTTGTTACCATTGAGAAAAAATAGCGCTCGAGTTCTTTTATTTCATCGACAAAGAAAAAGAACGAGCAAGTACCTAATTATAAATTTTTTTCTTCCAAAACAAATTCACTCTTTCTATTTGCTCATATTTACTTAATGATTGACAGCAGGTTGCTCGAGATTATATTGCAACAAGTCAATTTTTTCACTGTCAAATTCTTGCATCGGAAAAATATTCGACCAAATTTTTTGACAATGTTAGGTGATGCTCCAACAGTAGAGATGGACATGGCGGACATTAACAACAATGAATCAAAACAAATAGGGAAAGAACCACAAGTTGGTCTGACTTTCAACTCATATGATGAAGTAAGTGAATTTTATAGCAAATATGCTAATAATTTGGGATTTGGTACAAAAATACATATTTCATGGTTAAATGAGCACAAGCAGATTAAACGTGTCATATTGTCATGTTGCAAACATGGGAAGCCAAGACATACTTCCAGTGATAGTTATTATTCAAAACCATCGGCAATGACGAATTGTCCAGCAAGTATACATGTGAAATTGGAAGTCGATGGGTTGTATTACATTCAAAAAGTTAATCTTCATCATAATCATATATGTAGTCCATTGCAAGTTCGATTCTTCCGATCCAACAAGAAGCTTAGTGAAAGGGCAAAACGACAACTTGAACTTAATGGCAGAGTTGGAATTCCATTGCACAAGTCTTACAATTCTCTTGTAGTGGAAGAAGGTGGGTATGAAAATGTGAAGTACAGTGAACGTGAATGTAGGAACTATATTAGCAAGTTAGGCGTTTGCTTCTTGGAGAGGGTGATGCCTAGGCAATTCACCAATATTTCAGTTGTACGCAAAGTCAAAACTCAAATTCTTTTATTTGATGAATTTGGATCATGAAGGCCGCTTAGAGAATGTATTTTGGGCCGATGGAAGGTCAAGAGAAGCATATAAATATTTTGGCGATGTGATCAGTTTTGCTACTACTTATTTAACAAATAAGTATGACACCATTTGCTCCTTTTGTTTGTGTTAATCACCATGGTCAATCAGTTTTACTGGGTTGTGGATTGCTTTCAAAAGAAAGCATTGTATCCTATGTTTGGCTATTTAAAGCATGACTATCTTGTATGTCTGAACGTTCTCCGAACCGATCAATGTATGTCTATAAGAGGCGCAATTGAGTAGGTGTTTCCTGAAGTTCCTCACCGTTTTTGCTTATGGTGAGAAGTTAGGAAAGTACAAGGAATATAAAGCTATTAAGAAGCTCATGAAGAAAGCAGTGTATGATTCATTAAGAGATGATGAGTTTGAGAAAAATTGGAGTGCGATGATTGACACAAAATGCCTTTAAAAATGAATTGAACAATACGTAATTGATTAACTGATGAATTTAATTATGTATAGTGTTCTAAAAAGATCTCAAACATTAAAGAGCATAATTCGATGTCCCAAGACATGCCTGAAACCGCTAATGAGATGGTTAGTACCTTTAGTTCCATTAAACTTTAAATTATTTATATTTTCATAACTCGCTGTTTTCTATTTATTCATAAGAATGTGTGTACTTTTACTGAAGGAACTTCAATCAGTTAATCTATCAATGTTTCCATCATTAAGAGCTCAATGGCAGTGGCCGACATTACAGGTATTGGGTTGTATGTTATGAAGTTTATTTTTAGCATGATATCATGCAATCTTCTGAGGCAACGATACTTTTGTTTGAAAAGGGACATGCTTGCCAAAAAATGTTTCACCCCGCAAGAGCAAATTTGGGATGTCAACAAGTCTCGCAGGTTTGTATTTCAAATAATTAAAATGTACATGCGAATAACATTTTATTTCTTGTAGAAATTATTTTCAACCCTTTTCCGAATTAATGTTCTAGCAGGATCAAAGCCTCCAAACAAAGTTTCCATTTAGCTACTCAGTTCTAGTACAAGGCCCTCCTCCTTACTCTACTACGATGCATGCAAACCAACATTATTTTCCTCCTCAAGTCCATAGAGGTCAAAGTCCTGGGAATAACTAGAAGTTCTTGGTTTGTGAAAAGTTAAGCAGTCTCTGAATTTTGGTTTCAATGTTGAAGTATTGTTACATTCTAAAATCAAGTGGATGACATATTTGTAACTTGTTTTGTTTTTGTTTTTGTTTTTTTATAATTGTTGGTTCAAAAGTTTGAATCTTGGTGTATGCAATCAGCAATACAAGCAAGATTTTCAATCTTATTAAGTCTTCCGAACACTGACGCTATTAACGTGGTTACCGCGCGTGTACCTTTCTTTTCCCTTGCACAATTGAGATTGTTCATGAACATTGCTTAATACTTATTGATTGTATTGTGGTCTATCATAGGGTCCGACTTGGAGATAAGTTACTTTTTTGGCGAGAAATGTAAGTTTCCATTACCAAAATGAACTTCCAGGTACAAACACCAGCTCAACACAGATCAAGACCTGATATCAAGAGCATGCACAAAAACATGCACAACCTAATAAAGATAAAACCTGTACTAAGAAGAATGCAGACTCTCGTTTACAGAGTCTATTACAAAATCAAAGAGAAATAACAAAAATATGAACTGTAGCTCATTCATTATTCTACAAAACTTTGGGATTATGCATAAGACTTTGAGATACATTGTTTCTATTAACATATACTTACACATAACCTACTTGCTCTCCAAGCTTACTCTCATAATAAGCACGCTAACAATCATTCAAGTGGAGCAAAAACGGTTCAATTTCCTTTAAATTATTTAGGTCAAGTTTGCTTATTACGTGTTTCGCGCTCTCTCTCTCTCTTTTTTTTGGGTTCATTTTACGCATTCATGCTTATGCTTGTAAGCAGTTGAATGTGAACCTAATGAGCTGCTCCAACCTCATGAGTTATGATAATTTTCTAGGTCGAGCTGAAATGCTCTCTTTGCCTCCTTGCCATTACACTATAATACTTTCAATGTTTCTTGGGTAGTATATCATCTCATTCAGTTAAGAGATTAGTATAAAAATAAAAAATTTAAGGAACATGGAGTTGTTATTCTTCCTTTAAGTTATATTTACTTTTACAATGATAAACATAGAGTTATATTGCAAACTTCTAACGATGCTCTTGTGCCATTAATTCAAAAACAACAAAATCTAATTGCGACGGAAAAACTAAAAACTAATACATTTTGTTCATAATAAATAGCAAATATGCTAAATAATCTGAAATTTGTGAACTAATATTATTGTATTGGCCCTCCTCGATCAAGGATTGCATCGACTATGTCCCTTGATCGGTGTGATGCCCGCTTGTTTCACGGTGACTGCTCAGCCCCAGAACCATTGAATCGAATTGTTCGAGCATGGTCCTTTGAAGTTATCCCTTACAAACTGCTACCTCACGCTCATGGGTTTGAAAGAGGTATAGTGGAACAAAATGGGAAAGTATTTTTAGAAAGGTGATATTTTTGACAGCTTTACTTTTCATCATAAAAGACAATTAAGAGTAATTAATGATAACTAAGGGTAGTGAATACACCTTAGCGGGGCCAACTCTGCGCCACCTAAGCGTAGTGTAGAATGTAGTATAGTTATCATTTTCCTTGAATCATTAGTAACTATTTCAAGTGTCAATGATTTGAAGACTAATATCAAAATATTAAGAATTTGAGGGACAAATATCAAAATAATCCTTTCTGAAGAATTTAGCTAGTGTTATGGATTTAACAAGTGTACTATAGTATAAATGAACCCAACCAAGTAATTAAATCCATAACTCTTTTTTTCCCACTTTGGACTGCAGTATTTTAATCGATAGATTTTCTGAAGAAGTCTTAAGGTAGATTCTCTTTTAAAATTGTTTTCCATCCAATAGTACTATATGGTCTCTAATACTATAGAAATAAGTTCCTTTTGTTAGTCATCGATTTTGAGTGGAATCCAAGAAATATAAATAGAGATGAAGCATGATGACATGTTTCATACTTGGTTCCATGTATTTTGGTCAAAATAAGAAATTCTTTTTATTACTCATATTGCTAGACCTGATAGCCACAGTTTACATTTCTTCTCAATCACTGAGCTATGGTATAGATCCTTGATGTGATAAATGTTTACATCAAAAATAATTGTTGGGCGCGCGGACCGCGGAACCGTCGAGAGAAACCACCACAAACGATAGCAAAAACACAATAAAAGAGTAAAGACACGAGATTTACGTGGTTCGCAAGTTGCCTACGCCCACGGGTAAGGAGGGGATTTTCACTAATAGAAAGAGAGAATACAAATTAGGATTACAAGTTCTCACAAAGAAACTCTAAAAACAAACCTCTCAATCTCTCAAAAGATCTCCTCTCCAAAGATGCACCAAACTCTCTCAAAGGCTGCTCCAAAACGTGCTTGAAACTTACCCTAACAATCGTTAGGGTTATTAATAGCTCTAAACGAATTGGGTTTAAAACCAATTCCTAATTAGACCCGCTGAATTGCCTGCATTAGTCGACTACTGCACTCCAACGCAGAAATACACTCTCATTATTTATAGCAGTAGTCGACTATAATGCCTATTAGTCGACTACAACTCATATTAGTCGACTACAATACGATTAGTCGACTACAATACGATTAGTCGACTACAATGCCTAGTAGTCGACTCTTGAACCCGAAAATCTGTTTGTGCATGTTTTGTGCATGTTCTACAATTCTCCACCTCGCATCATTTGATTCACCTCAAATTTTGGACGAACACCGAAGAACACCAAGAACATCTAGAGAGATCACCATCACCAATCCAGCCAATCCAGTGCGTCACTACACCGCTGACGCCCACGCATCTCCACCGGATCAAGCTCACCGTAGTTCACCTCAAATCATCTCCACCTTACCCATTACCAAGGGCCATGCCCTCTTGGGCAAATCAACACGAAGCCGATATGAAGCAAGTCTAAGCAATGCTTAAACTTACTACCGTGACCACCTTGGTTAACATGTCCATGGATTCTCATTCGTGTGCACCTTCATGAGAGAAATATCACCTCCTCTATGACATCCCGCACAAAATGATACGACATCAATATGATTGGTACGAGCATGATGAACCCGATTCTTCGCCAAGTGAATTGCACTCGATTGTCACACCACAAGTTCACGTTTTCCGCCAATCCCCAAATCGCCTAGAAGACCCCACAACCACAATGCTTCCTTCACTCTCTCGCCATGGCCATGTACTCTCAGAGTAGAAAGTGCCATCAGAGCTGTAACATCGATCGCCAACTAACCGGAGCTCCATGTATCTTAAATACATAACCAGAGTAGATCGCCGTCTATCTAGATCGCCTCGCGATAATCGAGTCCACAAACCCGTCAATCGACATGTTTCTCCACCAAAACACGCACTGTATCAACTGTACCCTTTAAGTACTGAGGACCCACTTCACCGCTTCCGGTCGCCTTTCCGGATTCGCCATGAATCTACCGACCACACTAACCGCCAGAAATATCTCAAGGTACACACCATTGCATACATTAAACCGCCAACCGCACTAGCATAGGGAACAAGCTCCATGTGCCTTCTCTTCATTGTAGTGGGAGATTGATTACCGAAAGCCTAAAGTGTGGAGCCAATGGAGTCACCACCGACTTAGCACTTTGCATCCCGAACCTCGCGATCACCCGCTCTATGTAGCCCTTCCGACTAAGAACAATCGCCGATTCGCTCTCTTCTAATCTCCATACCCAGATTTTCTTAGCAAGACCCATGTCCTTCATCTCGAACTCTTCACCAAGTTGAGATTTCAACCTATCTATCTCCACCCCGCTCTTAGAAGCAATAAGCATGTCATCCACATACAAAAGAAGATAGATAAAATTACCTCATGAAGCTTCGAATGTAAACACAACAATCATGATCGCCGGAAAACCCATGCTTCAAAGATGAAGGAGTCAAATCGCTTGTACCATCAGGAGATTGCTTTAATCATTACAGTGACTTCCTCAAACGACACACATGATTCTCCTTTTCCTCAACCTTGTAGCCCTCGGGTTGATGCATGTAGATCTCTTCATCCAAGTCTCCGTGTAAGAAGGTCGTTTTAACATCGAGTTGATCCACTCAAAATCACCATGAGCAACAATACTCAATAGCACCCGAATAGAAGTATGTTTCACCACCGAGAAAATATCTCATTGTAATCCACACCCTCTTTCTGCAAAACCCTTAGCCACTAGCCTCGCCTTGTATCTTACACCACCGAAGCTCAAAGATCTTCCTTTCTTTTATACACCCACTTACAACCAATAGCTTTTCTTCCTACGGGCAATGGGACCACCTCCCATGTATGATTCTTCCAAGAGATTCCATCTCTTCCTTCATCGCAGCCAACCAACTCTCACTATCCTTGTCCCGAATAGCTTCCTTGAAGGAGACCGCTCGCCCTCCTCCACCGAGAGCGATTCAACCATATTAGTCGCCCATAGTGCTTTAGGGGTTGATCAGCCCCGCCTTCAAGAGACTGCTTGTATGCTCGCTGGCCTAGTGGAAGCCAAATTATCCACGAGCCGCCTTGTTGTAGTGTCTGTATTTTCCTCTGAACCTCCTCCCCGCCAAGCTCATCATCTACCCGACTTCCCACTTGAGCACGATTAGAACCTAGTTGGTCTTTAGGTTCTATTTCAATAACCCGAGACTTAGAAGTCTCACCACCATAACACCATCATCCTTGGACGCCCTAGCAATCATGGATTTCTCATCAAAGGTAACATCCCCGCCGATCACGAACTTTGAATCTTCCAGACACCAAAGGCGATAGCCTTTTACGCTTTTGCATATCCCAAGAATATTGCCTTCGCCCGCTTTCCTCGTTGACGTGATAGTAGGCGGTACATCCAAAAATTCGAGCCTATCATAATCGTGATGTTCTCGACCACACCCTATAGGGTGTATCACCATCCAATGTCGAATGTGGTGAACGGTTCACAATGTAACAAGTCAGAGCCACCGCTTCGCCCACCATTCATTGCCCAATCTCGCATAAGATCGCATACTCACGCCTTTTCCCGCGGTGTTGGTTCGATCTCTCCGCGACCCCATTCTGCGTGGTGTAGACTGTTGTCGGTGTCGAACAATTCTCCTCGATCACGAACTCCTTGAAAGCACCATCTCAGATACTCAGACCGCTATCGATCTCGGCGTCTTCAATTTCTTTCTGTCTGTTCTCAACCATTGTTCTCCACTTCTTGAATGTCTCGAACACCTCATTCTTGTGCTTCGTAAAATAAATCCAAGCATACCTAGAATAATCATCAATAAACGAGACATAATACCGGAACCACCCTTGAAGTTGTCCGAGCCGGACCCCAAACATCCGTGTGCACATAATCTAGTATCCCTCTGCTCTTAGACTTGCTGCTCGAACTTGACCTCGTGTGACTTTCCATACACACAATCCTCGCAAAAATCCATACTAGGTTCCTTGATTCTTCGCCAGACCCTCTTTACCAAGCGAACTAGACCCTTCTCGACATATGCCCAAGCCGCCTATGCCATAACCGTGTGTGCTCACATGGGTCTCCACCACTTCCTTCGCTCAACCGCCAGATCTCCTCGCCACCGCTGCATTCGAGAGTATATAGATTACCGTGGACGAACACCCTTCATCACTATTAAGGAACCACGAACAACCTTCTTCACTCGCTCGCCACAATCTCCGCAACCACCGAGTCCAAAGCACCAACCGAGATAAGATTCTTCCGCAAGTCGGGAACATGCTTCACATCCGTCAAGGTTCGAACCACTCCATCATGCATCTTGATTTTGATATTACCTAGCCCCACTGTTTTACAAGCATGGTTATTCCCCATCAATACAGCTTCCACCATCAATGCCTCGTAGGTAGTAAACCACTTCCTATTTGGACACATATGGTAAGAGCAACCGTAATCAAGTATCCACTTCCGGAGATCTCCTCGCCACCCGTGACGACATAGCATTCCTTATCGCTCCCTTCCTCCTCAAACGTAGCTCGCTTCTTCCTTGCCCTCTCCTCTCGGTCTTGTTGTTGTTCTTCTTTCCACCTACTCTCTTATTTGACGGTCGACTTTGAAATGCCCAAATTTTACCGCGACTTGAAACATCCTTTTCCCGCAAGAGGTCTTGATTTAGATCTAGACTTTCCTCCCTTGCCTTTTCCTCGCCATTACTCCTTCCTCTTGCAAACAATCCCCGCTTGTTCCTGTTACGCCGATTAGCCATGTCACTAGTTGCAATCTTCCAAGATCGTCCGCTAGAAGTGCCGTTCTAGTCTCATCCATCTTCGATTTTCTCCCACAAGCCTCGGTGTTTGCACCAGGTTCTCATAAGACTTCTAGAGACAGTAGTAGAAGCGCCGATCCTCGCTCTTACTTTAACATCTATGTCTTTCAACTGATATGATCCTATCAAACTTGTTGATGTGTTCCCTGATTGATGAGCCCTCCTCCATCTTGCAAGTATACAATTTGAATTTTAAGTAGATCCGGTCGGTTAGACTCTTCGTCATGAAGGTACCCTCTAACTTCTTCCACACTCACCGCTTCCTCTCCATCTACCAAGAAAGCTACATCCCTCTCGAGGCATAGGATAATCGACTGCTTCCGGATCCAACTCCTCCCAATCCTCATCGACATATCCTTGTTCTTCTTCTCCTTTCCATCCAAAGTCTTGTGCAATTTTTGCGAAATTAGAAAGTTTTTCATCTGCATCCTCCAATAAGAAAAATCGTTCTTCCCATTGAACTTTTCAATCTCGAATTTTCCCACTTTGACTGATTTACTGGTTGACGCCATCCTCTGTTTGTCTTCGTGAATCCGCTTCTCTCAAGAATCACCGAACACCCCCTCAAATTAGAAATTACACCACTTCCAATCTGAACAATAGCTCTGATACCAATTGTTGGGCGCGCGGACCGCGGAACCGTCGAGAGAAACCACCACAAACGATAGCAAAAAACACAATAAAAGAGTAAAGACACGAGATTTACGTGGTTCGCATGTTGCCTACGCCCACGGGTAAGGAGGGGATTTTCACTAATAGAAAGAGAGAATACAAATTAGGATTACAAGTTCTCACAAAGAAACCCTAAAACAAACCTCTCAATCTCTCAAAAGATCTCCTCTCCAAAGATGCACCAAACTCTCTCAAAGGTCGCTCCAAAACGTGCTTGAAACTTACCCTAACAATCGGGTTAGGGGTTATTAATAGCCTCTAAACGAATTGGGTTTAAAACAAATTCCTAATTAGACCGGAACCACCCTTGGAAGTTGTCCGAGCCGGACCCCAAACATCCGTGTGCACATAATCTAGTATCCCTCTGCTCTTAGACTTGTCGTTCGAAACTTGACCTCGTGTGACTTTCCATACACACAATCCTCGCAAAAATCCATACTAGGTTCCTTCAGATTCTTCGCCAGACCCTCTTTACCAAGCGAACTAGACCCTTCTCGACATATGCCCAAGCCGCTTATGCCATAACCGTGTGTGCTCACATGGGTCTCCACCACTTCCTTCAGCCCAACCGCCGATCTCCTCACACTGCATTCGAGAGTATATAGATTACCGTGACGAACACCCTTCATCACTATTAAGGAACCACGAACAACCTTCTTCACTCCGCTGTCACAATCCCGCAACCACCGAGTCCAAAGCACCAACCGAGATAAGATTCTTCCGCAAGTCGGGAACATGCTTCACATCCGCCAAGGTTCGAACCACTCCATCATGCATCTTGATTTTGATATTACCTAGCCCCACTGCTTACAAGCATGGTTATTCCCCATCAATACAGCCCACCATCAATGCCTCGTAGGTAGTAAACCACTTCCTATTTGGACACATATGGTAAGAGCAACCGAATCAAGTATCCACTTCCGGAGATCTCCTCGCCACCCGTGACGACATAGCATTCCTTATCGCTCCCTTCCTCTCAAACGTAGCTCGCTTCTTCCTTGCCCTCTCCTCTCGGTCTTGTTGTTGTTCTTCTTTCCACCTACTCTCTTATTTGACGGTCGACTTTGAAATGCCCAAATTTTACCGCGACTTGAAACATCCTTTTCCGCAAGAGGTCTTGATTTAGATCTAGACTTTCCTCCCTTGCCTTTTCCTCGCTCATTACTCCTTCCTCTTGCAAACAATCCCTGCGCTTGTTCCTGTTACCGCCGATTAGCCATGTCACTAGTTGCGATCTTAGAAGATCGTCCGCTAGAAGTGCCGTTCTAGTCTCATCCATCTTCGATTTTCTCCCACAAGCCTCGGTGTTTGCACCAGTTCTCATAAGACTTCGGCAGAGACAGTAGTAGAAGCGCCGATCCTCGTCTCTTACTTTAACATCTATGTCTTTCAAATCGATATGATCCTATCAAACTTGTTGATGTGTTCCCGGATTGATGAGCCCTCCTCCATCTTGCAAGTATACAATTTGAATTTTAAGTAGATCCGGTCGGTTAGACTCTTCGTCATGAAGGTACCCTCTAACTTCTTCCACACGCACCGCTTCCTCTCCATCTACCAAGAAAGCTACATCCCTCTCGAGGCATAGGATAATCGACGCCGTGCTTCCAGATCCAACTCCTCCCAATCCTCATCGACATATCCTTGTTCTTCTTCTCCTTTCCATCCAAAGTCTTGTGCAATTTTTGCGAAATTAGAAAGTTTTTCATCCGCATCCTCCAATAAGAAAAATCGTTCTTCCCATTGAACTTTTCAATCTCGAATTTTCCCACTTTGGTGATTCTTGGTTGACGCCATCCTCTGCTTGTCTTCGTGAATCCGCTTCTCTCAAGAATCACCGAACACCCCTCAAATTAGAAATTACACCACTTCCAATCAACAATAGCTCGATACCAATTGTTGGTAGCGGACCGCTGAACCGCCGAGAGAAACCACCACAAACGATAGCAAAACACAATAAAAGAGTAAAGACACGAGATTTACGTGGTTCGCATGTTGCCTACGCCCACGGGTAAGGAGGGGATTTTCACTAATAGAAAGAGAGAATACAAATTAGGATTACAAGTTCTCACAAAGAAACCCTAAAACAAACCTCTCAATCTCTCAAAAGATCTCCTCTCCAAAGATGCACCAAACTCTCTCAAAGGTCGCTCCAAAACGTGCTTGAAACTTACCCTAACAATCGGGTTAGGGGTTATTAATAGCCTCTAAACGAATTGGGTTTAAAACCAATTCCTAATTAGACCCGCTGAATGCCTGCATTAGTCGACTACAACTCATATTAGTCGACTAATGCATCAGATTAGTCGACTACAATACGATTAGTCGACTACTGCACTCCAACGCAGAAATACACCTTTCGTCATTTACGTAGTCGACTATAATGCCTATTAGTCGACTACAACTCATATTAGTCGACTACAACTCATATTAGTCGACTACAACTCATATTAGTCGACTACAATGCCTAGTAGTCGACTACTGAACCTGAAAATCTGTTTGTGCATGTTTTTGTGCATGTTCTACAATGTTGTAAAATGAGAAGGATGATATTCTGAAGTCTGTAGAAAACAGGTTTGGAAAGGTTTCATGGCTCGTATATGCTTGGTTATTCAATAAGATATTTGTATTTATGAAGTTTGCTTGGTCCGTCAGCATGGATGCGATCTTCCACGACCTTAAGGTTATGCATGCGTGTACTCTCTGCAGAGTAACATTAAGCAAATTGCTAACAAAATAACTAAATACCGTACTATAAATAATCATCAACTAAGAAGAAAACTCATGATCCATATATGATCATAAACCTGTCAGAACCACATTTCGGAAAAGCAACCTGCAGGATTTTTTTTTCTTTTTTTTTTTTGATAAATCAAAATAAACAAAATTTAATTTGTTCACCTTTCACCTAATAATTTCTAATACTTCCCAATCCAATGTAAGCTTTGAGATTTGTTGCTAGTGCCTTCTTCCTCTTTGTGGTCGTTGTCGTTCATCATCCTGGTGAGCTTGGATCAAAAAAATTACTACAGAAAGAGAAATCACACAATTAAAATCCCCAAAACCCTAGAACCTAGAGTCGATGGCCCACCAAAATCCGACAGCAGCGGCGGAGCACAGAAGTCACCGCCTTCTTGTGGAGGAGCATTGCAGGGCGTTTGATGAACAGGCCGGCAGTTAGTTTTGGGGTGCATTACTTTCTGGAAGGTCACATGGAGCACACCCGGCGGTGTCATTTCTCTCCATGTCCAGAGATCAAGTGTTCTACACGTGCCGTGTTTATTTTGTTACTTATCTCATTAATACAAGAGGTTTTCATGAGGATAGTCCTTGGTTCTACTGAAGACGAGATCCCAATCTTCAAAGGAACTCATAAATTTTTTTTTTCCTTCCCTCGATGTGGCCAACCAACCATTGCAGCAAGCTTTGACTCTCCAAGATCTTCTAAAAGAACGGTTCTTGACCTAATTACCATTCCTTCAAAAACAACAATTTCTTATTAATATCTCCATAATAATAACATTTCAGATTTTCAGTAATACTAACCTACAATCTATATATAACTCCTTCACATATGCAATTACATCTATTTCATCACATGCATTCTTGGGTCTAAGTAAAATGAGTGTATTAAAATAAACAAAATTAAACTGTTCAGAGAATATTAGGCTAAAAAACTCCCACCTGATAATTTCCAATACCTCCCAATCCAATATAAACTTATGAGGTTCGTCAGTCTCTTCGTCCTCTTCGTCGTGGTCGCGCATCGTTGCTTCCGCCGCCACGGTGGAGAATCCCCTTCAAAACCCTAAACCGAATTCTATATGTTGTCCGAATTCTGTTCTAGCCGTTGGTTTTATGGAGGCTTAATTTCACCTAGACCCTATTGTTTTCCCTACTCTGCACTTACATACCCTCACTTGTTTTGACTGCATTTATATACCCTAAAGTTTTGAAGAACTGCAGTTGTATACCCTCACTTGTTTTTGGCAGCACTTATGTGTCCTTAAGTTTTAAAACTTGTACTTACATATCCAAAAGTTCCTAAACCTTACACTTATTTTTAAAACTTGCACTTAAATATCCAAATGTTTCTAAACCTTACACTTATATGCCTTCGTTATGCAAGTTTTAGAAACTTGCATAGCTTTAAAACTTATTTATAAATATAAGTTTTAAAAATGTAGAGTATTTAAGTAAAAATTTTAAAACTTTAAGATATATAGATCTGCCAAAACAGACAATTGGATATGTAATTGCATAGCTTTAAAACTTTAGGATATATCAGTGCTATCGAATACAAGCGAATACAAGAGAGTGTATATAAGTGAAAATTATAAAATATTTAAGTGCAAATTAAGCGATCAATTATCATTCCTACCCTCTTTACGTGTCATAAACTCATAATAAAATCTACTACCTACCCTCTACAGTATCATAAACTCATAAAAAAGTGCACACGAGAGAGTAGCACGCTGCTGTTTGTTTATTGCCCATGTGATGCATTCTTTAATGCTCAATTAATGTTGTTCGTTGAGGAGAAGTAAATGTTGCAGACCTTCATGAAGAGCCTACTCATAGGCATAGGCTTTGATTGACTTATGGCTTTTTGAGATATTGCTCCTCCAAAACTCATCTATTTAGGAATAACTCCCCCAAAACTTCATCTTTTGAAAAACTCCCCCAAAACCTATGAATCGCTTCAAATTAGTCCACGTTAGACTGGAGTGCTAGATTTTAACTCAGGTAGAGTTAGGCCAATAGACATTGATAATTAATCTAAGTTAATGCTGAGTTAAGGATTAGTTTCAAAGGGAGTCATAGTTTATGGCGTAGACCACACCTCTTTCCTTCATTAAATTCTCTCAGTCTCTCTCTCTCACAGCGATTTGGCGTCAAGGAAGAGTTAGCACTATGGGCAAAACCTCTCCTCAAACTCTAACAGTGTGTTTGGATGAGGGATAGTCAAGGGTAAGGGAAGGAAAGATAACATTTAACTCCGTTTGGGAGTTTTTTAAAGGAAGGTAACAGAGGGTAGGGTAAATAGAATTTTCATTAAAAAATTATGCTTTTGTTCCCTTCCAAATTGGGGTGTAGAGGAGGGTATGTAAAATAAACTTAAAAGATCTAATATTTGGCTTTCTATCACTACGGATCAACGACTCAGAATTGATTATAAAAATATTTTTTTTCTCTTCCATTCCCCTAGTTAGAACTTCTAAACATGATGAACTAAGTTCCACTTTATTCTCCTTAGTGAACTCCCAAATAAGATATTATATTTGCTCTCCCCTTTCGTATTTTTCCTTTCCCTATTTTACCTTTTCTTTCCTTCCCCTAGAATCCCAAACACAGTGTAAAATCCTAACTTATCAATCTCCACCTAGAATAAAAGTTACCCACCAAAAATGTCACTCAAATCTAATCACTCCTCCTCACATGAGCTTCACAAAAATGCCACCAATGTCTCCGTCAAACTCAATGAGCTTATCTGATAAGTGCAAAGCAATTGAAGAGAAAAGGGATATCTTTCTTCATTGTTATGGTGGCCTATATATACAATGCAAATAAAGTTTGTTGTACTATCCTACCAGAGGTGGGACTAAACAAGTCTATGTATATACATTATTTAACACCCCCCTCAAATTGCAATTGCGTTGACCAAAGGTAGTTTGCCCAAAAGGAATAGATGTCGCTGTATGGTTTGAGCCTTGGTGAAAAGGTCTGTTAATTGAATATCGGTGTTCACATTGGGAAGTGAGATTGTGCTTCGTCTGCTTATGAAAGATAGGATTTCTGGCTATTTTAATTGCACTCATGTTGTCATAGTGAAGAGGAGTCGCCATTGTGGAGGGGACTCCCATGTCGAGAAGGAGTCATCGAAGCCAAATGATCTCTACAGTGATGGATGCCATGGTGCGATATTCAGATTCAGCGCTGGAGCGAGAAACGACATCTTGTTTCTTAGATTTCCAGGAAATTAGGGAGTCACCTAGAAATATGCAGTAGCCGGTGATGGATCATCGGTCCGTAGTGTTGTCTGCCCAGTCTGCATCATTGTAGGCATTAAGGGTGAGTGATGAAGATGCTAAAAAGAATAGTGCTCTGCTCGGAGTATCGCGGAGATAGCGTAGCACACAACGTAATGCTGATTGGTGGGAGGAGTGAGGTGCTGCAACGAACTGGCTGAGAACATGGACAGCTTGAGAGATGTCGGGTCTGGTGATTGTGAGATAGACCAGGCTTCCGACAAGGTGTCGATATTGGGTGGCATCGGGTAGTGCATCACTATCATTTGCTTTGAGCTTCACATTCAATTCAAGGGGCATATGAGCTGGTTTGGTGTCTGTTAGCTCTGCGCGGTTGACGATGTCTGCGGCGAACTTGTGTTGAGATAGGTGGTAGCCACGAGGAGTTTGGGTGATCTTTGGATCATTTCAGCGAGGAGAGTTTCCTTTGGATTGATTCTCTACAACTTTCATCATTGAGCTACGTTTATATTCATCGAAGGACGGTTTGTTTAACAAAAGGGCTGTATGATCTTTTTTTATTTTCTAAGCTTTAACTGGTTGGTTTGATTTTGCTTTGATTTTTTTTACGGCATACTCTAGTCGGATTAATTGAGGGTTGGGACTAACTAAGGCTAGGTGTTACTCGTTGTGGAGAGTTAGGTTAGACGACTAGTTTCGGGTAGATTCTAGAGTGCTGTCTTGTAAGCTTGCTAAATCGCCTTTGTGATTTAGGAGAACTATTTGCTTAGTGATAAAACTCTTCTCCAGAAGGAAGAGTAGACGTAGGATTGTTATCCGAACCACTATAAAATCTTGTGTGTACCTACTTGGTTGCTATTTGTGTTTGATTATCGTTGATCGCTTTTTATTTTATCTTTTTCGCTGCATATTTTGTATTTTCAGTAAAAAACGGTAGCAATTCTATTCACCCTCCTCTAGGCTTGCATGACAGATCCAACATCCTCTCCAAGAGAAGTCACAATTGGGTATACATAACTAATTTTTTAGTGTCACTAGCTAGTCGTAAACAAAGTTTAGAAGACCATTGAATCATTATTAACTATTTCAAATGTCAATGATTTGGAGACTAATATCAAAATATTAAAAATTTGAGGGACAAATATCAAAATAACCCTTTCTGAAGAATTTAGCTAGTGTCATGGATTTAACAAGAGTACTATAGTATAAATGAACCCAACCAATTAATTAAATCCATAGCTTTTTCCCCACTTTGGACTGCAGTATTTTAATTGATAGATTTTCTCAAGAAGTGTTAAGGTAGATTCTCTTTTAAAATTGTTTTGAATCCAATACTATATGGTCTCTAATACTATAGTGATAAGTTCCTTTTGTTAGTCAACGATTTTGAGTGGAATCCCAGAAATATAAATAGAGATGAAACATGATGACATGTTTCATACTTGGTTCCATGTCTTTTGGTCAAAATAAGAAACGATCTTTTATTACTGTTATTGCTAGAGCTGATAGCCACAATTTACATTTCTTCTCAATCAATGAGCTATGGTGTAGATCCTTAATGTGATAAATGTTTACACTAAAATTGTACATTGTAAATAATGTTATATAAAGAGAAGGATGATATTCTGATGTCTGTAGAAAATAGGGCTGTAAATGTCAGCTTTTTATTTTATCTTTTCATTTGCATATTTTGTATTTTCAAGAAAAACGGTAGCAATTCTATTCACCCTCCTCTAGGCTTGCATGACAGATCCAACATCCTCTCCAAGAGAAGTCACAATTGGGTATACATAACTAATTTTTAGTGTCACTAGCTAGTCGTAAACAAAGTTTAGAAGACCATTGAATCATTATTAACTATTTCAAATGTCAATGATTTGGAGACTAATATCAAAATATTAAAAATTTGAGGGACAAATATCAAAATAACCCTTTCTGAAGAATTTAGCTAGTGTCATGGATTTAACAAGAGTACTATAGTATAAATGAACCCAACCAATTAATTAAATCCATAGCTTTTTCCCCACTTTGGACTGCAGTATTTTAATTGATAGATTTTCTCAAGAAGTGTTAAGGTAGATTCTCTTTTAAAATTGTTTTGAATCCAATACTATATGGTCTCTAATACTATAGTGATAAGTTCCTTTTGTTAGTCAACGATTTTGAGTGGAATCCCAGAAATATAAATAGAGATGAAACATGATGACATGTTTCATACTTGGTTCCATGTCTTTTGGTCAAAATAAGAAACGATCTTTTATTACTGTTATTGCTAGAGCTGATAGCCACAATTTACATTTCTTCTCAATCAATGAGCTATGGTGTAGATCCTTAATGTGATAAATGTTTACACTAAAATTGTACATTGTAAATAATGTTATATAAAGAGAAGGATGATATTCTGATGTCTGTAGAAAATAGGGCTGTAAATGTCAGCCTTATAATTCTCAACGTTTTTATTATTCAAATGTAGATAAGAAGTGCTTGAGGAAGTTAATTCCAAATAGATACTTCATTGGTGGAGTGCATAATTCCTTCTTTTTAAGATAAGAAACAATCTTTTTATTTTTGATGTAGGTTAAGTCCACAAGGGATGCATAATCTTTTTATTTTTATTTTTATTTTTGTAAAATATCTATTTACTTTCTGGTTATACGTACACAAAGCTCGTAAGATCGAGTAGATAGTCATGCATATACATTCAATTGCATCCTAATCGCGTATCTTAAGTTTGAGGCATTCTCTTATCCAGTTAGCGGGTTGTTTTATCTTTTCCTGTTGCATTCACAGAAACCTGTGATTCATGTCCAGAGTCGAGCCTCTGAAATTTCAGAGTGGAGAAACTTGGAGGGTTTTGATAACAATCTGAAGGATCATCGTAAACTCTTACTGTATTGCTAGCTCATCTTCAGAATCCAAGCTTCATACTAGAAAGGAGATGATTGCCAGAATTCTCACAAAGAGCTTACGAAGCAATGATGCTGTCTTTATGAAAGTCTCCCGTTCTATATATTTATCAACACGTGCAGTTTGTGCTCGGTGGCAGTGGAGATCAAGCGCAAAAACTAGCAGAATCTGCGCTTAAACGAGTTGGGCTTCTATGTTTTTGAATCAAGTTTGTAAAGGCGGCGATGGTGTTGATAGCAGTTGCCAGGGTTTCTGGAAGTGTTCATGGACCCTGGTTAATATACTTGATGTGAGAAATGCAGAGGCAAAATTGTACATTGTAAGCAATGTTGTATAAATCTAAGAGAAGGATGATATTCTGAATTCTATAGATCATACATTTGTAAATGTTTCATGACTGGTAGGCTTGGTTATTTAGTAAGCTATTTGTATCTATCAAGTTTTTGCTTGGTTTAGAGCATGCTTAATGCTTAATTGTATAGATGAATGTTAGTTCCATGCATATACATTCAATTGCATCCTAATCGTATCTTAAGTTTGAGGCATTCTCTTATCCAGTTAGCGGGTTGTTTTATCTTTTCCTGTTGCATTCACAGAAACCTGTGATTCATGTCCAGAGTCGAGCCTCTGAAATTTCAGAGTGGAGAAACTTGGAGGGTTTTGATAACAATCTGAAGGATCATCGTAAACTCTTACTGTATTGCTAGCTCATCTTCAGAATCCAAGCTTCATACTAGAAAGGAGATGATTGCCAGAATTCTCACAAAGAGCTTACGAAGCAATGATGCTGTCTTTATGAAAGTCTCCCGTTCTATATATTTATCAACACGTGCAGTTTGTGCTCGGTGGCAGTGGAGATCAAGCGCAAAAACTAGCAGAATCTGCGCTTAAACGAGTTGGGCTTCTATGTTTTTGAATCAAGTTTGTAAAGGCGGCGATGGTGTTGATAGCAGTTGCCAGGGTTTCTGGAAGTGTTCATGGACCCTGGTTAATATACTTGATGTGAGAAATGCAGAGGCAAAATTGTACATTGTAAGCAATGTTGTATAAATCTAAGAGAAGGATGATATTCTGAATTCTATAGATCATACATTTGTAAATGTTTCATGACTGGTAGGCTTGGTTATTTAGTAAGCTATTTGTATCTATCAAGTTTTTGCTTGGTTTAGAGCATGCTTAATGCTTAATTGTATAGATGAATGTTAGTTCCATGCTTTTACAACAAAGAGAATTCAATTTTTTCTGATATTTGAGCACTGTAGATGATCCAGATGGTTGGGAGTTTCCAATATGGCTCCCAATGTCTTGAGTTCGATTCCCTGTCGCCTCATTATCAAAAAAAAAAATCTGATAATTTGACGCTCACAACACCCCACAGCCGTGACAAAGCAAAATAGATTACAACTTTTGAAACATATGGTTCTCAGCTCGAAAATAAATCATTAGCTGATCAAGTGATTTTCCCTGGTTATCCACTACAATCCATTTTCTAAGAGACAAATTACAAGAAAATTACATCAAAGTATAAATTTCTCATAAGCTAATTAAATTGTAAATTCCTCATGAACTACTACAATGTATTTCTTTGAGGTACTAATAATATTTACAAATGTCTATTCAATTATCATAATATGAGACTCAATTTCACCAATATGTGTCAAAATAAGGAGAATTGAACCACAAATCTCTCTGGCTGCCGAGTTGCTGTCGTGCGAGTAATGCTAGAGTTACTCTGTAAGATTAGCTCATCATCAATAGTTGGGAAAACCTTAAAGTATAAGAAATAAACATTAAATTAAAACAAACATCATTGTAGAATGTTCATGTCAATAAATTGTTTTAATAAAACATGTAAAACTAATTTCTAAAAGAAATTCTCTAAACCTAATAATAATTCCTACAATTACAACAATAATTTTCTATTAATACCTTCTTACTAATATTTATGTACACACTAACATATAATCTGTATGACTGCTTCACATATCCAATTACATCTATTTCGTCTCATGCATTCTTGGATCTAAGTAAACTTGTGCATTAAAAATGATCTAGACAAAATGCGTATCAACAAATAAATTTTTTTTCTGAGAATTCAAAATAAATCAAAGTAAATTGTCTAGAAGTATTAGACTCAAAAACCTCTCACCTGACAATTTCCAACACCTCCCAATCCAACGTAAGCTTCTGAGGTTCTACTAGCAGTGTCGTCGGCCTCTTCATGGTCGTGCATCGTGGCTGGTGATCTAATATCTTTTCAAACTGAAGCAGAAACCATTCAAGAGATCAAATTGAAGCGAAAACAAAAAGTCATCTCTTTTGGCCAATTGAGAGAGAATGACGGAGTAGGATACGAGAAATGAAGGGGACTTGCATTGACATTATTTTTAACAGTAGCTGTTATAGGTGCGAGGCTATCGAATGTAAGTTTACCTTCTCTTTCTCTTTTCTCCATTTTTTAAATATAATTTTTGGTGTTTCTCAGTCTCGTCCACTTTGGTTTTTTTTTTATTTATTTATTTTGCCCCCTTGTTATTAGACTAGTAGGATATAGAAGTAGTAGTGTATAAGCTAAAGTAGCATTCACAAGCATGTATTTGTTTAGACATGTGAGGTTACTCTTCTAGTGTCGATAGATCATCAATGTCAATAGACAGTAACTATCATATGGTGCACATCTATTATTTCACATATTAATTAGCTGGTATCAAATAAATATATTTGCAAGTCCAATAGTTTAATTGGTCAAGAAAAGAACTCGAACAGCATGTTAACTAAGCTTAAACTTACAAGTGATGCCTAAAATTTTCTATTAACTAAGATACTCTATTGGAAGAATGCAAAGGTTATAGATGGTATTGGAGAGCATGTAAAGCTTCCGATTGTATACATGGTTGGACTTTGAACAAGCTAAAGCTCTACCGATATTTCCTATAGGAATAATAACTGAATTGAAATCAATCTAAAGTCACAAAGCCAAATAAAGGGATCTACAACTTAAATTTATTTTCCAAATTGCAACATTCAGAGGAAATGGAACCAAATGAAACTACAGAGGTGAGTAAATGCTACAACAGGTTAGTTGTGAAGTCTGCCACAATGGAGTCATTCATTCACCACTTTTGAAAAGATATCAGATTATTGATCTAAAATGTGGTCATCATGTCACCTGCGATGAATCCCAGTTCTCTACTTTTCATGAATATAATGACAATGAGATTATTATGCGTACCTGCATGATTCTGGCATCAGCACTTTTCGCAGATAAGTGTAGGTTGACAGTGAAGACTTTCTCCGCTATATTATTTAACTGGAGCTTGGTAATAATTGCAGCATTTGGCTTCACAGCTATGTTGAGGAAAAGCTACCAGAATTTGAACTAAGAAGGTCTATGGAATTCGACGAAGAGTCACGACTCTCTTTACTGAACGTTCAGACATATAATATTTTTGCCAATAAATTTGTGATGCAGTTGTAAAAGGATGACGATGCATGGTGCCCCCAAAAATATCTCAATTGGGCGTATAGACTTAAAAACATATGTAAAGAAATCGAAAAGTTTGATCTGGTTATAGTGTGCTTCTAGGAAGTAAGATCTAAAATTAATTGTGTTCATTGAAAAATATGATGCATCGGTATGATTTAAATTTTGTTTTGTAGGCACAGTATGGCCATTTCAAGCACTATGTTGAGGAGGATCTTCAAGGTTACGAGTTCACATACCAAATGAACGTACTCCAAATATCTTTCCTCTGTAAAATTTTAGTTTTCTTATGTTTAACAATAAAATATTGTAGATTCAAATTAATTGATTAAATGTTACAACTAGTCCCTTTTTAAATAAAAAATTATTTGTTGTAAGCAATGTGGGACTAAACTCAATTGCCTAATTATAATTATTCTCCTAATCACATTTCTATATCTCTTATCACAACATCTCTAATATAGACTCCAAAATATCTTGCCTAATATTACTTATTTCCTTAATTATTTTTAACAACTTACTTCAATCTTTTACAGAATTAACGTTTACCTCTTTCCGGGTGTGCGAGCGCCTACAAGATCAATAAATTTCCTGATGTTAAGAATTATAAGATAATATTTTTATAGTATTTAGTTGTAACACTTACCTTCAGATGGATGCAATGGTGGAACCTCTAAATATTTTTCATACTGCCCTGTTATCTTTGCAGCTTGATCTAGAAGATCTTTCAAAAACAACTATGTTTGAAAGCGCCCTACAAGCTATCGATGCTGTGAAGCCAAATGCTACAATTATTACCAGGCTCCAGTTAAATAATACACTGGAGAAAGTCTTCATTGTCAACCTACACTTATCTGTGAAAAGTACTGATGCCAGAATCATGCAGGTACGTATAATAATCTCATTGTCATTATATTCATGAAAAGTAGAGAATTAGGATTCATCGCAGGTGACATGACCACATTTTAGATTAATAATCTGATATCTTTTCAAAAGTTGTGGCAGACTTCACAACCAACTTGCTGTAGCATTTACTCACCTCTGTAGTTTCATTTCCTCAGAATGTTGCAATTTGGAAAATAAAGTTAAGTTGTAGATCCCTTTATCTGGCTTTGTGATTTTAGATTGATTTCAATTCAGTTATTATTCCTGTAGGAAATATCGGTAGAGCTTTAGCTTGTTCAAAGTCCAACCATGCATACAATAGGAACCTTTACATGCTCTCTAATACCATCTATAACTTTTGCATTCTTCCAATAGAATATCTTAGTTAATAGAAATCTTTAGGCATCACTTGTAAGTTTAAGCTTAGTTAACATGTTGTTCGAGTTCTTTTCTTGACTAATTAAACTATTGGACTTGCAAATATATTTATTTGATACCAACTAATTAATATGTGAAATAATAGATGTGCACCATATGACAGTTACTGTCTATTGACACTGATGATGTATCGACACTAGAAGAGTAACCTCACATGTCTAAACAAATACATGCTTGTGAATGCTACTTTAGCTTATACACTACTACTTCTATATCCTACTATTCTAATAACAAGGGGCAAAATAAAAAAAAAATAAATAAATAAATAAAAACCAAAGTGGATGAGACTGAGAAATACCAAAAATTATATTAAAAAAATAGAGAAAAAAGGAAGAGAATGTCAACTTATGTCTGATAGCCTCGCACCTATAACAGCTATTGTGAAAAATATTGTCAATGCAAGTCCCCTTTGTCAAGGTGTCAATATGCAGCATAAGGATAACACTTAGAGGAAGGAGATCTTTGTAAAATTAATCTTTTTTTTTAGTATTTTGGACTAAAAATCTGCCAATTAAAATATTTCAGTCCAAAGTACTAAAAAAAGACTAATTTTACAAAGATCTCCGCCTTCCTCAAGTGTTATCCTTATGCTACATATTGACACCTTGACAAAGGGGACTTGCATTGACATTATTTTTAACAGCAGCTGTTATAGGTGCGAGACTATCGGACGTAAGTTTACCTTCTCTTTCTCTTTTCTCCATTTTTTAAATATAATTTTTGGTATTGCTCAGTCTCATCCACTTTGGTTATTTTTTATTTTTTTATTTTTCCCCTTGTTATTAGAATAGTGGAATATAGAAGTAGTAGTGTATAAGCTAAATTAGCATTCACAAGCATGTATTTGTTTAGACATGTGAGGTTACTCTTCTAGCGTCGATAGATCATCATTGTCAATAGACAATAACTATCATATGGTGCACATCTATTATTTCACATATTAATTAGCTGGTATCAAATAAATATATTTGCAAGTCCAATAGTTTAATTAATCAAGAAAAGAACTTGAACAACATGTTAACTAAGCTTAAACTTACAAGTGATGCCTAAAGATTGCTATTAACTAAGATACTCTATTGGAAGAATGCAATGTTATAGATGTTATTGGAGAGCATGTAAAGCTTCCTATTGTATGCATGGGTGGACTTTGAACAAGCTAAAGCTCTATCGATATTTCCTACAGGTATAATAACTGAATTGAAATCAATCTAAAGTCACAAAGCCAAATAAAGGGATCTACAACTTAAATTTATTTTCCAAATTGCAACATTCAGAGGAAATGAAACCAAATGAAACTACAGAGGTGAATAAATGCTACAGTAAGTTAGTTGTGAAGTCTGCCACAATGGAGTTATTCCTTCACCACTTTTGAAAAGATATCAGATTATTGATCTCAAATGTGGTCCTCATGACACCTGCGATGAATCCCAGTTCTCTATTTTTCATGAATATAATGACAATTAGATATTATGCGTACTTGCATGATTCTAGCATCAGTACTTTTCGGAGATAAGTGTAGGTTGACAATGAAGACTTTTTCCACTGTATTATTTAACTGGAGCCTAGTAATAATTGCAGCATTTGGCTTCACAACATCGATAGCTTGTAGGGCGCTTCCAAACATAGATGTTTTTGAAAGATCTTCTAGATCGAGTTGCAAAGATAACAGGACAGTATGAAATATATTAGAGGTTTCACCATTGCATTCATCTAAAGGTAAGTGTTACAACTAAATACTACAAAAATATTACCCTATAATTCTTAACATCAAGAAATTGATTGACCTTGTAGGCGCTCACGCACCCGAAAAGAGGTAAACGCTCATTTTGTAAAAGATTGAAGTAAGTTGTTAAAAGTAATTTAGGAAATAAGTGATATTAGGCAAGATATTTTGAAGTCTATATTAGAGATGTTGTGATGAGAGGTATAGAAATATGATTAGGAGAATAATTATAATTAGGCAACTGAGTTTAGTCTCACATTGCCTATAACAAATAATTTTTTATTTAAAAAGTGACTAGTTGTAGCCTTTAATCAATTAATGAAAATCTACAATATTTTATTCTTTAACATAAAAAAACTAAAATTTTACAGATGAAAGATATTTGGTGTACCTTCATTTGGTATGTGAACTCGTAACCTTGAAGCTCCTCCTCAACATAGTGCTTGAAATGTCCATACTGTGCCTACAAAACAAAATTTAAATCAAATCGATGCATCATATTTTTCAATGAACGCAATTAATTTTAGATCTTACTTCCTGGAAACATACTATATCCGGATCAAAATTTTTCGATTTCTTTACATATGTTTTTAAGTCTATACACCCAATTGAGATGTTTTTGGGGGCACCATGCATAGTCATCCTTCTGCAACTGCATCACAAACTTGTTGGCAAAAACATTATACGTCTGAATGTTCAGCAAAGGGAGTCGTGACTCTTCGTCGAATTCCATAGACCTTCTTAGTTCAAATTTTGGTAGCTTTTCCACAGGATATGTCTTTATGGTCTTTGTTTTTACAACCCGCCCTTGGTAAATCATGTTACATTTGAGTCTAATCCGATGTCCATAGTCCTCTTCCTTAGGAGTATACTTCTTAGCTCGTCCACTATATCGATGAGATGCTCCTTGTGTTCCTAGGATTTCCCTATTTATCAAACGAAAACAATGTATGAATAGACAATAACATTAGCCAGAATAAACAATGGAGGGGGAAAATAACAACCAATTCAACTATCTAGTTTCTTACGAAACAATAAAATTGGTGGAAAAACCTAAAATTGGAGAACGAGAAATAGTGTCAATATTAATTAAAATATAAGAAATAAATATTAAATAAAAATAAACATTGTTGTAGATTGTTCATGTGAATAAAATGTTCTTACGGAACAATAAAAGTAATTTCTAAAGGAAACTCTCTAAACCTAATAATAATTCCTTCAACTACAACAACAATTTCTTATTAATACCTTCTTACTAATGTTTTAGTAATATTAATATATAATCACAAAAGGAAAGTGAAAATTAGATTACCTAAAGAATAATCACAAAACTAATCCTACTATAGATGAGTTCTAAATTTTGTAATCTAATGCAATATTCTAATATTCTAATTAAATAAAAATTTATAAAAGAGTTAAAAATGAGCTTACTCATAGATAGAGTTCTCAAAGACAGGATCCATATTCTCAGCAGCGGGGAGACCTAAAATTGGAGAGCGAGAAATAGTGTCAATATTGATTAAAAAAATAAAATAAACATTATTGTAGATTGTTCCTGTCAATAAAATGTTCTAATGAAACAATAAAACTAATTTCTAAAAGAAAATATCTAAACCTAATAAGAGTTTCTTCAACAACAACAATTTCTTAGTTAAAACCTCTCACCTGATAATTTCCAATACCTCCCAATCTAATGTAAGCATCTGTTGCCACTGCCTCCTTCATCTTCATCATCATCGTTCATTATCACCAGTGAGCTCACCAATTGTTAGGGTTAGGTTCTTCTTTCCTCCAAATTGATGATTAATCTGAAGGAAGGAGAAGATGGATGATTTTTTTATAGTGGGGAGCTTATAAATTTGGCTAAATGACACTTAAATACCTTATTGTTTCACTACCTTTAGACTAAAATACCCTATATTGTAAAAGGTAGCATAAAAATACCCTAAGTTGTCAAAAGTAGCATATTGCTACCTTCATTAAATAGATAATAGAATATTCATATATATATATATATATATATATATATATATATATATATATATATATATATATATATATATATATACATACAAGACACACCAAGCACAAGTTTTTGTGCTTAGTAGTGAGGTGGTTCATTCTCATCCACTCATTCAAATGGGGACCATATTCACATGGGTTGGAGAGTGGATGTGAATGAGACACCTCACTACCAAGACAAAATTTATATTGGTACCAAGTTCCTACATTTTTCTATATATATATATATATATATATATATATATATATATATATATATATATATATATATATATATATATAACCCCTCTCCCATGGGAATCAAACCCAAGATCGTAAGAGTCATATTGGAACCTCTTAATAGTCTGTCTCACCCACGGTGGTGCCTAACTATATATAAGTTTATTAATGTTAATGTGCAAAGTAGAAGAATGATAACTTCATTCATGAAAAATTTTCAGTAGTGAGTATCAAAATTTGTGTTAAGAAGTCCTTAAAACCCAATACAGCAATGGGATAATGGTAGTGCTCTGGTACGTGAGATTGTTTCACAATAATATATTTGAAATAAATGTCTTACTTTTGTTTTTGCAGGATGTACATGTCTATAAAGTACATTTCTCTGCGGTCCCAAGCACATGTCGCGTCACGGACTAATCAATTGGGTGCAGACTTAGACGTTTTGGGAGTTCTTGGCCCATCTTCATTGACTGTTGAATTGGTTGTTGGGAGTTTATGGCCCAATTTTTAATAAAGTATTTTTATTTATGATGTTTGCTTAGTGTACAGTATGATATATATAAACGTTAGCCCATGGTTTGACTACTGAGATACGATGTGCTTCGTTTAAACATACAGAGTGTACACGTGGAGACCCCACTTGGGGAGCAATAAAATTACATCGAAGTATAAATTTCTCATGAAATACTACCATGTATATCTTTAAAATACTAATTACAAATCTCTAGTCAATTGTCAAAATAGAACATCGCCTTGTTCGCATTCACCATCTTGATGAGAAGACGGTTCCGAAAGTGCTGGGCCGAATCTTGTTTGCGTTTGTCTCAATGTAAGGGATAAAATTTTCGTGGAACAACTCATGGGATATCAAATCAGTCCTAGACACTGATAAAAATTTTCGTGGAACAACTCATGAGATATATATCAAATCAGTCCTAGACACTGATAAGTTGCGGTTGGTGCCGTTCTCATACATCCATTAGATAATAAGGGCAAACTAATAAATAAATAAATAAATAAATAAAAACCAAAGTGAATGAGGCTGAGATACAAAAAATTATATTAAAAAATAGAGAAAAGAGAAAGAGAAGGTAAACCTACGTCCGATAGCCTCGCACTTATAACAAAAAATCTCGATGGCAGTCTAAAACACCAAATAAATTCACATTTAAGAATAAATTTCACGACTTTAGGGGTTTGAGCAAGATTTACAAGCAACCGAGTGATAAGAAGGCTCAACTCAAAACTTTTGAAAAAAAAATTAGGAAATAGAAGATTTGAATGGATTGACTAACGCTTATATCAACACTCCGTGGATAATCGATCCTTGCAGAAATTGGATTATCATCACTGCAGAAGCACTGGATGGAGAACGCAGCGGTGGTCACACATTGGACCAATTGGAGGAAAAATTGGGGGAAAAATTGGGGAGAAGAGAGGAGATGAGAACGGAGAAGAGAGGAGAGAGATTTTTTGGGGGTTTTTCGGTTAGGGCAGAGAGAGGAGAACGGAGAAGAGAGGAGAGAGATTTTGAAAGGGGTTTTTCGGTTAGGGCAGAGAGAGGAGAACGGAGAAGAGAGGAGAGAGATTTTGATTCAAGTGGGTTATTGAAAGGGGTATTTTGGGATTTTTACCATGTAAATGTATAAATACAAGATATTTTACCTCTAAATTATACAATTTGGGTTTAAAGGCAAATACAAAAAGCTGATTGGGTTCAAAGATACAAGCAAAAGATGTTGGGTTTATTCAAAAATCAGGATAAACTTTTGGGCCTAGAAACAAAAACCCCTAAAGGGATAATGTCAATGCAAGTCCCCTTTGTCAAGGTCAGTGGCGGATCCAGGATTTCTAGAAAGTGGTGTCACTATATAACTAATAATTAAAAAATTTTACAATTGTCCTCGATGAGTTTTCTTATTTAAAAAAAAATACATGACCACATCATTAGTAACATTATCAAATACATCTTTCTAAATATATATCAGTAAGCAATCATTAAGCCAATCATCACTCATTATTTTACAATTTGCTCTTCATTAATTTCATTGCAGAAAAAGCTCTTTCAACGGTTGCCATAGCCACGGGTAAAACCAACTCCATCTTCAAAAGCAAATACACCAAATGATAGACAATATGCTTCTTAGTGTCCACCAAAAATAAAATTCAAGCCTATACGGGTTCTTTATTTCTCCTTGAAATTTATTAAACACACCAAAATTGCAAGAGCTTCTATGTAGAAATTGAAAATAACATCCTATCAAAAGTGTCTATGCGAATAACATATTATTTTTTTCTACTTCTAACAATGAAAAAATTCCGAATCTCCTACATGTCAACTCTTAAATGCGATCAGATTGAAATAACTTCATCAAGTAGAAAATCATATCATGATAAAAGCTAAAAGAAATCCAAATCTGCAGAGATCTTAAACCTAGCCCTAAGTTAAGAATTGAAGATACCTTGAGGGGATTGGAGGCAGGGATCAATGGAAGAGGAATCTTGTTGAGGCCCTTAACTTGCGATGTCGAGGAGGAGGAAGAAGTCGTGGGCTTTGAAAAAATCGGCAAAGGAGGAGGATTGGCGGAGGAGCTCCGGAGGAGAACGAAGAGGAAATCCGGAGGAGGAGCGTCGGAGGCTGACCAGCAACTTGATTGAAGCGGGGAGGATGAGCTAGGGCAGAGAGAGCGCTTCTTCTTCTTCTTTTTTTTTTTAACTGTCGAAAAATTATTGAGGGAGGAAGTGTCTTCTGATCAGGGATGTGTGGATTTTGGGAGCGGATCCTAGGGATCCGAAACCAAATTGGTGTGACGTGACATCAGTTTTGTACACGTGGATCCGTCCAATATTAAGGTGTTAATATGCAGCACAAGTAGGGGTGTAAACGAACCAAATAATTAATAAACAGTTCGGTTATTATTCGTCCAGATATTCGGTCATATTCGATTCGGTAGTTCATTTAATAATTAATGAATATTTTTTAGTATTCGGTACATAAACGAATAGAATTTGACCAGTTTGATTATTAAATATTCGTTTATGTTTTTCTACTTCTAGATTATTATATTGTGTTATCTTTTACATGTGCATAATTTTATAAATATTGCTATTTATAAGTATTATATTAATAATTTATAAACGTTCACTATAATAATTCTTATATTGAAATATCATAATAACAATTAAGTAAAACATTATAGAAAATAAATAAGAAAAGACTTCAAACATAGAGTTTGAAGTCAACACCTCATGGTTGAGGAAGTTGTGACTTAACAAGTGTGCTATTGAGATATTCGTGAACATTTGACAAATATTCGTCTAATTAACAAACCAAATTTGAACACCCTTTCCGTATTCGACACGAATTCGAGTTCGACTTCGAATTCGGGAAAAGTAACCGAATACGAATATGAATACCATGGTATTTGATTCGATTCGGTTCATTTCCACCCCTAAGCACAAGGATAACACTTGAGGAAGGAGGAGAACTTTATAAAATTAGTCTTTTTTTTAAGTACTTTGCACTGAAATATTTTAATTGACAGATTTATTCTTCTCGAAATCTTAAGTTGGATTTTCTTTTTAAACATTATTTTGAATACAAAAACACACACACACACCATGTCACTCTAGAACTAAAGCCATATATAAAATCTAATAATTACCTACTGCAAATGTAGCAGAAGACGATATAATCATGACTTCTATGTATTTTGTTTCTTTAATTGAGATACTCTTTTCAGAATCGCGTTATTTGAATATTCAAGGGTATTGATATCTCATTGTCTGGAGAACCATATAATACTAAGAATTGTTTGTACTATTTCTGATATTTGAGACTCATCGACATTCCATAGCTGTGACAAAACAAAAGGGTTATACAACTGTCAAAACATATAATTTATAATATATTTCCTTAAGATATAAAGTATTGAAAAACTCCAGCAAAATATAAATTTCTCAAGAACCTACAATACATGATAAAATAACATGTTAATATTTGTGGATAGTAGTAGTAGTTCGGAGGCTCGATTAGTGAGTTATCCTCGCGTAACCTTGGTTTCCTCCTCTAATAATTGTGAATAGTGACAAACTAAATCCAATTATACATTAAATATTATCCTTTGTCGAACATTTAAGAGGGGTAATCTATGGAAATAAAATTTTTGAGAATTTAAAATAACAAAATTAAATTGTTGAAAAAATACTAAAGTAGAAGAACCTCTCACCAAATATATATATATACATATATTCCAAAGCCTCCCAATCCAGTATGGTAACATTATGAGGTTCTGTTACCGGTGTCTCCGTCCTCTCCGTTGTCATCATACATCGATTCGGTTGCCGCCGTGTTCAAGTTTTACTCTAGCTGTTGGTTTTATAGAGAAACAAGCACTCAATTCTCTTTCTTATCCTATAATAAAAGCCTACTACCTACCCTCTTCACGTGCTACATCTCATCCACATGTGACTCTTCTGCCAACTCCTTTTTCATTTTGAGGATTCTTTTTCAAAAAAAAAAATGTAAATCAATAATAGGATATCAAGTTAAAAAGTATAAACTTAGGGTACCAAAGTGCAAATGATCTCTAGTTATATAGACAACTATGTTTCCCAATTATATTTACAGCAAGCAGTAATAGTAGTAGGATAAGCGTTTTTCCATATTGATCCCTTTAATCTTTAATATTTTGAAATTGCTCTTTCAAATCATTTTTGAATTCAGTACTCTATGTGTTTCTGTAGGTAAATGCGGCTATATATTTTTCTCTTATTAGATCATATAAAGAAACTAGATTGTGTTGGATTCAATGGAGAAAATAATTAAATTTCTAGCGTTTTGTTGAAGATTGTAAATGGGTTTTAATTTCAAACACTTGTCAAATTGGTTTCGTGTGCTCTCTCTACTTTTTATTTTTCCTCTTTATGTTGGCAACATTATATGATTTAGCTCCGAATGACTCGATCAACCTTATGACGATGAGATTGGGATTTCTCATGCTTGATACTTGAATTCATTTTCTGTTGAGAAAATTATTTCATCATGATTGTGGTACTACAGATGATTGTTGCTCTTATTTTGATGTTTTACGTTTTAAGGGTGTATAAGAAAAATAAATGAAACACTCACTATTCCTTTGGCAAAGTGATGTTGACTTATTTATAATTACACAACTGATGAAAATTATATATATATATATATACATATATTCCAAAGCCTCCCAATCCAGTATGGTAACATTATGAGGTTCTGTTACCGGTGTCTCCGTCCTCTCCGTTGTCATCATACATCGATTCGGTTGCCGCCGTGTTCAAGTTTTACTCTAGCTGTTGGTTTTATAGAGAAACAAGCACTCAATTCTCTTTCTTATCCTATAATAAAAGCCTACTACCTACCCTCTTCACGTGCTACATCTCATCCACATGTGACTCTTCTGCCAACTCCTTTTTCATTTTGAGGATTCTTTTTTCAAAAAAAAAAAAAATAAAAAATCTCAAGAATTTAATTATAGGATTATTAGCCCTTTGATACTCCTGAGTTTGCACCATTTTTAACTTCCATACCTGAGAGTTTTCTTAAACATTTTATATCCAAAGTTTATAGCTTTTTGTTGAATTTTGATACCTTAAAGTTTTGTTTTGACACTTTGATACCTGATTTAGGGTATCAAAATTAAAAATGTGTAAGCTCAGTTAAAAATTGTGTAAAATTTAGAGTATCAAAGTGGAGAAAAAGACATTAAGGTATCAAAGTAAAAAAATGTAAATCAATAATAGGATATCAAGTTAAAAAGTATAAACTTAGGGTACCAAAGTGCAAATGATCTCTAGTTATATAGACAACTATGTTTCCCAATTATATTTACAGCAAGCAGTAATAGTAGTAGGATAAGCGTTTTTCCATATTGATCCCTTTAATCTTTAATATTTTGAAATTGCTCTTTCAAATCATTTTTGAATTCAGTACTCTATGTGTTTCTGTAGGTAAATGCGGCTATATATTTTTCTCTTATTAGATCATATAAAGAAACTAGATTGTGTTGGATTCAATGGAGAAAATAATTAAATTTCTAGCGTTTTGTTGAAGATTGTAAATGGGTTTTAATTTCAAACACTTGTCAAATTGGTTTCGTGTGCTCTCTCTACTTTTTATTTTTCCTCTTTATGTTGGCAACATTATATGATTTAGCTCCGAATGACTCGATCAACCTTATGACGATGAGATTGGGATTTCTCATGCTTGATACTTGAATTCATTTTCTGTTGAGAAAATTATTTCATCATGATTGTGGTACTACAGATGATTGTTGCTCTTATTTTGATGTTTTACGTTTTAAGGGTGTATAAGAAAAATAAATGAAACACTCACTATTCCTTTGGCAAAGTGATGTTGACTTATTTATAATTACACAACTGATGAAAATTATATATATATATATAGAAAAATGGGTATCTTGATGCTTGGTAGTTGAGGTGTATCAATCACATCCACTCAAATGGGGACCACAAAGACATGGGTGGAGGAGTGGATGTGATTGAGATCACTACCAAGACTAAAATGATGCTTGCATCAAGATACCCATATTTCTCATATATATATATATATATATATATATATATATATATATATATATATATATATATATATATATATATATATATATATATATATATATATATATACATGGCTGTCTTGTAATGCGTGTGTTTGCGTTAATCACTTATTTTTCTAAATTTTCATTGTCTAAAATGACAATATAATTAGAAAGTAATAAATCATTTGTATGAGTAAAACTGTAATAATAATAAATTCTTCCTAATATCATATCTATAATCACTTTGTAAATTCTCGTTCTCTAACTATATTTATAAGTTTTTTTATAACCCCGCTCGGAATCAAACCCAAGATCGTAAGAGCCATATTGAAACCTCCTAACTACCCGCAGCACCCGTGGTGGTACCTAACTATATATAAGTTGATTAATGTTAATGTGCAGAAGAATGATAACTTCACTCTTGAAAAAAATTTCAGTGACTGTTAGAATCAAAGTAGGAGTGAGTATAAAACATTGTGTTAAGAAGCTAGTATTGTCCTTAAAAACGCAACACTGCAATGGGATTATGGGAGTAATGTGGTCGGTGAGAATTGAGATTGTTTCATAATCATATATTTCAACTGAGAGTATTTGTAGTAGGTGAGATTGTTTTATGATCATATCATTTCAAACACTTGTCAAATTGGTTTCGTGTGCTCTCTCTACTTTTTATTTTTCCTCTTTATGTTGGCAACATTATATGATTTAGCTCCGAATGACTCGATCAACCTTATGACGATGAGATTGGGATTTCTCATGCTTGATACTTGAATTCATTTTCTGTTGAGAAAATTATTTCATCATGATTGTGGTACTACAGATGATTGTTGCTCTTATTTTGATGTTTTACGTTTTAAGGGTGTATAAGAAAAATAAATGAAACACTCACTATTCCTTTGGCAAAGTGATGTTGACTTATTTATAATTACACAACTGATGAAAATTATATATATATATATATATAGAAAAATGGGTATCTTGATGCTTGGTAGTTGAGGTGTATCAATCACATCCACTCCCGAATGGGGGCCATGGCCAGCGTGGGTGGAGGAGTGGATGTGATTGAGATCACTACCAAGACTAAAATGACGCTGCATCAAAGATACCCATATTTCTCATATATATATATATATATATATATATATATATATATATATATATATATATATATATATATATATATATATATATATATATATATATATATATACATACAGGCGTGTGTGTGTTTGCGTTAATCACTTATTTTTCTAAATTTTCATTGTCTAAAATGACAATATAATTAGAAAGTAATAAATCATTTGTATGAGTAAAACTGTAATAATAATAAATTCTTCCTAATATCATATCTATAATCACTTTGTAAATTCTCGTTCTCTAACTATATTTATAAGTTTTTTATAACCCCGCTTCGAATCAAACCCAAGATCGTAAGAGCCATATGAAACCTCCTAACTACCCGCAGCACCGTGGTGGTACCTAACTATATATAAGTTGATTAATGTTAATGTGCAGAAGAATGATAACTTCACTCTTGAAAAAAATTTCAGTGACTGTTAGAATCAAAGTAGGAGTGAGTATAAAACATTGTGTTAAGAAGCTAGTATTGTCCTTAAAAACGCAACACTGCAATGGGATTATGGGAGTAATGTGGTCGGTGAGAATTGAGATTGTTTCATAATCATATATTTCAACTGAGAGTATTTGTAGTAGGTGAGATTGTTTTATGATCATATCATTTCATTCTCTATATACAAAGAGTGTAATGCTACAGTGTTTTTATCTTCGTTTGTTGCGTAACACTTTGGTGAGAGCAGCTTGGTTTCTTACTGTCCTCTCTTACTTAGGAGTCATGTGACAAAATCGCCCTTGCCTGATGAGCAGTAGGTTCATAGCTTTATTTTGATTGTAAGGACAATGATGTCCTTCACATTTCGATGCCCGCTGAATCTAAAAATAATGATAGTATGGCACATCATGTCATAAACATAGTCATTGAGACCACATGAAATTATTTTTGCAATTTCATGGGGTCCAATGCTATTATAGAAATAATAATTGATGAATAATGTGAAATGTCTTCTTAGACTCTGAATCTAATTAGACCAGCTTGACTTTTCATTTGTTGTCCTCTTTTCCTGGGGAAGTAAATGCCAATATCGCCCTCGCGTAATGACTAGGAAGTTGACAGCTTCGATGTGTTAGCAAGGGCAATAATGTACTTTGCACGTGTATACAGGCTGCAACTTCATGTGCACAGCCGCAGTATGCAGTGGGGAGTTTAGATATAGTACCTCAAATCTACAATAATTCCACATTAATTTTTCAATCACTAAAGTTGTTCATTAGTTCTTGAAATCTTAATGGGCCTTGCAATTTGATTCCTCAATGATTAAAATATCCCTCAATTACGTTTTACCTCCCAAAACCCATATTCTTTCAAAAAGGTTATTTGCACTTTGATATCTTTCATCTTTTTTAGTTTCAATACTTTAAAGTTTTTTTTGACACTTTAATACCCTAAATTTACAACTATTTTAACTTTGATACCTTATATTTTTCTTTTCGGCACTTTGTTGTGATAAAATTTATAATTTTTAATTTTCATACTCGAGTTTTATTTTTGACACTTTAATACCCCAAACTTTGGTTAAGGTATCAAAGTTAAAATGTGTAAACTCTAAGGTATCAAAGTTAAAAATGTAGAAAGTCCGGGTACGAAAGTTAAAATATATGTTAATTTTGGAGTATCAAAGTGTTAAAAATACTCTAAGTTATCAAAATAAAATGGTGTAAACTTTTCAGTATTAAAGTGTCAAAAAGTTTGAGGCAAAGGTGTAAACCTTAGGGTGTCAAAGTGTAAACTTTTCAGTATTAAAGTGTCAAAAAAGTTTGAGGCAAAGGTGTAAACCTTAGGGTGTCAAAGTGTAAATAAGTGTTCAAAAAAACATTAGTGGAGGGTATTTTAGTCTTTGAGTCACTAAATTGCATGACCACCTACGATTTAAGTATTAAAGTGTTCAAAAAAATGGTGTAAACTTTTCAGTATTAAAGTGTCAAAAAAGTTTGAGGCAAAGGTGTAAACCTTAGGGTGTCAAAGTGTAAATAAGTGTTCAAAAAAACATTAGTGGAGGGTATTTTAGTCTTTGAGTCACTAAATTGCATGACCACCTACGATTTAAGGGACTAATGAGAAATTTCAAAGATTTGAGGGACTGCTATAGAATTATTAAAGACTAAGATCTAACTAACCCAAAAATATTTCCTATTAAAGGAGGAATGAGATTAATGCCCTCAAATTTGTGAAATTTACATTCTGCCAAAAGTTGCCGAGTTCGGATGACATGGAAGCTGAAGCATTAAACATGTTTCATTATGATTCCTACCTTTAATGAAATGCAAATTAGCATCTGTATTTTTCAAACGAATTGACGTCAAACGAAAACCAACTATTTCCTAATAGAATGTTGTCTCATAGGAAAATTCTTAGTGAAGAAAAATAGAAGAATACACGTAACCCCCTCATCTATATCGTCAGTTGCACTTAATCTCCACAATTAATAATTAGCACTTAGTCCCTCTGGAGAGGAGTGTTACTTGCAAATAATTTTTATAACTAAAATTCGATAAGTGAAACATCAACTTAGATACATTATCTCTAGAATATTACTTAAGATTTGCTTAGACATGCTTTTAGTGTCATTATGATTATTATCAAAGAAATTATTATTACATACTATTTGTGATAAAATTTTAAAAATAATATGTCAATGCTAAACAATAATATTTAGTGTTTAGTATATATAGTTCTCTATTTATGATGGAAGGGATATAGATCCTCTCCAGGTGATAATTGGAGAGGGTCCAATTTCTCAAATCGTAGCCTTTTATTTCAATTTAGGGCTAGGATGTTGACACATATGATTTGATTATTATCTAGAAAACCTTATTTTCTTGAAAACCACTAATATATATAAAAACCACTTTTGTGAATAATGAAAATTCTACGTGGCCACGTCCTATCCATTGAAATTGGAATAAGTGGCTTTGACTAATTGTACCCTCTCTAATTATCGCCTAATTGGAGAAGATCAGAATCCTTATGAGTAGACATTGAACAATAGCATGATTTTGAAAACTGCAGAAAAGATAAGAATACAAAGATATAATAAACTTAAGGGTAAATTGCACATAACTCCCTCACATATACCTTCAAATCAGCTCATTTGTTAGCACTTATCCCCCTCTCAGTTCTTAAGGGAGTGGGGGTGTTTATATGCTATTTATCTAAATTAATATGAAAATATAAGTGTGCTTAGTGCTAATAAATGAGCTAAGGAGGTTAAGTGGAGGTGAAGGTATAAACAATGAGGGTTATATACAATTTATGTTAACCCAAGTTTATTATAAAATGTATTAATTTCAAAATTTTTAAAAATTTGAACACTGACTATTACATCAATATATATTGAATGCTATTGTAAAAGTTGCATATAAAGCTCTTGTATATAAGGTCTTTGTTAATGTAATTTATGTATATATGAAATATGGCATTCTTTTGCATAAACATCAAACTAGAGTTGGCACGTGCATTGCACGTGCCCTCCTTACTAGTATTTGAAATAAATGTCTTACTTTTGTTTTTGCAGGATGCGCATGTCTATAAAGTACCTTTCTCTGCGGTCCCAAGCACATGTCTATGAAGTCCTTCTCTCTGAGGCCCCATTGTTATTGCACGGAGTAATCAATTGGGTGCATACTAACGCTGCGATTAAAGAAGTGAAGCGAGAGAATTTTAAGTTTAACTTCGTTTGGGAGTTTTATATTTCTTTCACCTTCAAATTGAACGGTGATGGAAGGAAAGAGAATGAAAGTAAAATTTCATAATGAAAGAGATATATTGACCTTCTATCATAATGAATCAATGGCTAAGATTCATTTACTTCTCTTTACTTCTCATAATTAAAACTCCCAAACAACATAATTTAAGTTCACATTCATTCCCCTTACAAAAAACCCTCAAACAAGATATCACATTTCCTTTCTTTCATTTAGTGAACTCCCAAATATAGCATAAGAGAAGACCCGTGAATAAAATCGGGAGTTTTGGGAGTTCACGGCTTTTTGAAATGGTTGTTGGGAGTTTATGGTCCAAGTTTCAATAAAATATTTTTATTTATGATGTTTGCTTAGTCTACAGTATGATTAATTGTATATAAATCTTAGTTCCATGGATTTAATACTGAGATACAATGTACTTCGTTTAAGATACAAAGTACACGTTGAGCCCCACAGCCCGCTCAAGGAATAAGAAAATTATATCACAGTATGAATTTCTCATGAAATACTATAATATATTTTCTTAAATGCTAATTACAAATCTCTATTCAATTGTCAGCATATGGGATCCCATTTCACTAATATGTGGCTCAAGAAAAAAATAATTGAACCACAAATTTTTCTGGCTGACGAGTTGATGTATCGCGAGTAATGCTAGAGTCAGGCGTATGGTACCCATGTCAAAATGGGTCGATAGTAGTCGAGCAAGCTCAATAAGCAAACCACTCTCGCATAGTTGTTTTCATCTCAGTTAGTTCTC
Organism: Asparagus setaceus; assembly: GCA_012295165.1. Classification (NCBI taxonomy): domain Eukaryota; kingdom Viridiplantae; phylum Streptophyta; class Magnoliopsida; order Asparagales; family Asparagaceae; genus Asparagus; species Asparagus setaceus. Next base: position 4,488,516 of record CM022710.1, read on the forward strand.
CAACTATTCATGATAAGATAATATGTCACATTCGCCTCAGAGGATCTGACCGAGTTGGAAAGTTACCTATAAGTGGTACACCGAGGTTTTAGGTTCGATTTTCTTGGGATGCACCCATAGGAAATTAATTTCTAAAACACCCGAGGCCGTGCGTTGAGGGGGTGTAGCCACGCAGAGTAATACAAATAACAATGCCCATGATTCCATGCAACACTGAGAACATGAATCCACTTGACTGATCACCATTATAAGCCAAGCAACACAAACTAAAACCCCCTCTGCATCAAAGAGAACAGAAACTCCTAAACACACAAATTAAAACAACAGAAGCCATAGTACTTAAAACACCAAGGCTCCGTTTCAAAACAAAGTGCACAAACAACTCAAACAACTTATACACAATGTTCATTAAAAAAAATAATAATAATAATAAAAAGCTCACACACCCAATAATACATGCATGATGGTTGTGCTCTGCTTGCTTGTTTGTTTGACATATTATCCGAACTTGGGTAATTCAGAGCCAGTAGTGCTTTCACATGAGGAAGTAACTCAACCAAAGTAATTGATGGGTAATTTAGATCCAACCGTACTTGCATATGGTATACAATTTTTATTTAAGTAGGATTCTTACGTTTTTAACATCAAATTTATCTATCCTGGCTTCTTTTTTCTTCATAATCTCCTATTTCACGAGCGGTTGGGGTTGGGGGTTGGGAGGCGATGGGGGTGCAGCTCCGCATCGCTTTGCAATATAATACATATATACCGTTAATGAGTATTGTGTGTATTGTGCTAATAGCTGAATGACATGTACATCAAGATTTATGCTCAACCCAAAGTGTTTATACAGTTTGTACTCTTTCATTAGTGTATAATCTTCGATAGAGAGGCCTCTATAGAATTTTGGCTAAATAGCACTTGATTACCTCACAGTTTCACTCACTTAGCACTTATATATTCTCACTTTTTTAAAGCGTTTATATACTCTTAAGTCATTTAAATTTTGCATGCTGGTATCCCTAATCATGCAAACGTGAAAATGTTCACTAGGATGTTCGGGAGGAGGAGGGGGAAGTTGGAGGAGGAGGAAGAGGAGAGTGGTTGAGTTCATTTTAGTTTGTTTTTGGGTGGAGACTTGTGTGAAGGTTTGTTGATTAATTAGTTAAAACGTGTGGGATTAATTTATATCATTTGACAAGAAATCAGATGAGGTGTTGACGCATATTTAAGGATATGGTACAAGTTGAAATCTGTATCTTAAAAATAAGTGGTATTTTGATGGAGATGTGTATATATATTACGCATGTTTAATTTGCTTATGTGTACTTCTCGATCCCTCCTCTTGGTCCTTGTGACACATGATTATTTTGATTTCTTTAATTTATATATCTTGATTTTATATATACTTTGAATACATTAAATTATTTCCAAGATCCATGAATGTAATAAGAGCAATGATTGGTATATTTCTTGTAGACTATAATTTACAAACCATCTATTAATTAATAGTTAAATTACACTAAACCCCCATAGCGTTTTGTAATAAACCCCATTAACTTTAAAAATCACACTACACCCTTCATGAACTCAAATATCACGCTAAACTTTCGATAACTTTCAAAATTATTGGGGGAGAAATCAGGTCCAATCTAGAGTTGATGGGCCTTAAACAGAAGTTAGAAATCAATTTTAATTCAAAAGCTATATCTATTAAGTATTGATCCACACTAACCCTTCAAATACACGGATGATATCTTTGAGCAAAAGCTCGTTTGCTTCTTAAGCTTTAAACCCAAACTCATGGTTTCTCATTGCAACAAGAACTAGAGGAGTTCTCTACTTCGCGGCGAGTCCAAAAACTTCACTCCTGAGTTCTCTTCTCATTGCAACAAGAACTAGAGGAGTTCTCTTCTTCGTGGCGAATCTTCCTGGGTTGAACTCTAAAGGTTTCTGCCATTGACGATGCAGTCATCCATGGATTCTCGGGGGACTAGGAGGGGAACTGGAGGATGGAGTCGTAGCGTTTCTTTGATTACTGCTCTTATATATGTATCGAAACTGACGGATGTCGTTTTCTTCAACTTTTCCTTTGTTTCCGGATCTCTTCTTGTGCTTTTTTGAGGACCCGAGGGCGGCGGGCGAGCTCTGTCATAACCCATTCCAGTGTTGCAGAGGTTGTATCTGTTCCCGCTACAAACATGTCCTCTACAGAGTGCAAGATGAAATGAACATAGAATCAGCCTGTTTATAGAATCGGAAATAAATTTCTTTTGGCATCTAGGTTATCAATGATTATTAAATATGTTTTACTATTCTATTTGTGAGTTAATGAAATATATTTGAGCATATTGTTATTCTAAGTGTGAAGAACGAGAATCAAAGTATATTTGAGAAAGCTATTGCATGCATCGAGTTTTCTTAACTTGTCGAGATAGTTGAATTGAGTTATATTGGAGTATCCGTATCCTCAAATTTACAATGAACAATCTTTTTGAGATAAATAAAATAGAAGATAATTTAATTGATAGTAAATTAAAGTTCAGTTGCTCATCGGTGGCACCGATCCTTGCTTCAGGACTCGTCCCTACAGGTCCCCGCTGAAGAAAGGAAGAAAAAAAAATAAATTATTATTTTTGCATGATTCTTTAAGCCAACTAATCTTGGATAAATTAAGTTAATCACATATGTTTCGAGCATGATCTTTGTCACAGTGAGACCAATCTAAAGTTATTTTGTCTCAACAAGTAAATCAACCTAAAGTACTATAAAGGAGAACCAATCACTTAAATTCACATGAGAAACATAAAAACTACATAATCTAAACATACGAACTAACAAAAATATATCATCGAAAATTTCAAAGAATAATCACAAAGATTAATCCTGCATATGAGTTCTAAAATTTGTAATCTAATGCAACCTAATTAATATTCTAATTAAGTAAAGATTTGTAAAAGAGTTAGAAAATGAGCTTACTCTGGATGGGATCAAGTACTGGATCCATATTCTCATTGGTGGAAAAACCTAAGATTGGAGAACGAGAAATAGTGTCAATATTAATTAAAATATAAGAAATAAACATTAAATAAAAATAAACATTATTGTAGATTGTTCATGTGAATAAAATGTTCTTATGAAACAATAAAATTAATTTCTAAAAGAAATTCTCTAAACCTAATAATAATTCCTTTAACTACAACAACAATTTCTTATTAATACCTTCTTACTAATGTTTCAGCAATATTAATATATATAATCTACATAACTTCTTCACATATGCAATTACATCTATTTCGTCTCATGCATTCTTGCATCCAAGTAAACTTTGTGTATTAAAAATGATCTAGATAAAATGTGAATTAAGAAATAAATTGTTCAGAAAATATGAGACTAAAAGATTCATAAAATCTCTCACCTAAAAATATCCAATACCTCCCAACCCAGCGCGTAAACATCTGAGGTTCTATATCTAGTATCTTTGTCCTCTTCGCCGTCGCCGTTCATCGTCACCGGTGAGCTTACCAGTGTTAGGTTTAGGTTCTTCTTTCCTCCTGATTGATTAACCCGGAGAAAGGAGACGATGGATAGTTTTTGGATCGTGTGGGACTTATAAATTGAGACTATGGAAGACACTACTACTTTATAGGAAAAGGAGGGGGTTGGGGAGGGGGTTGATGCTGCTCTTTAATTGTTTAATGCCCCCCATGCGACACATTGTTTAATGTCCACGTAATCCTCATATCTATCCGGTTTAGTTTCTCAGATATTAGTATCTTGAGTCTTAGTGGCTGTTTGGTTGGGCAAAAAAACGCAGAAAATGAGGGAAAGTAGGGGTATTTTTTTCTTTTTCCTTCACATTCGTGTGTTTGTTTGCAAAAATTTTCCGGAAAGTGAGGGAAAGTGAGGGTGAAACATTGGTTTTTTTCCGGAAAATTTTCCGGACTAAAAACCCCGATTTTGGGGGAAAATGGCTGAAAGGAACCAAACAAGCCCTTATATATTTCGAAAATTAGCCCCTCAAATCATTTGAAGTTTCTATTAGGTTCCTCGATTCTCAAAAGTTATTTTGAAACTAGTCTCTGCAATAAGACTATAAGTAGCAATTAGAGGAACTAGTTTTGTAATAGCTTATGAGAACTGAGTTATCTAATAACAATTTTTATAAATTGAGGGATTAATTTTAAAATTGTTAAAAGAAATTAGGCGCCTAATAGCAATTTCAGTGATTGAAAGACTAATTTGAGAACATCAAAGATTTTTAAGTGATTCATATCAAATAACCCTTTCTTTGTTTAGCTGTAGTGATATAGATGTAAATTACTATTTTATAAATCCACGTTGTTGTTGGCTGAGGACAAGTATAAATGTCGCAGACTCATGTGAAGAATCTGCTCAAAGAGTGAATGTGGAATTAATTAAGTGGCTTCTCTCAAGTCTTTGTCTCCTTGTCTATGTGGCAGTGTACGGCGTAACACTTGAGCAGGGGAATTAAAAAAGATCTTTGGAAAACATTTCTTTTCTTTTCTTTTTCCATATTTTAATTGATGTCTTTTTCTCTATATGTGTGTCCGGTTTAAATGAAAATGAAGGGAAAAAATAAAATGAGAGAAAATAAATTTTCATGATTTGGTTGGAGGGAAAACTAAAAAGAAAGTGAAAATTATATTTTAATGGATGTCTTTTTCTCTATATGTGCGTCCGGTTTAAATGAAAATGAAGGGGAAAAATAAAATGAAAGAGAAAATAAATTTTCATGATTTGGTTGGAGGAAAACTAAAAAGAAAGTGAAAATTAGATTACCTAAAGAAAAAAAAGAAATTGAAACTTTCTTTTCTCTTTCTTCACCGGGAGATGTGAAAGTGACGGAAAAAATGTCGGTCGCAAGCCATCATCAGTTGTAATTCCAACAACTTTGTATTAGCTGTAGATACTATCCTCATCAAAAGAAATTTAAAGGCATCTAAAATAATTTCAAAGAGAATGAGTTAATATAGACCAATATATGATATAAATCAATTTAGTTTCTTGAAACATTTTATTGAGCTAACAATTAAGAGAGTTTTTATCATTCCTTCAAACTGCTTTCAAATTTTCATTCTAACTTTCTTTGCAATATTCTTTCCAACCAAACAACAAAAGAGTCATATTTTCTTTTCTTTTTCCCTTTCCTTTCTTTTCCTTTCTCTTTCTCTTTCTTTTCCTTTTCTTTCGCTTTCTCTCAAACCAAACACTTATAAGTCTTAAAAGGATTTTCACTCTAGAAGTTATTTTGGATCCAAAACTATATGACCATAATACTCTAGGACAAGTGACATGTTCCTCTGGGCTTTGATAGAGATCCTTGATGTGACTAATGTTTAGGCAAAATTGTACATTGTAAATAATGTTGTAACAAGAGAAGAATGGTATTCTGAAGTCCGTAGAAAATAGATCAAAATTTTCATTACTGATAATCTTGGTTATTCAATGAGATATTCATATTTATAAAGTTTGCATGGTTTAGGGTATGGCTAATTGTATAGATAAAGGTTAGTTCCATGCTTTTGCAATTGAGAGAACTCAATTTCTAAAGAGTTTCTCTACAAGGTTTCTTTTAAAATTGATCTTTGTTGTCTCAACTTGTTCAGATACAGAGATGAACAAAGAGGTTGTTCGAAATATATCCTCGTATTTGTATCCAATTAAATTCAAAACATATGATTCTCAGCTTAAAAATAAATCAAAAATTTTCATCAAAAGGTCCCATAAGCTAATTAAGTGGTTTCCTCTGATATTGTTTGCTCCAGGAAGAAAGACAGCACATGCGTTCATATTCTACAATGCACTTTTTCAGATACAAATGAAAAGAAAATTACATCAAAGTATAATTTTCTCATCAACTACTACAATGTTAGTTCCATGCTGTTCGCATCAGCTAGTCTCGCCTCTGTCCGTTGCTTTCTTTTGATGGATTTTCTATTAGTGACATTGTTATTAGCTACTTTGGTTCAGCGTTCGCTGAGTGTCCAGCGCAGTATGATACTCTATGATTCCCAGGGAGGAGGAGCACTTCAAAGAGTAGGCTATGTGTATAAGGTGACGACTAGGTCCTCTCCCTTATCACGGGCTCCCTAGCCTTTGATTCCTCCTCCTTCCAAATTTTGGTTTGTAAATATTATCTTTTATAGTTATGAATGAACAGGGTAACTTACCCTGTTTTTTACCTCCAAAAAAAAAATGTTAGTTCCATGCTTTTACAACTGAGACACTTCAATGTCTAAGATTTACTCTACAAATTTTCTTTTCGAATTGGATATTTATTGTCTGACTGGCAAGATTCATTTCAGATACAGAGATGAAGCAAGAAGTTGCGTATAATATTTGTTGTGACAAAACAAATTACATCAAAGTATATATTTCATGAGTTACAATAATGTATTTCTTCAAAATACAGATTATAGGTGCATCAAAATAAAAGTAACTGCTATGCATCAAACACAAACCAATTAAAACAATGCCAAAAGTATCACAACACGATATCTACGTATAAACTTCTCATGCTTGATACATGAATCCATTTTCTATTGAGAAATTTATTTCATCATAATTGTGGTACTACAGATGATTGTTGCTCTTATTTTGATGTTTTACGTTTTAAGGGTGTATAAGAAAAATAAATGAAATACTCACTATTCCTTTGGCAAAGTGATGTTGACTTATTTATAATTTCACAAGTGATGAAAATTATATATATGTATGCATGCATATATATTTGTGTGTGTGTTAATCACTTATTTTTCTAAAATTTTATTGTCTAAAATGACAATTTAATTAGAAAGTAATAAATCATTTGTATGAGTGAAAATGTAATAATAATAACTTCTTCCTAATATCATATATATAATCACTTTCTAAATACTCATTCTCAAACTATATATATAAGTTTTTTTTGTAACCCTGCCCGGAATCAAACCCAAGATCGTAAGATTCATATTGAAACCTTCTAACCGCCCGCATCACCGGCGGTGGTACTAACTATATATAAGTTGATTAATGTTAATGTGCAAAGTAGAAGAATGATAACTTCATTCTTGAAAAAAATTTCAATGACTGTTAGAATCAAAGTAGGAGTGAGTATCAAAAATTGTGCTAAGAAGCTAGTATTGTTCTTAAAAACCCAATACAACAATGGGATTATGGGAGTGTGGTGGTAGGTGAGATTGTTTCATAAACATATATTTCAAATGAGAGTATTATGGTAGGTGAGATTGTTTCATAATCTTTGGCCCTGCTAGCGTATATTAATCACGAGCATGCCATCGGGCATAGATAAGCTGCGGTCAACTAACCTCGTCACAAATAAAGCAGCACGTATGCGGTAGCTGCGATCCCTTTTTTCCCCCCTTCATATTAGTTCCTTTGCATATTTAATATTTTGAGATTAGTTGCTCAACTAATTGAAATTGCCATTAGTCCCACAATTTTGTTTAGTTAGTTCAAAAATATTCCTCAAATTATTGAATTTGGCATTAAGTTCCTCAATTCTCATAAATAATTCTAGATTAGCCTTTAAGCAGTGCAATGACAATAACGCTTTCATTACATGAGATTAATCTCATTGTTGTCGACTACTGCATTGCAAACAGAGATGGAATAGACGTCGTTGTTGGGCAAGATAACTGGTTGAAGAAACCCTTCAAGGGGTAACATGGTCCCTCAAGTCCTAACGGGTCTTGCAATTTGGTTCCTCAATGACCAAAATGTCACTCAATTGCACGTGCAACGCACATGCCCTCCTTACTAGTTTGAAATAAATGTCCTACTTTTGTTTTTGCAGGGTGTGCATGCCTATGAAGTATCTTTCTCTGAGGCCACAAGCACATTTCTATGAAGTACTTCTCTCTGAGGCCCCATTATTAGTATTGCACGGACTAATCAATTAGGTGCAGACTAAGAGAAAACCCGTGAATAAAATCGGGAGTTTTGGGAGTTCATGGCCCATCTTCATTAACTTCTTCAATTGGTTGTTGGGAGTTTATGGCCCAAGTTTCAATAAAATATTTTTATTTATGATGTTTGCTTAGTCTACAGTATGATTAATTGTATATATAAGCGTTAGTTCCATGGTTTTACTACTGATATACAATGTACTTCGTTTAAGATACAAAGTACACGTTTGAGACCCCGCAGCCCACTCAAGGAGCAAGAAAATTACATCACAGCATGAATTTCTTATGAAATACTATAATATATTTTCTTAAAATACTAATTACAAATCTCTACTCAATTGTCAGCATATGGGATCCAATTTCAGTAATATGTGGCTCAAGATAAAAAAATAATTGAACCACAAATATTTCTAGCTGACGAGTTGATGTATTGGGAGTAATGGTAGAGTAAGGGGTAGGATACCCATGTCAAAAATGGGTGGATAGTAGTCGAGCAGCCTCAATAAGCAAAACACTCTCGCATAGCTATTTTCGTGTCAGTTAGTTCCCAACTATTCATGATAAGATAATATGTGTCACATTCACCCAAGAGGATCCGACCGAGTTGATAAGTTGCCTATAAGTAGTACACCGAGATCCCAAGTTCAACTCTCGCAGAAAATTAATTTCGTGAAATATTTGAGGCCGTGTGTCGAGGGATGTAGCCACACCCAGGGTTATCAAACTCACAAAATAGTCTTAATACAAATAACAACAAAGCCCACGATTCCATGCATCACCAAGAACATGAATCCATGATCACCATTCTAAGCCAAACCAACACAAACTAAAACCCCCTCGAGCCAACAACTGTATAGAAGAGAACAGAAACTCATAAACACACAAATTAAAAAAAAATAAAAGCCATAGTACTTAAAACACAAAGGCTCTGTTTCAAAGCTGTGCACAAACAAACTCAAACAAACCTAATTAAACCTAGACATAACAGAGCCCACTAATAAAATGATAAGCTCCGCTCTGCTTGTTTCATTTGACATATTATTCAAACTTATGAATTTTAGATCCAATATGACATGATTTTTAATTTATAAAGGATTCGTACGTTTTTCACATCGAACTTATCTCTTTGGGCTTCTTTTTTATTCGTCACCTTTCATGTTTGAACACTCGAGTATTCCTTGATAATTTTCATGTTTAAACCTAATAATATATAGTTTCTTCAACAACAACAACAATTTCTTAGTTAAAACCTCTCACCTGATAATTTTCATTATCACCAGTGAGCTCGCCAAGAGTTAGGGTTAGGTTCTTCTTTCCTACAATTTGATGATTTATCTGAAGGAAGGAGAAGATGGATGATTTTTTGATAGTGGGGAGCTTATAAATTTAGACTGTGAAAGACCCTCTTTATACCCAAAAAAGGAAAGGAAAAAATAAATAATAAATAAAAAAATTTAAAAAAATTGTACATGAGAGAGTAGCATTCTGCCCTTTGTTTAACGCCACATGAGAGTTGGTAAGAATCCGGTTCATTAGTTTATTGGGTCTTGTTAGATACTAGTCCCGTAAATCTTATAAAGTTTGAAATTAGCCCCTCTAATCATTGAAACTTCTACTAGATCCCCAATTCTAATAGTTTACTTTGAAATTAGTTCATCCAATGAGACCCTAAGTAGCAATTAGAGCTAGGGACTAGTTTGGAATGACTTATGAGAATTGAGTTACATAATAACAGTTTTATGAATTAAGGGACTAATTTTAAAATAGTTATAGGACTTAATGCCCTAATAGCCATTTCAATGATTTAAATGATTAATTTAGGAATATCAAAGATTTGAGGGACTAATATCAAATAGTAGATGTAACAAGTATTATTGAGGAGTACTAGTAATATTCCAGGCTCATGTGAAGAATCTGCTCAGAGGCTTTGAATGAATCGAGAGGAGTGAATTTATTGATCAAACTTTATACGGAGGGGAGTCGTCACGGTCAGAATAAATGTGGGATTAACTGGCTTTCCCTTTTTTTTTTTTTTTTTTTTTTGTTTTTGGGGTCAAGGTGGCAGTAAAGAGGGAGAACTAAAGAGACTTTTGGAAAATATTTCTTTTCTTTTTCTATATTTTAATTGATGAATTTTTCTCACAATATAAGTCTTAAAGATTTTTTTTTTTTGAAATTAAAAATAGAACGAGATGTCCTGTTCATATATAAGTTAATCCACTGGCTAATTCTAATGTGAAATAGTTTGGGAGTAATAACGATCAAACAATGGGCCGGCTCAGCTTGGTTATTCAATGAGATTTGGCAACCCAAGAAAGATCCCGAGTTCGAGTCATCTTACAATCAGGAGGATTCAACTATTTCAAAAAAATCTCGAGAATTAGGGCACACCTGACATATTATTCGAACTTAGGACCTTTGAGCAGAGAGCAAACTTATCCAATCATCCTGATGGGCCCCGGAGGATTATTTAATAAGATACTTGTATGTACTCATGAAGTTTACTTGATTTAGAGTATGGTTAATTGTATAGATAAATATTAGTCCCATTCTTTCACGATTGAGAGATTTGGGGGGTTAATATGAAGATATGGGAGGCTAATGTCGAACAAACCGTAAATGTTTTCGCTTTTGCTTTTGCAGGCTGCATACGCTCTCTCAAGTACACTTTTCTCTGAGGCCACAACATTATTGCACGCCCGCATCAATTTGTGCAGACTAAGAGAAGCGCCCGCGCGCAAAAAAAAGACCCAAGACCCGTGATATTCATATTCAAGTTCAAATCCGGTCATATTTATTATATTCGAATTTAGGTTTGAATTTGGATTGAATAGCATAATGATATTCATATTTGATTCGTTTACAAATAAGATATTCGCTATTGGTTTGCAAATCTGTGTTAGCCCAGTTGGTTTGTGGGTCGGGCTTTAAAGTCTCTGCGCCTTGGATTGATTCTGGGTACAAATATGTTTTTCTCTTTTATATTTTCTTTGTAGATTTGTGCACAAACACCCTCCAAGGTATATATATTTGCAAATCTATCCTCAAATGCATCATAATGTTTGATTTCTCTTCTAAATTGTCTTTTTCATTTAAGTTTACACCTCAATCGAAGCTAACTAATTTTTTTGAAATTTCTAATCTACCTTTTAATAAATATAAAATATAAACGAATATTTAATGATCAAGCGAATCAAATATACATTTGGTTAAATTCTATTCGTTTATGACTCGAATACTAAAAACTATTCATTTACTGTTAGGTGAACTAACGAATCGAATCTGATTGAATATTTGGACGGATAATAATCGAACTGTCTATTAATTATTTGGTTCACTTCCTCCCCTGAGTGAGAGTATTCAACTTCTAAGAGTTACTCCACAACGTTTCTTTTGAAATAGGATCATTATTTTCTAAACGGCAAGATTCACTCGGAGATGGAGATGCAGTGCTGGATTCAGAATATTTTTTTTGCCGGGCACCTGAAAATAAAAATATAACATTACTAAACAATAGTATCTGATTGGAATGCACTTAGAGGGTGTTTGGGGAGACTTATTTTTCGGTCAAACGAGCTTTTAAGCTGGTTTTTTTATTTCTACCTGTTTGGTAAATTGCCAAATAAGTTAGCTTATAAGTCTCATTTTAAAAAGCTGGTATACCCCAGCTTTTGAAAAACTAGCTTATAAGCTCACTTAAAAAAGCTAGGTTTGACCAAGCAAATTACTATTTTACTCAAAAAAAATTTATAGTATTTTTATCAAAAAAACCAAAAGCCATTAAAAGCCAGCATAACTTATAAGCTTAAAAAAAATAAGCTTTCCCAAACACCCCCTTAGTGCACTTTATTGTTGAAAATTTAAATGGGCTTTTAATTTCTAATGGGCTAATTCAAATTGTTTCAATTTTTTTTTACTTTTTAAGATAGCTTGGGTCTTGGGGTGCAAATTTTAAAATTCTTAGAGGACGGATGTAAAATCTACATCTGTTTACACGCAAATTTGTACATGTTTTGGCGAGCAACTCTACCCCTAGCTAATTAATTCATCCGCCCCTGCAGAGATGAAGCAAGAAGTTGCTTGTAATATTTCTGATATTTGAGTCTCAACAACATCCCATAGTCGTGACAAAGCAAAATGGATTACTTGCAAAACCTTTAAAACATATGATTATCATTTGTCACTTCATAAAATCAAAGCAAAATTTTTCATCAAAAGGTCCCATCACTAGACTAACTGGTTTCCTCTGCCATTGACTCTTGCTGAAAGATAAAAAACAGCCTAGGCGTTAACATCTAGAGTCACAAAATATAACAATGGATTGACAAATCAACCTCTTGAGGGTAAAAGAGTGGAAAAAAAAAATCATTCCGGGGATTTATCTACAACAATACAATTAGGGGGGTATATCCACAATTGGCGGATAGGACAGGGGTTCTATGCTCAATATCCATAACTCTAGTTTTATTGTTGCGAATAGACCTAATTATTTCCAACTATTTAAGTGCAACTTGGCCTGTCAAAATATAACAAAGGATCCTACGTCATTAACAAACAAAACCAATAATGAAGAATAAATGAGTTTTGAGTATAGATTTGCTGAGACGTCAATGATGGACAATTAACCCTTTCTCAAATACAAAACCAAGAATGAAGAATAAATGAGTTGAAAAAATAAAAATTGTCACTAAAGGTATAAATGAGGAGGTTATATGCAATATCCTTTAGTTTGCAGCCGAGAACTGTGAACACAAAATATTCATCCTTGTTTACAATGTGCAATGGACAAACGCATGCTAAGCATCCTAACCATTGTCAAACATTTGCAGGGCAGCCAATATCACATTTTTTTTCTCAATTACAAACAAAAACAAGTAGGTGATACCAAGGTTTTCAACTACCAAAAGCCATCAAATAATCAAAAATATCGGCAGCAAATCTGTTTTAAATATGTAAAACTAGAACGTCTACATACTGGATACTTCAATATAGGTACAGGCGATCACAGCAAGTTTCGATGGAGTCAAAATATATAAACATAAACATTCAGTACAAGCAAGCTCCAACATATAGACCTCCATCATCTAGAAAATGGACCATCCATGTCTTTTATCTTTTTAACTGGTGCAAATTGAAATATTGATCATTTTTTATCAATGTTCATTTGTTCCAAAGGCTGGCTCACTTTGAAGTCAGCTACAGACTTGTCGATGGTAGTCCTCACGTGCTGGCAAATAAACATCATATCCTGAAGGGAATCCTTAAATACATCTTTTGCTGGATCACCTGCAATTGAAATATCATATAGCAGAATATATATTAAGCCGAGATGTTATCCGAAACAAATATCTGCTTACATAATATAACCAAATTGAGACATTGTAGAAAAAGCTGAACTTCGTTTAATGTCTGTTTGAGCAAGAGCCAAAGTCGCTCCTAATAGTACTGTTATTATGCTTATTAAAGAAATAAGAGTCATTACGGAAGGTATAACTATGAAAAGAGGAAGAAGCCGAGCTACAAGAAAAATTCCCGCTGCTACCATAGTACAAGAATGTAATCAATGAAAAGAAAGAAGGTGAAAAATCTGGTACTCTGATCCAAACATGTCCTTCAATACCTTCTATACAATTGATTTGGGGAAAATTTTAGCTAAACCTAAAGAGTAGAAGCTAAGAAAAAGGGAGCACAGCTATAACCAAGACTCACAAATTCATAATTAGCTAGAAACTGGATAAGGAGCACCTAAACTCATGGCTATCTTTAACAGCTGAGAGCAGTCGTCAGATGGAGTAAGCTAAAACGTCAACCGGAAACTTCACCAGAAACCGACACTTCAATTTCAACAAGCTCCTACTTGAATATAGCCATTGCCGTGAATTTGATGGCTGAAGCTAGTTTAACTAACATTGACACAGTTAAAATATAATTGAAATGATTATGGTGTTGGGAGCAAGTGTGAGGATAATAAGCTTTCATAAGTTAGAAGACAGCTGAGTGATTCGTTAAGCATAAGGACCATTGGATTTTTTAGACCATCCTTCAGGAGCTGTACTACGGTACTAGATCCAGGTAACCTCAAGGAGTATAATTCAAATTATCCTCATCACAAACTCCATGTCCTCAAAATAAAATCAAAATGGTAAAAGATTCAAATGATGGTATAGGTATTGAATTATGGTCTTCTTGTTATATCTTTGGATATGGAGTCCAAGGTATTACAGTATTCACCTCATCATCTAGATAACTCCACTATATTATGTTAATTTTGCATCTTTTCACCAGTGAATACAACCAAAACTAAATTTACGCCTGCACTAAGTTCACATCCCAATGCACATATGATACAAACAATTAGAAAACTATAACTCCATAATTTAAGATCTAATAAGAAGTCGGCAGCACATAGCTGATGAGCTCGTGAAAATAGACATACAAATTCTGCACCTTGATCAGATAAAATTCTTATATACTGGGGGAATTTTTGTGTTGCATTCAGTTTCATAAATTATGAATAAGAAAGATTCAGGTTGTGTTCATTTTCATAAACTGCATATACAAAAAATTCACCAATTGCATATCTACATACTGCACATTACGCTTTCTTGAATTTAAAACTTCAATTAACTAATATTTCCAGATTCCACAATCCAAAAAGGAAATTGAGATTTGCAAAGATGAAAAAAATACACAAGGTACCTGTAGTCTGAACTCTTATGTTGACTCGATTATCTGAGGGATGAGGTATGCTATACCCACAAAATACGACCCTTGGACTGCACAAGGAAATGAAATATACAAGCATAAGATACCTTATCAAATTTACGAGCATGATATTAATAAAAAAAAGTTTGTAGCATAGGAAGTAGTTACCCACAAAAAACCCCGTGTTATCTCCCAACGAGATCAATTACAAATGATTTAAAGTTGCAACATGATTCTCTTACAATGATAAATCCACACACTTCTCAGTTCTCATGCTAAAAACAGGCACATGAACACGCACACACAATCTTTTCTTGTTAGAAAAGGTAATATAACCGTGGCATATTTTACTCACTGAATCAATTCCATCTCAGAAATCATCCTAAAAGACATGATTTCATCAAAAGGGCACTCTGATCAATTAATTCCTCAAAACAACAAATTAGCAAAACCTTATAACACGAAAAATTTTACTAGCCAAACTAATAGAAAATAAGGATATCTCAAACTAGTTTCCACTAAAATACATCTTTCTGGAAAAGAAATACCAATATATTTTCTACAATTTACATCCATTTCACGCAAATGTCCGTAACATAAGAATCTAAAATTATCAAAAAGAGTAGATAACTGCTTTTATAAAGGGATAATTGAAGAACGCCCCAACCTAAATGAAGTTTTCAGGTTGTTTGCATTTTCCCACAACACCCACATCAATCTTCAGATGGTCTAATTGGTTGTTTTACTCTAAGCTATTAAGGTCAACAACTGTTAGAGACTCGAAAAAAACTCATGACCACATAAATGACCAATAACTCTTACGTTCATCCAACCCAAAAATACCCAATTAATTTCATACAGTTTTACACATTTTAAAATGTTAGGGTCATGGATCTTATTGGTTAAATTGGCTACAGAATTTATATAAATTCCAATTTACAAAATAAAAAATTAATCATAGTTAATTGAAAAGAGAGATCACTAACTCTTTATTGAGGGTATATCTGACAGAATTCGCTAGGGTATGATCCTCATCCAATAGAGAAAATGTCGAAGCGCTTGCATCGGTCAAAGATCCATGCTCCATCTTAACTGCACTTTAAAAACAACCAAAAAAGAAAAAGGAAAATTTTTAATTAAGGAAATCATATTCTTATTCAGATCAAAGAATCGCAAAATTTGATATCAAAACCCAAGATTTTGCAAGAAAAAGCTTCGACCTTTGAGTATCACAACGCTAATCTAGTTGCCAAAAATCACCAAAATTGACCAAGTTCCTCAAAACTCGAAGCTGGAATTGATGATAAGAGAAATTGGAAGAGAGCGGAGAAGAGAGATATCCAAAACCCTAGAAATCTCTTTCTTGGGGTTTATAAAACAAGTAAAAAGAAAAGGTTTTAGAACCGGCCCCTTACATTGTGTTTATTTTTTCATTGGCCCTCAATTCATATGAATTACAAAACGATTTAGGGTGTAAATGACAACAACTATTTGAGGAGAGGACAGTTCTGACGCAAAAACACGTTTTAGAGTACTAGTAAAAGACCGAATCGAATCGAATATCACAATATTCGAATCCGAGTTCGATTCATGTTGTGATATTCGAATTCGTGTTCGAATTCGACTCGAATACTAAATCGAATTCAAATTCAGTTCGTTTATCTACACTTCCGTTCGTCAATTATTCGTGGGTATGAGAGAAGAGAAACCCTAACCGTGAAATATTCGGAAGCGAGATCCTTCGTCGTCAGCACCTTCACACTCGGCGGCGGCTTGACAATTGGGGCAGAAAC
>CM022710.1:4509944-4727444 GCA_012295165.1 Asparagus setaceus
TCTCTCTCTCTATATATATATATATATATATATATATATATATATATATATATATATATATATATATATATAGAGAGCTCCTATGAACTTAAGTTCATAATGAATAGTGGTGCACCAACTTTTTATCCACTCATCTTGTCTTGAGATTTGTGATGCACAAATCTCAAAGTGGGCTTTAAATCTTTCACGGATCCCAAAGCAAGATGAGTGGTTAGAAAAGTTGGTGCACCACTATTCATTATGAACTTAAGTTCATAGAGCCTCGCTTCTCTCTCTCTCTATATATATATATATATATATATATATATATATATATATATATAGAGAGCTCCTATGAACTTAAGTTCATAATGAATAGTGGTGCACCAACTTTTTATCCACTCATCTTGTCTTGAGATTTGTGATGCACAAATCTCAAAGTGGGCTTTATATCTTTCACGGATCCCAAAGCAAGATGAGTGGTTAGAAAAGTTGGTGCACCACTATTCATTATGAACTTAAGTTCATAGAGTCTATATATATATATATATATATATATATATATATATATATATATATATATATATATATATATATATATATAGTGTAAAGAGAGTATTGTAAGTTACCTACATGAATATGAAAAGTTAAAGCCATAAAAATTTACCAAGTAGCAACGGAGGATTTTACTTTAGTATATAGTATAGATCAATGGATATAATAAAGATATTAAGTGTATTAATTAGTAAATAATAATATGCATGTATGTATATGTATGTGATTATGATTATGTGTGCATGTATGTGTTTTATATGCGCATGTATGTGGTTTGGAGAGTATTTTGAGAAGGAATGTTTTAACATCTCAATCCACTTTTATAATAGTGCATGTATGTATATGTATGTATAAGATTACAATTAGGTGTGGACATGAGTCGGGTACGGGCCAGGTTGGGTTAAAAATTGGATCCGCAAAACTTTTAGTAAAAGGGCCAGCAACAATACTGCTTTTTGTGTGAAATCGTCACGCGAAATGCACATGAGAGGTTACTATATGTTTGTTTTTAAATTGTTTTATTTCGTTGTCTTTCTTGCACTTTATTAAAATAACATGTGCTTATACTAGATAAAAATGACATTTTATGAGATATTAGGGGGAAAAACTGACTATTATTTCAGATTATATGAGATATTGGAGAAAGACCAAACACAAGTGATTATATCTGACTACAATGCGTATCAGGACTCTTAGCTAATGTTATTGAGAAATGGTGGGTGCCGTTCATTCCTTGAAACTGTTTTTATAGTATCCATATGGCGTATGGCAAAGAGCTGACATCAAGGTGCCAAGCCTTCTCATCGATATGAACCCCCGGAGAAGACCAACCCACGATCCTTCTACTCAGCACCGTCGAATCACAATATAGCCATTCAGGATGTTAATGATAGATTAGCCACCTCAAAAAACCTAAAATTGTGCTATGTTTCAATGTTTTATTTCACCATATTTTGAAAGATCATTTGGAAAACACCGAAAGTGATATGTCTTGCAATGATGGACTAATGAATTATAATAATAATATAAATAGCAAATACATTATTTTTATTACATCTTCAATGATAACCTCTTAATAGATTGATTTGAAAATCTTAAATTGTCAATTTGTAAATGATCTTTCAAGTTCTTAGAAAAACATTAAGTACTCGATAGCAGTTAGTTTTCTCATCCCGATTACATTACAATTATTGTCCCGTTATATGAATAAAGAATTGGTTATTGTCTTGGTAATTAAAGAATAATTTATATTTATTAAAAGCAAAAACGACCACAACCAAAAAATAAAATAAAATAAAAAGTAAGCTCTGTCCTTATTAATAAGTCATAACTAAGTTCTCTCTTTCTAGGCTTGTATCATTTAAAAGTGCTATTGAGCTTCCTTGAAATAGATCAAGGACATAATTTTCTCCCATGAATCCCACAGTGATAAAAATCATTACACTATTGAATTTTCCTTCTTTATTTTCCCATTTTCCTTCTCAACACCGCCAAAGATTAAATTGATTCACTTCTCAATTACAACTGCCAAGGCCAAAAATTAGGACAAAAATCATTTCAGATGCATCTTCACACATGCCATCTCCAAACATAATACCACAAAATTATAGCACCGTTGCTCGTCACTTTAGCCAAATGAATAGGCATATAGACTTCCAATGATTACATGGCTCGGATTGCAATTTTGTGAGCAATCCAAGTATACATATCATGAAGCAGTTAAACCGAAATCGCAGCGCAAAAATATATCAAATTAGTACTAAGCCAAACAACTGCAACTTGGGGGCAAAAAAGGTTGTAAAACACAAATAAGTCTCATTGCTCAATGAAATTCAAGCAACACCATAATCAGAATCCAGACAGTAAAAAGTGAGAGAAATTACACGGTCTACAGGTGCACAACGTCGAATATCCAAACACAGGTAGACATGTCCATTACAGAACACCCAGAAATAAAGCTTCCAAGCTCTACCAGCATAAATTTCACAGTATCTACGAAAACCTTCAACAACCTATAACTAGAAAATGAGCTGGGTGAAGAAAATCGATAAAATCTCAATTCCATCATCTCCGGATAGGTGTCGTCTTTCTTGCGAGAATGCTTCTAGGGGATCATCACTGAAAGAGGGAGGAAGAGGAAAAGAGAGAGAAAGAGAGTTACCTGAAACAAGAAACAAGTCGACGAGCACATACCATCGAGAAATGATTAGGGTTTAGGAGGAGGGCTGCTGCTGCTGCCACTGATACTGCTGTTTCTTCCCCTTCCAGGCCTACACTCAGACAAATCCATAAGAGAAGATGAGCATAACAATGTAAAGCTTCAGGAAGGGATGTCTTCAGAAGCATACAGAAAGAAATCCAACGTGTCCATGATCAATCAATGATCATCATTTTTTTTTCATGTACAATGACATAATTGACTCATATTTTACAGTTGCATTAAACACCAAGCAATTTAACCGACTAAGGAAAAACTGACGCAAGCCACATGACCACATCCCAGAAATTTTAAGTAAACTAGTCAATAAAATAATCTAGGTATCTTTTTGGGTGCTTGTAAGCAATATGGGGCAAGAAATTTCTTATAATTTTTTCATATTAAATTTAGGAAAAGATAGGCTGTAACATAAACAATTCCATGCAACCGGCCTCTTATAAATTTCCTCTCCAATCAACTTTCTAAGTCCAGTCTTCATGGAACCAGAACCAAAGGAGAAATAATAGTGAAGAAGAAACATGAGAAGCAGAAGAATTACCTTCTAGGAGGAGTTCGACTTCTTGACACTCTTCGACCTCCCTGGCAAACAAAGGTAAATATCAATTAAATATGCACCTGAAGTTTCACTGCTACAGTAAAAAAGAGAACTCAAAAGAGAGAGTACTATCCAAAGATACCTTGCGGGGAGGAGGACTAGGTGAATCAGAGAAAGATGAACTTGATCTCCCACGTCGAGGCGGTGCTCGTCCCCTGCAGAAAACATAATTTTAAAATGCTAGTTTTTAGAGCTCAAGGAACAATAACCTTTTTTTAGTAATAGTGGTTCAATTAAAAAAAAGAAAAAGACACATGCTATAGTTCGGTATCCGCTACCAATAATAGTTTGTCCAATTTAAAGTTGGACTTCAGCTTCAGATTACAATCACCTAAATAAGCATTGACTAGTTATAATTGTTAAATGATAAAGAAAATAGATGTCAAGTTTCAGGCTGTGTTACTATTGGAAGGGTTACGAAAACTGAAATTTTGGTTGTTGTCTACCTTGAGAAGCAGTAGTAAATATAGTTTATATGTAGAAGGGATAGTTTTTTTTTTTTCAACAGAGATTTTTGTATATAGTAAAATAACAAAATCTAGCTGTCTTCAATCCAAGTTTACATGCTTACTCATTGCAGGCTCATAATATAATATACTGATTACACAATTTGGTAAAGGAGAAATATGATTCATGGTTTTAGCAAAATTATAAAAAGAAATTTACTACAGACCTCATAGAATAAAAGTATTAATCAAGAAATTAATAGATACCAGGGTATATACCATTAAGAACAAATCCGTAAACTAACGAAAAGATACGAGAGACGAGTGACCAGAGTCTATTCATTTCCAATATAACTTCTTAATACTACTACACTCATTGACTAAATATGGCTCCAGTCTATTTATTTGCAAAAAGTCAAAAGAGCAATATTTACGAATTAAATAGCCCACTGTTCAAACTGATCAACCACATAATAACCATAACAATGTGACTAGCAGTGGGGCCGCAGACTAAAGCAAGTCTTGGGGGTGAATTTAAATCTCAGAACTCAAGTAAGCTGTAGAAAATGACAAAAAGTGCCAAAATCCCTAACGATTAAGTCTGCAGTTTAGCTGTTACCTGCGAGGTGACATTGATCTAGAACGGGAACGACCAAGCCTCCGAATAGGAGAGCGACTGCGACGACGAGGTGGAGGTGACCGCCTTGGTGGGCTTCTTGCTCTTCTTGGTGGTGGTGGTGACCTAAAATAAAATCAAAACCGTGCATTAGATGCATTACACTCTTATGAATTTATGTTCTCACCTTGGCACCAGTACACTAAAATAAAAAAAGGACTCAATAACTACAAAATGATTTATGCCTGAAAAAATGAAGTGAAATTATGAGCAGATCACCATTCTAGAAAGGAGTCTTCCCTTTCCACTCAACCTTTTTATCAAAAACAACTAAACCATTTGGAATACATTTCTAGTGAATAAAAGTCTTCGTGTTAGTACTAATAGTTTAGTCAGTAAATAAAACAAATCGGCTGGTTTTAATTTCACACAACTTCCACAAATTGTACCAAACAATTAAAAGACAGTTACTATACTAACTGAAATTCTAGTAACATAAACATGTTGAGTCTTGGTGCTTGCTTAAAGGCTGGAATAATATATTTACATAATCCATTCCTCCAGATAAAACTGTTATCATTAACTAATAGATGCAAGTCCAACTATCCTCATAAGAAGCTATTTCTGCCTCAGAATTCCATCACTTTCTGCTTCTGACATGACACTTGAACTCTACAATCATGTGATGAGAACCCTATGCTTGTTTACACAAAACAGCAACTAGAATAATTGGATTACCAATAAAAATACCATAATGGTGACAGCAGTTCTGCTTCTGCAATCTATAATGGATTTTTAATTGACGCTCTTAACTAAAATACAGGAATTTCATCAGTTCGCTAAATAGAAAACAACTGGAGAAAGGTTTGTTAAAATACATTTAAAGAGGGATGGTAAACGTCAAAACTGAACAGACACAAAATGCAAATCCATCCTCTTCTTCCAAGAAAAAAATGTCCTTTTGCATCATTAACTTAAAATCTAAAAAACCCCTTACTGGCTAAATTACACTTCAAACAATCATTTGGCAGACAAAGCATAACGTAGTTCAGATAATTTTATCTTGGCATCTTATGCATCCAAATATATATTATATCAGAAGAAACTATAACAAGCAGTGGTTACACAAAAGGTGGCAGAGACAAATTGTAGCATTAATCGTTCATAAAAGTAGCTGTGACAAATACATACCGACGCCTCAGAGGAAGTGGAGACCGCTTGCGTATTGGACTGCCACGCACCCTTCGTGGTGAAACCCTGAAACAGTGCAGATAGTTTCAAGTGATATAATCTTTTGGGACTGACGAGTAAAAGGCACAAGGGAAATTTAACAAACCGTGCTGGCGACCTATATCTTCGTGGAGGAGGTGATGGAGAACCTCTTCTAGCAGGTGATGGTCCCCTCCTGCGAGGTGGTGATCCGCCACGACGATATGGAGGAGAATCCGCTCGTCGACGAGCAGGAGAGATTACACGACGAGGAGGCGGAGAATCTGGTCTGCGTCTCGGTGAGGCAACCCTCCTTACAGGGGATCGCCTTCGAGAAGGTGATGATGGTTTACGGCGTGGTGATGCTGAAAAAATAAAGGCAGCTTATATAAATACGATCAACCATCAAGAAGTTGATTTATATTTGCTGAAGATTCAATAGCATAATTAGCAGGTGACATAGTACAGACTACAGAGGTGCACATCACAAGAGCCACACATACGGATCGAGAGACTAAATTTTGAAGTTAACATCTACTTTCAAATAAAATATGAGGCAAAATAGAGCAATTCAACATAGTTCACAAACCAACAAACAAAAAAATAAAAAAAAAAGGATTTTAGCAATAAGCTTAGGCAACACATACTAAAAAGTTAAAAACTGTTATCTGCAGTAGTATTATAAATATGGCAAAATTAGTCATTTGAAAAATGTAGAAGTAACATACGGTCCCTCGGCCGCTGCTGGGTTTCCTTTTCAACATCAATACCAACTTTATCCCTTGGAGGGGCTTCTCTTTTTGGAGCCACAGGGACTGCCTTTGGAGGGGGAGAAACCCTTTGGCGTTGCGGTAATGTAAATTTAACTCCGACCACAGTGCCATCAATTTGACCCTGTAATTAAGTAACATAAGAATAAATTTAAAAAAAACAAAAACAAAAATTGTTCGATGAGATTAGCACATACACCATCCATGTAAAGACGGGCTTTTTCAGCATCAGCTCTCTTCTTGAACGTAACATATCCATGCCCTAGAGGAAGATTGACCTACCATTCATAGCACAAAGATAAGTCTGCAGGTCATGCCTTAAAGTGCAATAACAAATTTCTGTCAACTTACATTTCTGTTCATTGCCAGCTCCACATTGACAACTTCACCAAAATTATCTATAAAAAAGGCAGTATGTTGTTAAAAAGACAACAGCTGTGATAACCATAAACAAGTACTTATAACAATTGTGGAAGAGAACAGCAACTATCATGAGTACATGACTTCATAGTAGGAATTGATGAGTACATGACTTCACAGTAGGAATTGAGGGGGAAAAAAAGCAAGAAGTACATTAAATCAGGTCACTCATATGTAGGAAAAAGAAAGGTTATCAACTCCTACCAAAGAATGAGGCAATAAAAAAGGACTTACTAAATATTTCTTTCAAATGTCCTTCATTGACGTTCCTAGATAGATATTCAATGCAAAGAACCACAGACTCGACAACTGGAGATGTTTTCCTGAGAAGAAAGATCAGCATAAAGTTAATGGATTCTTGGACAAGGAAGCCGATTGGAAGCTATTACAGGATAATGAAGCAGTAAAATCAGAAAACAGTAAAGAAAAAATTCCCACCTCGGTGGTGAAGCTCTTCTGGGTGCTGGTGACGGGGACCGAGCTCTCCTGACAGCTCCAATTGGACTGGAAGATTTTCACATTTTAGACATTAGCCATTAAAAGACAACAGATATACCCCCACCCCAACCCCCACCCCAAAAAAAAAACCCCCACCACCCAAAAAAATTCCAACTTAATTAAAATTGGAGCTGGATTGTTTACCTTCATATTTAAAAAATTTTCTCCAAATGCAATACAGTTGTGATCTAAATTTCACCGTGATCAAGTACACCAGAAGAAGGGGAGACGCATATAGCATGCAAGAAGTAGACTAAACACAATGTAAAACTCATAGAAAGGAGTACAATATTTACATGCATGCATATGAAAATTCTGGGCTGAAAGTCATGGTTTCAAAGAACCAAGTGGGACAAGGTAAGAAAATTCGAGATATGTAGGCTCTGGATTGCATTCAGATACTACCATCCAAATAAAAGTGCCTTCTGTTAAGATGAAATATGCTCCCAAAGAGAGAGAAGATTATTTATCAATCAGACATATAGACCCATCATAAAAAAATATTAAAATATGTTACAGCTATATTATCATATTTTTAACATGAATATCAACTACTACAATTCAACTAATGTGGGAGAACTATGTATCAGAACTTACAGGTAGAAATGAACAGACAGAATTCGAACCAGAACTTGCATCCCACTGACGGAGACCAGTCGTTAGCTTACTATGTGACAGGGTTTTGAAGTTCAAACACGAATCAAGCCTCAACTCTCAATTTGCTCGATTCACTGTATACTGACTTTACTATATGCATATTCGAAAACAATTATATGGACAGAGACATTCACAACCATCAGATATGTACATGACATTGTCAAGTAAAGGTATTATCCTAAACACAATCATTATAATCAATGACACTCCACGGGGACATCATTGAGACCACACTAGGTATGGTGATATACCTAAACTTATCCAACCAAAACCTGCAATTTCCAGATTTAATGCGCAAACAGAAACTAATTCTCTACCTGATCTTTCGATTTACTTGGTTCCCAATCTTGATTACCCAATAACCAACAGTACAAACCATATCAAAGTCTTACATCCCTTTCATCTAGTTACTCCAGAACCTACGCTCAGCAAAACTACAATCTTTTTAATATAAGCTCGCTTAGTGCTAAAATCTAGGGCATCTAGTTCCTAACCTCGCATCAAAACCCTAATCTTTTAACAAGAATCAAAAGATAAACAATAAATACCTTCGTCTCTGAGGTGGAGGCGATCGGCTCCGAGAGCTCCCGCTCCGAGAAGGAGACGAAGACGAAGTGAAAGACTTGGATCGAGATCGCGACAGAGAACGAGATCGAGAGCGAGAATCGGAGCGCGAGCTGGAGCGAGACCTCGAAGACGAGCCAGATCCGGAGACCGAAGGGCTCCGGCCTCGACCGGGCTTCGCCATGGCGGGAACTAGAAACCCTAGAACGCTTAAACCCTAGAAAATGAGTGGATTTGGGTCGAGCTCGGAACGCCGCTGGATGAATTTGGGGATAATTGGGGAAAGGGTTTTATAGTGGATGGATTATTTACGGAGAACGCCCTCGGGTTTGGTAAAATTACGATACGGGTGTGAGTTGGAGTCGGGTGACTCTAACCCGATTCATTTTAGCGGATCGGGTTAAGTTTAGAAATTGATCCGTAAAAGTAAAGCCTTGGTGAGGTCCAGTAACAACCGAGAGGGATATATATGTGTTTCGTAATGTTTGGGTTAGTTCATTGACTTTCTCAGCAAATCAATATATTCAACTTGCCGTTTCGTAGGGCTTGTTGAAGAATTCACTTTGTCTATTTTTTTTCCCCTCACATGTATAAGCCTTTATTTTAGAGATTTTTTATTTCAATTAAAATTGGCTCTTAATAATGGAACAAAATTAATGTAAATTAGTATTTCTTTTAAGAGCCCATCTCATTACAAGAATACCGAATTGACTTTTTCTTCATAATAAAACTACATATATTTCTACCAAGAACATACGCAATTACAATCAAACAAAACCAAACCAAGTTTACTTGTTATTAATAAATCATAACTTAGTTTACTTTCTCTAGTCTTTTACCACATAAAACTCATCTATTGTGCTTCTTTGACATAAAATTAATCTGTTGTTTGGAAAACAAATACGTTAATTGAGTTTGGATATAACTTTTCGGAGAAATTCTAGCTACCAAAGTTAGCAGCATAATTCAAATTCTAGGATATTCCTTCCTTATTTCTTTTGGTGAACTGCTCAGGGGTATATGTACCTTAGCTTATGTTTTGGTGGGTTAAAACCCATAATAATCTATATGCCAAATATCTCAAAATGGCTTATAAGTCATAAATTTGGCTTGTCAGCCACTTTGACTTTTTTCCAAACATGCTCTAAACTTATTATAGAAGAGGATAGAACTCATAGAAGAGTATTGTTATTGTTGGACATAATGGTTATGATTACTACGATAGTCGAGCAATTGTATTATTATTTTAGATTGCCTTGAGAAATAATTTTCACTACAGATGACGTTGAGGGTATTAATATGTGAGTAAAGTCCTACATCGGATATGATAAGAAAGAAGGTTAGATTTAAAATAGGAGTTATGGCTAATACCTAATAGTTATAGATTCTGGGTTAAAATTGATTCCTAAATTCTATTTACGGTCCATCAAATTAGGTCTCATTTCCCCCCCAACTAATGCTATCAAAGCTAAGGTTATGACCCGACTAAAAACAAAAAAAAAAAAAAAAAAAAAAAAAATGGCCCGGATAAAAAAAAAGTGACCTTCAATGTGAACCCCGAAGGCCACAAGTGAAGTGGCTAAGTCAAGTTAACCCATGGATGCCCCAAGATGTCTTAAAATAGAAGTTGTGACCAATACCTAATAGTTATAGCTTTTGGATTAAAATTTATTCCTAGCTTCTATTTAAGGCCCATCAACACAAGAATGAGTCTCATTTGTCCCCCAACCGATGATCTGTAAAACCCATTACAAATCTTCTGACCCTAGACGATTACAAGGCTTCGAAAAAATCTTAAGCTTATTTATTCTCTGTTTTAAGGAGTGTATGTTATATTTCTTTTCCCAATTGATTGTAATTAACATGAGAGAGGATAGAACAATAGCAGAGAGACTTATAATTAACCCCAGGACAAATCTCGATCATTCAAAATTGATGCATTTATAGGTTGTAACTCATAACATCATCTTATAAAGTGATGACCTTCCTCATGTACCATTTCCAATCTATGAATATCCTTTCACTCCATTAATTCTGTTATCACTTTTCCTCCAACTTGACGGCAGAACTCCTTAATTAGCCATGAAACTTTTAAGCTGGTACATGAAGATTACTACTTAGCATACAAACAAGCCCATCCTGAAGCTTGCATTTCTCTTGCAGATTCATCCAGCAATCAGATAAACATTTGAACTAAGTTCAGAACATTCAATTGCCAGTGAGGTATTTACATGCCTACTTATCATCAAGGATCTCCAATCGTTACCTAGACATGGTTAGCGCGATACGTCCACAAAACTAGATCTTATCGGAGAGTCACAACCTTAAATCTCAAAGGCTTCAGAAGCTGGATTTGGTAAATAAGTAAAACGAAGTTGTATCGCGCAACTACTAAACCGTGACAAAAAAAATGTGATGACAATAGTTAGAAACGATGATGAGTTAGATGATAAGATGAACACGGCATGTCATTTCTTTATATTCGTAGTTCTTGATTGACAATCACCAATAATAGTTCCCGTAACAAGATCACAATACAACACATTGAAGAACATGATGACTGGATAGCCGGAACAAATCAAGCAAAGAAGAATAAGCAAACACGCATTACATTGCGAAATCTACCAAGTATCATAGCCTAGATAGAAAAAGCAGTCTCAGATGCAAGAACATTTCATTAGCAAACAAAAAAAAGAGCTCATAAGTTTATATTTAAGACTATACCACCAAAGAAAATATTTTCAAAATCTAGGAGCTACAATGATGATACTAATAATAATGATGATAATAGTACAGGGAAAGTTTTGGAAGACAGAATTCAATTGTTGCGTCAGGAAACAGATGGGGATACCTAGCTCATTTTGATGCATCAATCACCTACCTCAGCCTTTATTTCTTTCACAAGTTTGTTCTTGTAATCTTCAAAAGACCCCGAGATCTTAGTCACAGTTCCATCCTCAACAACCCATACCTTGCTATGCTCTTCATTCTCACAGAGCCTCGATATCAACCTCGAACCATGGCTCACCAACACAACCCCGTGAATACTCAGCAATATCCAAAGGATTCATAGGCTCGTCAAGCAAGAGAATGTGAGGCTTTGACATCAAGATCGAAGTGAAGACAACCCGAGCTTTCTGCCCACCAGATAGTTTACCAATCGGAAAGCATGAAATGTGGTTTATTTGGGTAACTAAAGTTCACATCAATAAGCTGCACCAATGGGCTCAGAAAAGTGAAACTCAACCCTGTAATCCCTCCATCTTTTGGGCAGCTCCGGTGGTGCTTCATCATCATAGTTTCTAGTTGCAAACTTTGTTTTATTGCAAGTACATTTTGTATGTCCGACTCTAGTATTAGATTATATTCTTTTTACATTTAATGTGAAAATTCATCAGCTCTAGATACCACAAGTTGGTTTGCTATAATTACTGTGATTGCAACTCCAGTGGCATACAACTGAGACATTTTGATTTACATCTATTTTTTTTTTCCCTACAATTAATAAATGCAATATTAATCAGTCTCATCCAAAAATTGTCTCTCCTTCATAACCAACTAAATATTACAAAATTCTAAAAATGTTATATGAGCGAAGGAACTTTAGATCAACCATATATCCTTGACATTATTTGGACATTTGAGAAGAGAGAGTGAACGATGAATCATTAAATAAATCTGGAATAATCATCGGTACTATAAAATTACACAAGATTAATGCATAGCTAACCTTATCTTGGCAATGATCTGGAACTTGATAAAAGGGGATGAATGAGGATTTACCATAATTTGGATACAATTACCAGAGAAAGAACCTAGATTATATTTCTATTCGTAGGGATTCAGATTCATGCACTCCATTATTTCTATACATGAATCTCTCCTATATATAACACATCATATTTTTGAAGGAAGGGCATCCATTTCTAGTTTGTAGAAGTCATGTAGTATCATTGTTTCATATATAAGGGCTCCACAATCACCTCTCTATTCTCTATTTCATATTGAACCATGGACTTCTTCATTTCCTTTGAATGTCTAAACTCTCTAAGCTCTCTCAGTTCTCATGCAATGAAGTTATTTTTCGTTGATATCACTTTTCAAAGTTCTGTATTTTCTTTCAATAGGTTAGAGTATTTCTTTGTTTTCTGTTCGTTGTTCATGTTGATGGGTGGGATGGGATCAAATATTTTGGTTGTTACTTCTTTAAATATGGTTGTTCCATGGTCTCTTCTTGAGATCGTGGAACATCCATCTTGACATTCTGCGTCATCCTCAGCAGAATGTCTAGTCTTAGGCTAAGTATGACAGTGATAGGTATTTCTTATTAGAATGGAGAAATAGAATTTAGGAAACTGCAAAAATTTCTTTTACTTTTTCTGTTAAGGAGAGTGAGTAGTAAGTTAACCATAGGCGAATTATTCACAACAATTTCATCCAAGGGAAGAGGAAGAGATCCAGAGTAATCGAAATTGGGTTCCCAACAATCTGTAAGTGTCTCCACTCTTTTGTTACAATGTTTCATAATTTTTTGCATTGTTGATCTTTAATATTATGTTTTTATCATTTGCAGCATAGTTTTCTTATTATAGCATCAGAAGCTGCTGAATACAACAATAAACAAGGCAGTGATTGTCAAAGATTGGTCGAGCTCATGGAATGAAGTTATGTAAATGAAAGATAAACAAAGAGTACTTCTCTTGCTTCTTTTTTGTTGCTGCCCTTGTAGTTGTAATACTGTCGCAGTTACCATCAAAGCTCTCTAAATGTATTTTTAAGATGGTTTAATGGTTCGTTTATGTACTCTTATTTATATTACAAGATCAAATTCCAAACTTCTACCTTTTTCTCAAAATTATTTGTTCTTAAAAAAGATGTACATCTCGGTTTCGATAATTGAGTAGTACAGTGAGAGGAATAAAGTAAAATTGGGTCACCATGAAATGAATGTCTCTCTCATGAGTCTGTATTTTTTCATTAGGTCTATGAACGTGAATCGATTTGGTCTTCAGCATAGTTCATTCTCTGGCATAATATGTTATATTTCTTGGATGCGGAATGCTACTTGTGACAGATTAGCTTATTAATTTCTTAATCTCTGTTAATTATTACAGCTTTCTTATGAGTTTTACTTGGTTATATGTTGAATGTCTTCACATATCTTGTAATGACATACAAGCTTTTGGTTACATACTTATGCCAAGAAAGCTTGGAAGTGCTTGTTCTATTATCTTAAAAATATTTTAGTTCTGTTTTCGCAGATAATAGTAGTGATTCAGCCCTTCATTTCAGGATTGTTCTGTTTGTTCACTATCAAATGACCCTGCCACTCGACCATAACTTTGAAGTTATGATGAGGTTTGAGAGTTATCCACTGAATAATAATGATAGACAATTAGGATTAAAAGTAGTGGTCTCTCCTACATAACCTGCTACATGTTACAAAATCTGATAATGTTATGAGAGAAAGAACTTCGTCTTTGCATGATTTGGATTTTGTGAAGAGAGAATGAATACCGAATCATAGATAACTCTGGACAGATCACTCCTAATAATAATTCATATTTAATTGAATGAATTATGAAAAGGATCTAGACTATAAAGAAGTATATATTACTTACAATTAACCATATCTCATAGGAATTTGGATTATGTAAATAGATAAGGAACCTAATCAACCATATCCTGGAAATGATCTATATTTTGATAAGGGGGAATGTATGAGGATTAACCATGAGTGTATCTTGACAATTCATCTCCTTGTCATGATTTGGTCACAATTATCAGGGAAAGAACCTACATCATACTTCTATTCTTAGTATTTCAAATTTATGCACTCCATTGTTTCCGAACACGGCTCTCCTCTATATAAATCATCATATTTTGAAGAAAGAGCATCCGTTACTAGTCTGTAAAAGTCATGTAGCCTTCGTGTTGAGTATATTCTCCAGTTACCCTTTTTATTCTTCTCTTTTATATGAAAACATCAGCTTCTTAGTTTCCTTTGACCCCCTAGGCTCTCCGATTTCTCATGCAACGAAATTGTTTGTCATTGACATGGATTTTAGAAGTTCTTTACGTTATTCCAATAGGTTACGGCTTTTCTTTGCTTTCTGTTTGTCATTATTTTTTATGGGTAAGATGGGATCAAATTTGAGAATAAGTTCTTCTCGACGAAAGGATGTTCCACAGTCTCTCTAGGAGATCATGGAACATCCATCTTGACATTCTGTATTCTCAGTACAAGAATGTCTTGCCTAGGAGAAAAGTCAAGTATAATAGTTTTCTCTTATTTGGATGAATATAGGTTTTTTGACCAACCATCGTGATAGCTTTCACATTTTAGGTAGGAAAGTAGTAGATTAGCAATAGTCAAGTTCTTCACATCAAATCCGTATAGCGGGAAGGAACAAGAGTTCCAGAGTAATCGAAATTTGTATGGCTAACAATTGGTAAGTTCTTCTCCCTTTTGTTACCATTTTTAAATTTTTTTTTTTGCATTATGGTTCCTTAATATTATTGTGTTTTATCATTTGCAGGATACAACAAAAAACAAGGTAGTGATCACCAAAGATTGGTTGAGCTCCCAAAATGAAGTTATGTAAATGAAAGATAAAACAAGGGATACTTCTCTTACTTTCTGTTGCTGTCCTTATAATTCTACTGCTATTTTAGTTACCATCAAAACTCTGTCACATGTACTTTAATGACGGTTTAATGATTCATTTTATGTACCCAAGATCAAATTTCATAGCTTACCTTTTTTCCCTCTGTTCTTCAAAAGATGTATATCATGGTTTCGAGGAATGTTTGCAGTATGGTTAGGGGAATAAAGTCGAGTCTAGACTCAATGTGAAATGTCTCTCTCCCCCTGGCCTTTATTTTGTGGTGTCACAAACTGTTTTATTAGTTCTGTAAAGGTTAATAGATTTGGTCTTCTGGAATTTTTCAGAGCACAGTTCATTCTCCCGCGTAATATGTTATATTTCTTAGATGAGAAATGCGGCTGGAGACCTATTAGCTTTCTCATATCAAGTTTTGAATTAGTTAAAACCAGGGACTGGGTTCATTTGTATACTTCTCTGTGTCCATTATTTTTTCGAGACATATTGTTTCGAATACTTGTAATGCTGTTACTTTCTTGTTCAAGTTTGTGAGCAGGCATCCTCAAGTACCCTTAATCTTTTTTAGAAGTTCAACATAATTACGAAACTAGGTACGGAAGAGTTGCAAGATCCCATATCCTAAAATTGAGGGATGTGAGAGAGTAAATTGCTGCTCAAAATTAAGAAAAAGATGTGGTACTAAAAAATAGTTGGTGGACGGAAATTGTGAAAATATTTTTTTCTTGACAATTACACTCTTCTTTAGTTGAAATTTAAGTACAAACCACAAAGTTGATGATTCAGATAAAGAAAAAAAAAAGATAAATATGCAAGAATCCAGCAATTGTATAATAAGGTAGAAAAGAAACATATGCTTACTTATTAAAGAAATTAAATCATAAGAACATCAATTGTATAATAAGGTAGAAAAGAAACATATGCTTACATATTAAAGAAATTAAATCATAAGAACTTGCGTCGATATGTTCTTAACAATGTATACAGAAACTTTATGACTCATACCATCTCGTTCCTCATCTTAATGTTCTTGAGGCAACAAAATCCGTACTACATTAACAAATATCCTCTAGATAATCAAAATTAGTTCTACAAGTATATATACATGGTTCATTAAAATTTATACCAAGAGAGCATGTGTCCTCGTCACTAGTTTTTGCAAAAGAGAGTACACAAAAGAGTAGCAGGCGGCAGGCCTCAATGTTGCTGTTCTTGATGTACATTTGCAATATCTATTTTTCCCCTTAAATCAATTTGCTAAGATACTGAATATAGTTTGTATGCACAATTAAAAACTGATATGAGAACAATAGAGAAAGAAAAACATGTGACTACAATTTTCCTCATCCATCAACGATCACCACTTTTTTATTTCATTAACGCCAATAATTACATATGAATACATGCACAAAGTGGATAAATTCACCCACGAAATTTATTCACAAGCTGAATAAAAGAATAAACAAATCGACTTACAAAAATTGCAAATGCGCAAAATATTTCAACTTACAGATATTAGGCCTCTCTTATTGTCAGATTTCAACGCTTCTGCTCACAAGTCCTTCCATCGAAGAACTCTCCAAGCATTCGGTCAAGATCTTCTGCAGTGTATCTTATATATTTCCCAGGATTCTTCCCATTCTCAATATTTGGCCTAAAAGGGGGAAAATGGGACAAAACAAGAAAAGCAGTTTATAAGTAGGCATTTTATACATTAACGAATAAAAATGGAACATATTTTAAAATTTTCCCTAGCAGATACTTTCTAATATGAAAAACACTTCCATATGCATATAGGGAACTCAATTTATGCTAGGATCAATAGGCACATTCTGAAATCTATGCTATAGTTGTGTTAAAAGATCTCTGCCACTGAATCAAAACTTCGAAGTTGTTGTGAGAACTGAGGGTTATAATTTTTTGTTTTTGTTATAGACACTAAATCTTTGTTATTTCTATATTTATTACTAGGCCCCAAAATCTTCATATTTGTTCGAAATGAAGGTGTTATTTAAAACAACTTAACGGAATTGAGGTGTAAATTACAAACATGGGGTGTTATTTAAAACAACTTAATGGATTCAGGAGTCTAATTTAAAATATAAAGATTTGGGGGTCTATTATGACAAAACCCTATAATTTTATACCTAAACATAGCCCACGGTTGAGCGTCCTCTCATGGGCCGATACCTGCACTCATGCATCGTATTTTTCTTTTTAATCTGTTTTGCATTCGCAACAATGAGATTTGAATCTGACTTGCTTTGTTGTTGAATGCCTCTTCTACTACACCAAAACTCTGAAGTTGTGATGAGGGTTGAGGATTATAATTTCACATTCTAACATGATAGAATATAAATGGTAATCCTTACTATAATTCTGCGTTTTTGCTGCAGTGAAAAGGACCTTTAACATGTCACTACAGAAACTCAGGTTCAAATCCCATGGGCCACACATGTAAAGTGGATAAAAAAGAATTATCAGTCCAACTCATGAAAAGGGCACTCAAATTGTAGGGGCATGTGAGTATAAATCATAACTCTCACTTACCATACCTTGGGATTTTTGGTGCGGTGGAAGGGACTTTCAACAAGTTGTAAACTGGCATCGTTAATAACACAGTCTATTGGATGAAAATTAATGAATGCATAATAGAACTTGTAAATCAAATGATACTAACCCAAAACGTTTCGCAAAAGATCTGTATGCTGGTAATAGAACTTCAGCAACTGCAAGTCTCAAAGACTCGCGCAACTCAGGATCTGGTACAGTCCACTGGCACTGCCTTTGATGAAGCTCCTCAAATTGCAAGTTAAAAGACTTGAACCTGACAAAAGTATAGCAAGAGTGAGCCTCAAGGTTCACTAATTAAAGAGAAATTAAGATGGTTATCTTAATAAAAAAAAATCCTAATTACTACAATTGTTGACCTATCCTTTACTCCTGCTCTCGAGAGTGTACTAGCGTTGCTCGTGTCACCTGAACCAGGAACAGAAAGGCACTGCAGTATCTGCATAACATGAACAAAAAGTAGAACAACTTGAAAAGAAGTAATATGAAGAAAAAAGTAGTACAACTTGACAAGAAATGCGCTTATATTAAATGGAAGCTTTTGACAGTACAATGTTTGAATAATTTTAACGGCTTGGTGAAAGGATAGGAGTTAATTAAAACTCGTATCAGCAATCAAGCCTGATTGATCCTTATCAAACCAACATCTACTAGTTCACAGTTCAAAGCTCTGACCAAACAAAAATTTTCACTAACCAATGTATTCTTTAACTAGGAAAAAATCATTATAAAAGGTGCAATTAAAATGCTATTTAAGACCATACAGTATTATTCCTTAAACAACAGCATCATAAAAATGTATACTCTTCCATTGCTAGATTTTATGTTGTTATTTGACAAAAGAAAAAGTTTTGCCATCTGCCGGTTAAG
The DNA here is from genome assembly GCA_012295165.1 of Asparagus setaceus. Lineage (NCBI taxonomy): Eukaryota > Viridiplantae > Streptophyta > Magnoliopsida > Asparagales > Asparagaceae > Asparagus > Asparagus setaceus. Next base: position 4,528,536 of record CM022710.1, read on the forward strand.
GGTGAAAAAGATAATGATATTGCACACAGTATAAACATGAAAAATAATGATGACAAGCAAGTGATTCACTTCAGGGAGGTTCTAATAGTATTTTTGAACATAACAAAGTTACCAATAAACCTGAATAATATACTATATACTGGTTCTAAATAAGGTACGTTGAGTTTTGTCACCTTTGCCCAAGCAACTCTCTTATACTGATTTGCATTTTGCTGCACAATCCTTCGGTGTCTCTGAACCCAGTCATCACCCAATAAATCCTTTGCTTCAGAGCTGAAAACAACAGAGTTTTCTTAACCATTTCATATCACATCTTAATTTAATTTAGGGTTAATATATCACCCAATCGTAGAAAACCCCTCTATAGTTATATTGTTGCAGATAGCCCCCTGAATGAGGACTCTTTTACCCTCAGGAGGTCAATTTGTCAAAATAATAATAATAATAATAATAATAATAATAATAATATAAATTCTCTTTTTCTGAGGGCAAAAGAGTCAAAAAAAATTACTCAAGGGGTCTATCTGCAACATTAGAACTACATGAGGATTATCTACAATTGGCGATAGTAAATGGGCTCTATCTGCAATTAATTTAACTGACTAACAACATACCGCCGAACCGATCTGACTATGTAGTGGATGTTATTCATAAGGAATAGGTACGTAAGAGCAGGGTCTTTATACTGCTTGGATTTTCCGTCCAGGTTGGTCTGAAGAGCTTGCATTATCCGTGTTGTTACAACTGCCAGTTGGGACTCTGAATCTTCTCCAGTTTCAAACTCTTTGAAAAGCAGCTTCAGCGTCGACTGGTAGCTGTCGATAACAATCAATGCATTTATCGAATGAGTATGTGTACATGTAAACATCTTAAATTCAAGTTTATAGGAACGGTTAAAGACATCTGACTTATGTCTGAGCAAAACGTAAATCAAGATATAAACCCTTGATCAAGTTATTTTCGGAACAACATGATGACAAAGAAAATAACTAAGATGAAAACTTACTCGAAGAGAAACTTGACATAATTAATTACATAACTAGTCAAAGGGTGCACAGTTCCATCAAGTACAGCTGTTTTCGTAGCATCCTTTTCAACTGCTTCCTCAAAATCACCAAAGGTTTCTTGAGCAGTCTGCGCTAAGCGCTTCGTCAGAGCAAGAGAAGCTTCTCTCATCTCAGAACAAGCTTTGCCCTCAAAAATCGATTCGATCTGGTGAAAATTTTGAGTGCGGATAGATTAATACACTGCAGTTAGTTGCTTAGGAGAAAATAGATATGGAACCATTAAGCATGATTTATACTGTGTTGATGTAAATATGTATGTTCAGAGCGCTGAATCGTAAAAACAGATGAAGTTATGTATAAATAAATAAAAAAATCCTACCCGTTGCTCTCTTGACCTTAAAAGAAATTTCAAATATTCCTCCTTGTTAGTGTAGGCTGCATCTGGCTGAACAATGTTGAATCTGTGACTTTTTTTTTATTGTTTAGATTCTTGATATGGTTCATGATTGTTTCAGGGAATTAAAAAAAAAAACAGCTGAATTTAGCAATTAATCTCAACCTTATTTCTACTCCTTCAACTTTCTCAAGCCATCTTAGAGCTCCCTTGTTTTATAGGTTTTGACTTCAGAAGGGCAATATTTAATTATTAGAAGGCGCAAATATTAACTTTGACATGAATTTAGAGCACCATTTACCAAAAAGGCAAGAGCTCAAAGCATGACTTAGAAAAAAGAATTCAGTAAACTTAACATGAAAGAATTGAACATACCTCTGGATGCAGCTCATGCATTATCTCATACATGTCCAAAAGAACAAACAACTTTTCTGGAGACCTTTTACTTTTAGCAATAGCCTCCCCAAAACTAAGAAGCACCAAGACACTGTCTGCAGTTACTTCAGCAAAACAATAATCCTTCAGATTATTATCAACACCCTCAAAAATCTGGTCACAGATTTTTCTTTCTGCAGCAAACAGCAGTTTGACCTGTTTCATGCATAGTCAAATTAATGGGAAAAACATACAGACAATGGTATTGATTTCATATATAAATCACTCACAGCAATTCGCATGAAATGGATCCAATTCCCAATTTTTGCTTCTAATACTTCCCACTGCATCTTTGCTACATCATCTTTACCAAGTTTCTCCACTCCCAATTTTCGAAGGCTCAGTTCTAAAGTCGAAGCACGGGTCTCTCTGAATGCAACAGGAAAAGATAAAACTTAAGATTCACGATTAGGACGCAATTGCACATATATGTCCGACAACAACCTAAAGTTTGACAGAATGGAACTTAAAAGGTGAAGTTAGATGTGATTCTAAGAGATTGTGATATATGGTTCAAATGTAGAGTAAGATCATATATTCAATCGAAGAAGAAACACTACAAAAATACCATTCCTAGACATTACACACGATAGTCATATTCCATGAGATTCATTGTATAATTTGATTCCGCATAAATGCTCCTTCCCCAAGTAGTAAACATCGGTTTAACTATTGCAACTATAAACCTTACAATAACTTGTAGATATGTAACTTAAAATCCTTTGTGTATCATTATTATCAGCAATTTATGACAAACTCCTTAAAATAGTTGACATCACCTACCACTACTACATGTCTATTGGCATAATTTACTTGCCTTGTTTCTGTTTTCTCTTGATGTGAACAATGAATATGATGTGGTCTCCCATAAAAGAGGGATTATGCATCCTATAAAAGAAAAGGAAAAAATAAGAGAAAGGGTAAATTTAGCCAAGCCCCAAACGTTTCTGATGAAGATCTTGTATGAGTTTATCTTAACAAAAGGAATTACACACTCCCTGTGGAATTAACTTCCTTAAGCATGTGTTATAAATGTTTCAATATCTGGATTAAAAGAATAAAGATGTAGAGAATAGAATGACATTTATAAACTCATATAAAAATGCTAAGAAAATTAAAGTTGTTCACAGTAATAAGTCTTTAAAGCATCTGTAATTTCTTACACAAAATATTAGGCACATAACACAGTAGCTCCTACTTCCTACTCAATAGTACTATCAAGTATCAATTATTGATTCTCAGAACTGAATTAAATCAAAACAATATGTAGATGCATAACCATCTGAAAATTCATACCGGTAAATCTTTAGACACTGTTGCTGGTTTCCTGCTAGAACCATTTGTTGAGCTAGGTCATGCAACAATGGCAAAATCCTTGGAGGAATGAGAGTTGGTGGTTTGTATATAGCATTTTCTATGCTTTTGGCGTGGTGATCAGATTGATTAGATGATGTACTTTTAGCACCTTCACCTTCAGCTGGTGGCCGTAAAGAGTTAGGAAGGCACTCAATAAGGCGGTCAGGTTCCATAGGCTTGCTAAAAAAAAAAAAAAAAGAGCAACAACTTATTGATGAAGAGAGTCAAAAAGATCGCAAAAGAGTAAAATGTTCATAGATTCTATTATGATAATTTATGACAGATTGAATATATATCATGCAGATCGAAATCCTCGAGCACTGTAACATATAACTATGGTGAAATTCAAGTAGTAAATTCACAAAAAAACTATTTGTATCAGACGTTGACACTAACGTATAATAAGTTCAAGTGCATCTCCAGACTCCAAATCGTAATCCTAGATTTATCTAACGGGTAACATCACATAAGATGGAATTTTCTATCAGAAAGAAGTTACAGAGAAGTCATTAAACCTTACATGTTTATAAAGATATATGCGGTCACATAGATGATAATACTAGTCCAGAATATAACTTTATAATATAATAAAATTTGATAAGGAGTTTGTGCATGATGCATTCATTTGCTTATTCCTGACAAGCTTTTGTTTCTTCCTATAACACTTCACTTTTTCATCTTCCCTGTCCGTGTAACTCTAGTACTTTTAAATTATTTTCTTCTTCTGTACCCATGAAATAGAATCTGAAAGGTTCCGTATTTTTCTATCCCAGACTTGGTTCGATTATGAAGCATGTTTTACTGTCGATCTTTGCTTATTTACTTACTGAAATCTATATCAAACATGGTTCAAGCTAGAAGGTGTCCACATTTTCTTAAGTAAATTAAAGCTGTTCATTGGAAGTTTGCTCACTTTTTCATCGACATCGACAGATTTATTATATTATTACTTACTTAATTTGAGAGAGGAAAAAAAAACTGCTTATAGAAACCAACCTGTAATTAGCTAGAAGCTGCTTGAACTCCTCATCGAGCTTCATTATAGCCTTTGCTAGCAAACTGTTGATGTGATTTAGCACCGCATCACTCTTAAAATTTTTATTTGAGCTAAAGAATTTGACATTAGATCTCAGCTGTTCAACTGCCTCCAAATAGCTCTCAAGATCCTCATGTGGCCCCTTCAGAATTTTAGCCTCAGCCTAGAACACCAGAAGAAAATGCAATCCAATATAAATTCAAGATGTCTGCATCTAGAGATTATCAGACTAGCTATATTTAATTGCTGTGACAATTGAATGCAATATTTCCATCATTCTGAGCTTACGCACACATACGAGAGCTGTGTTCAGCTTGCAGACCCATAACCTAATTTCGATCTACTTAAAGATAAGCAGACTCAAATTGAAGCCTCAGTAGTTACAAAGAATATAATTAACCATCTCATTTAACAACACTACATTCTCATGGAAATGTTTTGAAATTCCCAGGTTAAGGATAAAGAAACCAAAGGTACCAAATACTCTGAGAAGTTCGATTTCTACCGCAACTAACATAGGGAATGAAAGTTTGACTGAAAATTTTTGATTTTGAGTTGGCTTAGTTAAAATTGAAACTTTTAACACTCCATGATTCGGCTCAAATGTAATGGAGTTATATATCTCACAATAACGCGCTGAAGTACTAGTTCCAATCCAAACTATAAAAAAGGAGCAACCTAGTATTATATACTAAAACAACTGTCACCGGTAGCAATAATGCGACAAGTGATAACTATTTTTAGTCTTTTATGTTTCTCGAAATAGTATTTATCTCACACTATTAAACTTGCCTTTTTCAGATTTCTTATACCATGTATCATCATCTCTACACCAATCATATCAATCATGATCCCTACACCAATCATGTAAAAATTCAATAATTACCCCCATTAATATGCCACTTCGCATCTCTCTAATTCACGTGTATTGCACAGAAAACAAACTCGCAATTCACGACAAACTTCAAATGGTATAAAAAATGTTCAAAAAATTTTAGATAAAAAGGGGACCAAACCTGCCGAGAGAGATCAAATTGGCGCAGAATCACCCCAGCCGACTTCAACGACTTATCAATATTCTCATGTGCGAGCCTAATCGCATGCGTTCGAACCTAAATCCACAATCAAAGAGCTCAAATCTAAAATTTCAAACAAAAGGAAAAAAAATATTTACCCAAAAATTCAAAAGTTTAGATCAGGCATTCAACCTGAGTAGGCCGCATTGCTGCCTCGAGAGCGGAGAGCCGGTGATCGAAGGATCCAAGAATGGTGACCATGCTATCAGTATTAGTTTGGCTCTTTTGTAGAGATTCTCTCAGGAAGCTCGCTCTCTCAATTAGGGTTTCAATTGGCCCCATTTCCCCCTTTTTTTTTTTAAATTTATTTATTTTTTTCTGTGTTTTTTTATTTTTGAAGAGGGATTTTCCGTTGGAAGAGGTGAACCGTTATGGAAGTTAGCATGTTTTTGTTAGAGGGTGTTGCGGGTTGGAGGGATGACCCGATAACCCGATAGGATTCTGACCCGAGTTTTTGGGTTTTGGATCCGAAAGATTGGGGATTGGTAAGCTGTTAGAGTTTGATGAGGAGTTTTTACATTTTCAGCTTGGTGATAATTCATATTTTACAGTTTAGAGCATCTTGAAATTGCTCTTACTAAGGACTAAAAATGAATGTATTTGTAAAAAAATTTCTGAGTTTAAATCCATATTCGAATTTCCTTCGCCGATATAAATTCATACTAAAATGTTTGTTTTTCTTTGGAAAAACTAGATTGATATGTCACATTAGTAAAAGCAAAACTTGTGTGCTTGAAGATTGCATGTTTAGTTTAATTTTTTAGATTAACTTAATTATTATATCGTGTTAAATTGTTCTTAATCTCAGTATATATTGCAAGAATAGTTTCTTCAAAAATAATCCAAACGCCAAAACTATCAAGTTGAAATTTATTTACCCAAAAAAAAAAATCAAGTTTTGGCATGTCATCAATTAAGTAGCAACGTCAGTTGAGGACATGTGGAGATCTACGTTGTTTTTGAATAAATGGGAACACAGTTGTTTTATAATAATTAAATTATATTTTAATATTTAAAATAACAAAAGTATGGCCAGATCTCAAAATAATAAAAGAAAACAGAATAAAAATCTTTAAAATATGTCGTGCAAGTATGTGGAGAAAATAAACCCGAAAATGCTTAAAATAGAACGTTTATAACTTCTAACAGCTAAGAAGTTCTAAAATAAGCTTGTGAGTGTCCAATGAGAAAATTCATATAAGTGATTTGAAATTAGTCACGCAGAACTTTCAACATGCTTCTAACTAGAATGACTAATTTCAAAATGTTAAAAAGATTTGCGGGGGTAATATTAAAATGTGAAAGATTTGGGGGACTAATATCGAAATATGGAAGACTAGGGGGATTGATTTCAAAACACTTAAAAGCTTCGGGCCAGTAATTTGTAAATATTAAGACATTCGTGGCCTAATTTCAAAATATTAGGACGCGCGGAACTACTTCCAAAATATGAAAGATTTGGGGATCAATGTCTCACTCAGAGTTGCAATATTTCCCCTTTTAAAAACTAAGAAAAGGTGGGAGTATAGAAATACTCAACGCGAAAGAGTTTGAAGGGTACTTTTAGCAAAACCTGTTAGATTTAAATCTAATTAAGTCTATTTGTGGGCACATATGTTACATTAATGTGTAGTGCTATACTTAAGGCTAACCCACTAAAGTGATCAATCAATTTGGGTTAATGGGTATTTAAATAAATTATGGGCTAAATGTGCAGATACCAGGTTGTAATTACAATTTGATGAGGGGCCAAATTGTAAAAGTACAACACCTATATATATGGGGTTATGGTCCCTAATCTAGGGTTACGTTCTCTAATTCTCTTCACCCCCATCTAGAGAGAAATTTAGCTATAGAGAGACCCTCAAGATTAGAAGATCATCAAAACCAAATTCAGATTCAACTATGGATTCAGGTATTGCTTCCGCTCTCTTATTATGTTTATCTCTTTGGATTAATCATGCTTATAAAGTTCAACAAGTGGTATCAGAGCCAAATTCGTGATTAATTCTTAGGGATTTAAGATTAAAGTTGGGTTTTTTGATCTAATCTATGTTGATTTGAGAACTGTTCACGGATGAACAGTAAAGATCATTTTTTTTTGATCTTTTCCTTTTCCTCTTTCGGTTTGGTTTTTTGCCCGGTTGGTCTCGCCGTCGTTCCCTCGGCTCCTCGCCGGTGATGTTGCCGGCGCACCACTGCCAATGGAGACACGGCCGCATCAGAAACCCTAGGGTTTCAAACCCTAGGGTGCAGAACCAAAACCGGCGGCGGCTCCAGCTCAAACCCTAAGGGTGAAAACAAAACTTCGTCGAACCTCGTGTTCGAACCTCAAGTCGAACCTCGGTTCGAACCTCAAGTCGAACCTCGCGTTCGTTCATCAAGTCGAACCTCGCTCAACTAAAACGAACCTCGTTCAACCTCAAGTCGAACCTCGCTCGTTCATCAAGTCGAACCTCGCTCAACCTCAAGTCGAACCTCGCTCAACCTCAAGTCGAACCTCGCGTTCGTTCATCAAGTCGAACCTCGGGTTCGAACCTCAAGTCGAACCTCGCGTTCGTTCATCAAGTCGAACCTCGGTTCGAACCTCAAGTCGAACCTCGAGTTCGTTCATCAAGTCGAACCTCGCGTTCGAACCTCAAGTCGAACCTCGCGTTGAACCTCAAGTCGAACCTCGCGTTGAACCTCAAGTCGAACCTCGCGTTCGTTCATCAGTCGAACCTCGGTTCGAACCTCAAGTCGAACCTCGCTCGCTTCATCAAGTCGAACTGTTCGAACCTCAAGTCGAACCTCGCTCGCTTCATCAAGTCGAACCTCGCTCGAACCTCAAGTCGAACCTCGCTCGTTCATCGTCGAACCTCGTTCAACCTCAAGTCGAACCTCGCTCGCTTCATCAAGTCGAACCCTGTTCGAACCTCAAGTCGAACCTCGCTCAACCTCAAGTCGAACCTCGCGTTCGTTCATCAAGTCGAACCTCGTTCGAACCTCAAGTCGAACCTCGGCCCGCTTCATCAAGTCGAACCTCGCTCAACCTCAAGTCGAACCTCGTTCAACCTCAAGTCGAACCTCGCGTTCGAACTAAAACGAACCTCGTGTTCAATTCAGATGAATTTCAGATTTGGGATTAATTGAATTGCTCAAGTAATCCATTAAGTCTTTTAAGCCTTTATGGGTCTATCTATGGTTGATTAAAATGGAGAAATCTATTTTAATTGTTTAATTTAGTAGTGAATCAATTATTTAATTCAAATAACATGACACTAAGGCATTAAGGTTGTCTTTTATTCTAAATGATTAATTGAAACAAGATGTTGCCAAAGTAACCTCTCTTGTGTAGATTATTCATGAGGGATATTAGATGGTTGTGTGGATGTTTTCAAGTAAATATTTAATCGGCCCAAAGGAAGGTTAATATTTATGTAGACTACATACACATCTGTGATGATAAATGTGTGACAATTATAAGGTTTACATGTGAATAATGAATCAATCCAAAGATAGTTTTATTATTTGACATGCTATTGTCACGTTTGATCATTGCAACAAGGTATCACTTGCAATTAATACTTGTCCAAAGACTTAATATTAATGTTGTGCCGATATCTTGAGATGGGATTTTGTAATTATTTGAATTTTATTGATTACTAACTACGCTATTAATGTGAAATCTTTTGTTTATTTCAGCTAATGCATCTGGCGATCAATTTCGCTAACATCAACTCAATTCCCATGCTAAATGGGACTAATTTCAAGGTTTGGAAAGAGAACATTTTAATTGTTCTTGGTCGCATGGATCTAGACATTGCATTAAGAACTGAACAACCTCAACTTCTCATCGCGGAAAGCACTCGATGCAAAGAAGGAGTATGAGAGGTGGGAGCGCTCAAATCGCATGAGTCTAATGATCATCAAGCGGCATTCTAAGCCTTTAGGGGCCGAACCTTGGTGATTCCGAACCTTGGTGATTCCGAACCTTGGTGATTCCGAACCTTGGTGATTCCGAACCTTGGTGATTCCGAACCTTGGTGATTCCGAACCTTGGTGATTCCGAACCTTGGTGATTCCGAACCTTGGTGATTCCGAACCTTGGTGATTCCGAACCTTGGTGATTCCGAACCTTGGTGATTCCGAACCTTGGTGATTCCGAACCTTGGTGATTCCGAACCTTGGTGATTCCGAACCTTGGTGATTCCGAACCTTGGTGATTCCGAACCTTGGTGATTCCGAACCTTGGTGATTCCGAACCTTGGTGATTCCGAACCTTGGTGATTCCGAACCTTGGTGATTCCGAACCTTGGTGATTCCGAACCTTGGTGATTCCGAACCTTGGTGATTCCGAACCTTGGTGATTCCGAACCTTGGTGATTCCGAACCTTGGTGATTCCGAACCTTGGTGATTCCGAACCTTGGTGATTCCGAACCTTGGTGATTCCGAACCTTGGTGATTCCGAACCTTGGTGATTCCGAACCTTGGTGATTCCGAACCTTGGTGATTCCGAACCTTGGTGATTCCGAACCTTGGTGATTCCGAACCTTGGTGATTCCGAACCTTGGTGATTCCGAACCTTGGTGATTCCGAACCTTGGTGATTCCGAACCTTGGTGATTCCGAACCTTGGTGATTCCGAACCTTGGTGATTCCGAACCTTGGTGATTCCGAACCTTGGTGATTCCGAACCTTGGTGATTCCGAACCTTGGTGATTCCGAACCTTGGTGATTCCGAACCTTGGTGATTCCGAACCTTGGTGATTCCGAACCTTGGTGATTCCGAACCTTGGTGATTCCGAACCTTGGTGATTCCGAACCTTGGTGATTCCGAACCTTGGTGATTCCGAACCTTGGTGATTCCGAACCTTGGTGATTCCGAACCTTGGTGATTCCGAACCTTGGTGATTCCGAACCTTGGTGATTCCGAACCTTGGTGATTCCGAACCTTGGTGATTCCGAACCTTGGTGATTCCGAACCTTGGTGATTCCGAACCTTGGTGATTCCGAACCTTGGTGATTCCGAACCTTGGTGATTCCGAACCTTGGTGATTCCGAACCTTGGTGATTCCGAACCTTGGTGATTCCGAACCTTGGTGATTCCGAACCTTGGTGATTCCGAACCTTGGTGATTCCGAACCTTGGTGATTCCGAACCTTGGTGATTCCGAACCTTGGTGATTCCGAACCTTGGTGATTCCGAACCTTGGTGATTCCGAACCTTGGTGATTCCGAACCTTGGTGATTCCGAACCTTGGTGATTCCGAACCTTGGTGATTCCGAACCTTGGTGATTCCGAACCTTGGTGATTCCGAACCTTGGTGATTCCGAACCTTGGTGATTCCGAACCTTGGTGATTCCGAACCTTGGTGATTCCGAACCTTGGTGATTCCGAACCTTGGTGATTCCGAACCTTGGTGATTCCGAACCTTGGTGATTCCGAACCTTGGTGATTCCGAACCTTGGTGATTCCGAACCTTGGTGATTCCGAACCTTGGTGATTCCGAACCTTGGTGATTCCGAACCTTGGTGATTCCGAACCTTGGTGATTCCGAACCTTGGTGATTCCGAACCTTGGTGATTCCGAACCTTGGTGATTCCGAACCTTGGTGATTCCGAACCTTGGTGATTCCGAACCTTGGTGATTCCGAACCTTGGTGATTCCGAACCTTGGTGATTCCGAACCTTGGTGATTCCGAACCTTGGTGATTCCGAACCTTGGTGATTCCGAACCTTGGTGATTCCGAACCTTGGTGATTCCGAACCTTGGTGATTCCGAACCTTGGTGATTCCGAACCTTGGTGATTCCGAACCTTGGTGATTCCGAACCTTGGTGATTCCGAACCTTGGTGATTCCGAACCTTGGTGATTCCGAACCTTGGTGATTCCGAACCTTGGTGATTCCGAACCTTGGTGATTCCGAACCTTGGTGATTCCGAACCTTGGTGATTCCGAACCTTGGTGATTCCGAACCTTGGTGATTCCGAACCTTGGTGATTCCGAACCTTGGTGATTCCGAACCTTGGTGATTCCGAACCTTGGTGATTCCGAACCTTGGTGATTCCGAACCTTGGTGATTCCGAACCTTGGTGATTCCGAACCTTGGTGATTCCGAACCTTGGTGATTCCGAACCTTGGTGATTCCGAACCTTGGTGATTCCGAACCTTGGTGATTCCGAACCTTGGTGATTCCGAACCTTGGTGATTCCGAACCTTGGTGATTCCGAACCTTGGTGATTCCGAACCTTGGTGATTCCGAACCTTGGTGATTCCGAACCTTGGTGATTCCGAACCTTGGTGATTCCGAACCTTGGTGATTCCGAACCTTGGTGATTCCGAACCTTGGTGATTCCGAACCTTGGTGATTCCGAACCTTGGTGATTCCGAACCTTGGTGATTCCGAACCTTGGTGATTCCGAACCTTGGTGATTCCGAACCTTGGTGATTCCGAACCTTGGTGATTCCGAACCTTGGTGATTCCGAACCTTGGTGATTCCGAACCTTGGTGATTCCGAACCTTGGTGATTCCGAACCTTGGTGATTCCGAACCTTGGTGATTCCGAACCTTGGTGATTCCGAACCTTGGTGATTCCGAACCTTGGTGATTCCGAACCTTGGTGATTCCGAACCTTGGTGATTCCGAACCTTGGTGATTCCGAACCTTGGTGATTCCGAACCTTGGTGATTCCGAACCTTGGTGATTCCGAACCTTGGTGATTCCGAACCTTGGTGATTCCGAACCTTGGTGATTCCGAACCTTGGTGATTCCGAACCTTGGTGATTCCGAACCTTGGTGATTCCGAACCTTGGTGATTCCGAACCTTGGTGATTCCGAACCTTGGTGATTCCGAACCTTGGTGATTCCGAACCTTGGTGATTCCGAACCTTGGTGATTCCGAACCTTGGTGATTCCGAACCTTGGTGATTCCGAACCTTGGTGATTCCGAACCTTGGTGATTCCGAACCTTGGTGATTCCGAACCTTGGTGATTCCGAACCTTGGTGATTCCGAACCTTGGTGATTCCGAACCTTGGTGATTCCGAACCTTGGTGATTCCGAACCTTGGTGATTCCGAACCTTGGTGATTCCGAACCTTGGTGATTCCGAACCTTGGTGATTCCGAACCTTGGTGATTCCGAACCTTGGTGATTCCGAACCTTGGTGATTCCGAACCTTGGTGATTCCGAACCTTGGTGATTCCGAACCTTGGTGATTCCGAACCTTGGTGATTCCGAACCTTGGTGATTCCGAACCTTGGTGATTCCGAACCTTGGTGATTCCGAACCTTGGTGATTCCGAACCTTGGTGATTCCGAACCTTGGTGATTCCGAACCTTGGTGATTCCGAACCTTGGTGATTCCGAACCTTGGTGATTCCGAACCTTGGTGATTCCGAACCTTGGTGATTCCGAACCTTGGTGATTCCGAACCTTGGTGATTCCGAACCTTGGTGATTCCGAACCTTGGTGATTCCGAACCTTGGTGATTCCGAACCTTGGTGATTCCGAACCTTGGTGATTCCGAACCTTGGTGATTCCGAACCTTGGTGATTCCGAACCTTGGTGATTCCGAACCTTGGTGATTCCGAACCTTGGTGATTCCGAACCTTGGTGATTCCGAACCTTGGTGATTCCGAACCTTGGTGATTCCGAACCTTGGTGATTCCGAACCTTGGTGATTCCGAACCTTGGTGATTCCGAACCTTGGTGATTCCGAACCTTGGTGATTCCGAACCTTGGTGATTCCGAACCTTGGTGATTCCGAACCTTGGTGATTCCGAACCTTGGTGATTCCGAACCTTGGTGATTCCGAACCTTGGTGATTCCGAACCTTGGTGATTCCGAACCTTGGTGATTCCGAACCTTGGTGATTCCGAACCTTGGTGATTCCGAACCTTGGTGATTCCGAACCTTGGTGATTCCGAACCTTGGTGATTCCGAACCTTGGTGATTCCGAACCTTGGTGATTCCGAACCTTGGTGATTCCGAACCTTGGTGATTCCGAACCTTGGTGATTCCGAACCTTGGTGATTCCGAACCTTGGTGATTCCGAACCTTGGTGATTCCGAACCTTGGTGATTCCGAACCTTGGTGATTCCGAACCTTGGTGATTCCGAACCTTGGTGATTCCGAACCTTGGTGATTCCGAACCTTGGTGATTCCGAACCTTGGTGATTCCGAACCTTGGTGATTCCGAACCTTGGTGATTCCGAACCTTGGTGATTCCGAACCTTGGTGATTCCGAACCTTGGTGATTCCGAACCTTGGTGATTCCGAACCTTGGTGAACTGATGCGCCATGAGTGCGAGTGAAGGATAAACCCAACTTTGAAGCCTCAAATTAAGCTCGGAAAATCAGCGAGAGAAGCGCGCGGCGTTGGGTCAAAACGAGACACGAGGTGTCACAAGCGAACACCTAGAGTGTCTCGCCGGCGAGACCCGAGAGGTGTCTCCGGCAGCGACACCTGAAGTGTCGCCCGGCGAACACCCGAGGTGTCACCGGCTGGCAGAACACCTAGGAGTGTCGGCTTGGCGAACACCAGGTGTCTCGCGGAACACCAGGTGTCGCCCGTGAAACACCGGAGGTGTCTCGCTCGGTAGATTTTCGGGGAGTGTCAACGGCGAACACCGAAGGTGTCGGCACGGCCGAACACCAAAGGCGAGGCTTTGCCCGGTTTACCGCATCAGCTGCTGCCCTATATATTGGGCGGCTAGGGTTTCATTTTCAGAGGTGAAGATAAAGCAGAGGAGATAGCCGAACTCTTGTGTGTGCCTAGAGTTAGAGAATTTCCAGGGAGAGGAGATCAAGATCTAGACTTGCGGGGAGATTTGTGATTCGAGATCCAAAGTCTTGAGATCGGATCTACAACGACAAACCATCCTTTGGATCAAGCAGTTGATCCGAGAAGAAAATATGAAGTTAAGCTGGCGATCTCGTTCACTCGTTGATTAGTTCCTTGGCGAATTAATCTCATTATTCGTTTAGATCTGATCTGATCGATCTAAAATTCCCGTAAAAAGGAGGATTTTTAGATCTAGATCGAATCAGTCTCGTTCGATCAACACTTGGGAAAGGAATCGCAGCGGTGGTCCGGAATACATCCCGACGCAGGCAAAGAATCCCATGGCGGGACCCACGTAAAATAGAGATCCTCCGTGTTTGTTTAGGGTTAAAGTTGTAATTCTTGATTTTCATTGTAAGCCTTATAAAAGGCAATCTTTTTGAATTTCGTTTGTAGCGTGAAGTTTGTAGCAGTTCAAGCAATGACAATCATCCCAACTTTTCGAGAACAAGGCGGCGACCACGATGGGAGCCACGGTCTTATCCAGAGATCGTTGTGCGACCCGCAGTTCCGATCCGTGATCGAAGGTCAGTCTGAGTTCGACCGGGAGAAATTTGAGACCTATCTCTGCTTCATCCACTCCTTTTCCCCATAAAGCGAAGAAGCCCTCCGCGCAAGGAGGACTCACAAGTCACCAGGCTGAAGGCGGCTCTCCTCGCCCGCCGCCAACAACAATGGCGGCAATAACTCCTCCGCCATCCAAAGGCGCCGGATCGATCTCCCTCCTCGAGCCAATGAGGAAAAGTCCGCCGAGAAGCGTGTGACTCTCTCAAAGAGAGCCATGGCGTCGACAACGCTGCGTTGCAATATAAAGCGTTAGAATCCGCGGGCGATGTCGATACAAACCCGGATCTGAAGTCCCAGCGGAGCACGAGCGAGAAGGCGAAGATAGGTGGTAACTCCTCTAAGCCGCCGTAGAAGAATGGAACCACGTCAAGCGAGATCGCTCCACCCTCGGCGGATCCAAAAGCTATGCCAAAGCGTCGTGCAGCGTTGCTGCGTATCGTGCCATTATTGCAAAGTCGCGAGTCGAAATTAACGGGGAATCGGCTCAAAATCGTCAAACATGGGTCCGTCGACATCAACATCGGCTCAAGACTCGCCCGGGCAACATTCTTGGCCGAGGCGGCTCGAGCTGCCTCGCGCCCGGCGGCGGCTAAAACGCCTGCGCCCTACAGCGGTGATGTAAAGCATCTCAGCGCCCGTGAGCGACCTAAACTGCCTACGCCTCTGGCGGTGATGCTTATCTCAGCGCGGCCGAGCGGCATAATGCTCGCCAGCAATGGCGGTCATGCCTTAGCTGAGACCATGGGCTTTTCAGCCCTTCCGCTTTAGGTTGAGGTATCAGCCGTTAAGTCAAATCCGACAACCAGGTGTTTTATCGTCTTGGTCCCGGCCGAGGAAATAAAGGCAAGGTACGGTGAAGAAACATTTGGATTACCAGGTCGGGAGAGTCTGAGCAAAATTGAAACATCTCGAGCTTCTAGAATTCCAATTGCATCTCGTTTGAGCATCCACAAGGGGTCGAGTGGCGAGAAGAAAAAGTTAAGGCGTAACTTTCAAAGGCTTCGTGGCCTTACCCACCCTCGAGATGGAGCGTCGTCATCATCGATGATGACGTTATGAAGGCGATGTCATGCCGCCTACGGGTTGCTCCGCTTATCTTAGATGAGTTGTACTATCGTCTTGAGGTAGGAAGAAGTCTAAGTAATGAGCTCTCGAAACCGCATCCTCTTGCATTTGTACTAAATTGATCAAAGCGGTGCTCCGGTGTAAATCTGCCATAAAATTCCGGAAAGGTGTCGGTCTTCGGTGACACCAACGACCGAAATCAAGACCTCGATCAAAGCGTTCCCGAAGAAGACATGCACTCTGTCAAAGCAAAGATGAGCGCTTGAGGTCACCATCAATATGACCAACAAGGCAGCGCCGTCCAGCGGCATTCGAGCCCTCCCAGCGTGTGACTTCGGTTGCGGGCGGTACTATCGGGCGGCCTAACTATCCGACACAGCGAGGATCCCTTCAAGGCCGATCATAGCGAAAAGTACCGCCGGAAGATGAAGTATCGGATGGCTCGGCAATGGCATCCGATAACACCGTCTCTAGTGAAGGTCATACTCGTGAAGCACTCATGATTAGTGCGGTGAGGTGGCCAAGCTACTTGAAGAAGCCTTGGCAAAAGCGGAAGACAACTTCAAACTTCGAGATGGACATGGCCATCGCGGCGGATGAGAAGAAATGCATGGCCGTGGTCTGGCGATGATTAATCGCCCGAGGGTGAGAAGCGTCGTCATAACAGCGTCAATTTGTGAGATAGCGACACGGATGAAGAGCAAGACCTTAACACCGATGAAGCGAGCGTAATAGAAGACACCATGGTCCCACCTCAAAATCAGGGACGAAATGCAAGTGAAAATGACAAGATCAAGGATCACGGAGAGCAAGGTCAACTTGCTCATCTCGGCTCAAGAAGTGAAGAAGAGCGGGGATTCCGTGTCCTTACGAGAGAGAGTGGGAGTCAATCCCTATCGTGATTTAATTTAATAAACTTCATGCCGTTCGATGGGAAGGGTCCCCACTCAACATCTTATCTACTTCAAGAGCCATTTGGAGTCATCTCGTGCGAGCCCTTGATGGTTCGGTCATTATTGACGGCACCGCGGCCTTCGATTAGTATCGCCGTCTCAAAGCGGGCGGCATCAGCGGTTTGGGGAGACATGGAATCTATGTTCTGGCGAACTTCCGATGGCGACACAGAGGTTTCACTTCGGTGCGTTATGGGGCGAGCGAAGGATGGAGAAAGTGGATAATTTTGTCAAGCGGTTCCGCAACAAGGCGATGGCTGTCGTGACCCATCGGAGAATTCATCCTCAAGACACCGCGCATAACCTCTCATTTGGGCGTGATCGAGCGATGGAGCCTGCACCGTCTAAAACATGGAAAGACTTGAAAGTCCAGGGCGGCGTTTCCTCAAAAGGGGAAAACGAGCGAGGTCGGCGAGCGCCAAATCCACGGAACCAAAATTTTGTCCCGGAACAAGGGAAGGCACCAATGAAGAATGTTGATCGCATCAAACTTTCAGTGCGGCCACAAGGCCAACGGCGGCCGTGAGACCCCATGCGGCAACGCAGTCTCGAAAGCAGAAGTCCGCCCGGTTTTAAAGCGTATTCTTCGAGGGGCGAAGAGGTGCACAGGATATTCAAGTACTTGCTAGACAACAAGATCCAAGCTGCCGCCGATCGTCAGCGGGAGGAAGCTCAAAGCAGCAGAGACCCCAATCTGCGCCTATCATAGGCGATACACCACCGACCAAGTCATGCTACGGTGAAGGACAAGATCAAGCTTTGATTGAAGTGGGGTGATCACTCCAAAACAAATAAGGGAAAGCAAGTGAGGCATAGCGCGGCGTCCATAAGCTTTGGGGCGATGCACAACACGGTTAGGCCGAGACCGTGGTCAAAGTGGGAATGAAGGCGGTGAATGGCGATCCCCAGCGGAGAGAAGGGGTTAGTGCGCCTGACCCCAAATGGCGAACTCCTATGGGTCCACCGGACTTACTTAAAACGATCGATGGCGGCGTCTTCGTCTAAAAAGTCAAGGGAAGGGCAAATCTTGCAATGCTACCTTAAGCGGTTTTACTCGGCGGCGAGCAAATTCCTCGTGTTCTTTGTGGGAGGAGCGAAAGCCTTTGTCACCGAGGTGGGCGTGAAATGCGGCACAAATACCCGATGACTCAACCTTAATGCTAAAGCGTTAGCGGAGCTTGGGGTAGTAACAATTCCCAGGTTCCCGCCACCCCAGGAGGGCGCCACGAGCGAAGGGAAACAACACGCAAATCACGAGGTGCAACCCGGCGATCCGGTTTAATCGCCCGATTGGAAGGATAGGCAGGGAACACAAGCTCCCCTACAGCCCGATGTGATGGCACAATTGGCCAACATCGGCAAGAATAACTTTATCTGAGCTATTGAGGTTGTCCAAGGAAACCATGGCGTTCTGAAGCGTTGGCGGACTCGGAGGTCTAACCCACATTAAATCAAGTCGAGGAGGAGTCATCGGCAGGAATGCAATGTGGCCTCCAAGCATATTCCACATCCACGTTCTCTAAGGAGGATATGAGGCGAAGGCGTCGAAGCATGACGGCGCTCTACTTCCACGAGGGTACATTGGTTCCAGTGAAGTCAACGGATCCAAGTTGATCCGGGTTCGGCAATGAGCATCATGCCTTGCGCTGATGTATAGCACAGGGATTCTGTCGGCTGCTTCGGCACCGTGATATCTGGTTTAACCCGGTGGGTCACCGGCCACTTGGTAAAATCCGCATTAAGTGTCGGATGGGGACTTAAAGTCGAAGTCACCTACGTCATTGGCGAGACTTCCTATAACTTGTTGTTGGGTGGCCCTTGGATCCATAACCATGTTATAGTCCCTCTACCCTCCATCGATGTGCGAAATATGTGACACTAATAGCGAGGTTAAGGCGGTGGTCGCGGACAAACAACGTTTAAAGGATTGGAGAATTATTTCAGCGACTCCCTCCTTTACGGTAATGAGTCCGATCTTGAATCATCGGCCCATAGCACGGACAGCGGTGAGGGCGGCGATACGGCGGGCTTGACTATAAAGGTGGTTTTGTTCTAAATGACATTGTACCCTTAGTAGTCAATCTTGGCGAAGAGGATCTTCATGAAAGTTGTAAGTGGCGGCTTAGAAGAAGAAATAAAAGATGATTTAGAGTACTCGTTGTGTTTGAATGATGTAATGAAAAGTTATATAATGACCACGAATTGCATATGCCAATTCGGTCATCACTGTATCTGAAGCACCTTGAGACTCATCAAAGGCGACTTTGTCGTCCAAGGGAAGGAGGCATAAGAAGGACTTAGTCTGGCGAGGAGTTGACTCCACGCCTTCACTGAGGCGGGTTAGATGAAGATAGCCGAAACTTCATCTTTCGGATATAGCCAGCGCAGCACCTCATGAAGAAGTGGGGAGTGCGACTTTGCGTTGGGAGAAGGACTTTATTTTGGCGGGGATCTCCGTTCCACAAAGTACGCATATGCCGAAGGAAAACCCGATAATTATTACAGTTTAAAGGGGATTGGGATCGCATCCTCTTGAAGATGAGTGTTGTTGGTTGATCAATAACCAACCACCCAACCTAGGCAATACTCATCGATTCGGCTGCACGGGACTCGGCGTCGGCATTGGCAAGATGTTGGGGTTGATGTCCAACATGGCTCTGATGGACCCACTACATTGGAAGAAGATGAAGAATTGCCAACATGGGAAGACCCATGGGTCCATCACCTCAACATGCGGTATGGGGACGGTTTGGCGGAGGAGCCTCCGTGAAGAGCGAGGTAGTCGGATCAACATGGGTAATGAAGCACACCTAAACTTATAAATATTATAGCAGTCTTCCCCGGAGGAAAAAGTTGATCGCTCTTGTCGGAGAGTATATCGATGTTTTCGCTGGAGCTCTGAGGACATGCGGGGCTCGACCCCAATGTGGCAATGCACCGCCTCGACATTAAAGTGGATGCCAAACTG
Source organism: Asparagus setaceus (assembly GCA_012295165.1). Taxonomy (NCBI): domain Eukaryota; kingdom Viridiplantae; phylum Streptophyta; class Magnoliopsida; order Asparagales; family Asparagaceae; genus Asparagus; species Asparagus setaceus. The sequence continues at coordinate 4,548,217 of CM022710.1, forward strand.
TCAAGCGACGAGGCGGTTTAGTCCACAGTTATGGAGAGCAATTGTTGCGGTAAAGCTCATAGCCTCGGGTTTTATCAGGGAGGTTCAACATCCGTTGGGTGGCGAATATTGTTCGGTGCTAAAAGAGCGGGGCGATCGAATTTCGTCGACTCTGAGAGATCGAATCTGCGTGCCCAAGGCGACTTCCACTTCCAATCACCGATGTGATGGTCGATAATACATGTGGATTTGGCGAATGTCCTTCATGGATGGGTTCTCGGGTTACAACCAAATCAAGATGCATCGAATGGCGCCAAAGCACGGCGTTGAGAACTCCTCTAGGCATCTTACATTTACAGTCATGCCATTCGGTTGAAGAATCTTTGGCGCCACTTACCGTAGCAATGACAAAGATCTTCGGGATCATCTTGGAAGGCGGTCGATGTTCGTCGATGACTTGGTTGTGAAAAGTCATGACAAAGATGACCATATCGAGGACTTGAGGGCGGTATTGACCTCATGCGAGCTCATCAATTAAAGATGAACCCCACCAAGTCTTTCCTCGGAATGTCGGTGGCAAATTCCTGCGGGTTTTGTTACCAACAAAGGTATCCACATTGACCCGAGCAAAATAAAGGCAATCAATGAATTGCAACCCCAAAGAATCTAAAGGAACTTCGAGAGGATTGAGGCGATTGGCGTACATCCGGCTTCATTTCCAACCTCTGGGAAAATGTCAACCATTCTAAAATTTGAACAAAAGGGGTGTCCTTTATGCGGGATGGCGCTGTCGAGAGAAGGCATTCGAAGATATCAAAACATATCGGCGAATCCTCACGTACTCGTTACTCGAAGTCGGGTAAACCGTTCTTGATTTATATCAAAGCGGCGAACCATTAGTTGAGTGCTTTACTTGCGCCAAGGCGGCGACCCGCGGTCCGCGGTTTATTATCTAAGCCGAACCTTGGTGGAGTGCGGAATCTCGCTACCCATGGCCAGAAAGAGTGTCGCTGGTCTTTCGCGATTGAAAAATCGACACTACTTAGTTGGGCAAGCGATCTCACGTCATTTCGCGTAAATCTGTTGGTGTTCATGGCCCAGCCGGCCTCTATGAATTGGCGCTGGCGAAATGGGCTTTACTTTTGTCGGTATGACTTGCACTTCAAGCGTGAAGTCAATTAATGGACAAGCCATCTGCGATCTTTGGCGATAACCCAACAAAGGATCACGGTGAACTATTTGATGATTTCGGATGAGACCCGAGGTTAACACAACTCTGCACCAACAGGTGTGGCATTTATATTTTGATGGGCGTCGAGAGCTGGCGTGTGGCGCCGGATGTTCTAAGATCTCGGGTCGGAGTAGTCTTAGTTTCCCGGGGAAGCATGTCATGCCCGGGCTTATTCAGCGGCCGAGCCTGCTCTAACAATGCCCTTGAGTACAGCGGCTCCTCATTGGACTTAGCAGCTAAAGAGCTGGGGTAGAGTATCTCGAAGCCTTGAGTTCCCACTCATTGTCAAGCGGACTTCGCGGGGACTATGAGGTCGGGAACCGGATTTAATCCCATACCATCGACGCTTCTCGAGTTAGCGGACTCGTTTGAAGGATTCTTCATGAGTACATTCAGCCCTCGAGAATCGTATCTGAGATGCTGGCGGCATTAGCGGTGTCTTTGGCGCAACCTCGAGGCTGAGCAAATGGCCACGGTGAGGACCCAGTTATTCATTCCTATTTATGGCGGGGCGAGAAAATGGCGAAAGGGTAGTCACTAAGAAGTGTATGCAACCCAAGTCGGACTTGAGCCGAGATTGGCTTCCCTATTATTGACTTCGTCTTGCGGCATCTGCGGAAGATATGAAGGCGTGAATCAGTCCGTCGAAGCGCCAGGTTCTTCTACAATCACGAAACCGGGCGCTCTATCGGCGTGGGTATAGCGGTTTGCTACTCGGCTGCCTTTCAAACAAAGAAGTTCTCGAAGCACAGGAGGAGAATGCGGTGCGCACCGGCCAGTCTAAGCTCTATGATGGATCGGGGAGGATGGGGTACTCGGCCTACTATGGTCAATGATGCGATCATATGCTGGAAATGCCAGCGTGCCAAATACCGCATAAACTACGCATCAACCTCGAACAACTTCACGTCGGCCATCTTGGCCATTCGAGACATGGGGCATGGATGTGGTAGGCCCAATCTTTCCTCTGTCGGCCAAAGGTGATCGGTTTATCTGGCGATCACGATTACTTCTCAAGTGGGCGGCGATTCCCCTCAAAGAGGTAAAAGCGGCAATGTAATTCGGTTCATCAAGCACCGCGTCATCTATCGACCACGGTGTACCAAGCGGATCGTTACATGATAGCGGTCCCAGTTCATTAGCAATGCCTTCATTGGTTTTGCGAGAAATTCAAGATCGGGGCGTCTCCTCAGCTGCGTACAATCCGCGCAAGCGGATTGGCGGAGGCCTTCAACAAAGCGATCATTAAAATTCTCAAGAAATGGTGAAAAATAACAAAGGCCCAGGATGATAAACTTCGGAGAAGCACTACAGGGTGTCATGCGGCGGTTACGCACACCGTGGGGCTACCCGTACTCTACGGTATATGGGTGTGAAGCGTCCACGCCCTTGGGTTGATTCCATCCCTCGCATTGCTCATAGCGAGATGGCAGCGGAGGAGCTACATCAAAAGCCTCGAAGAACTTCGAGATGCTAGATGAAAAGCGGAAGCTCAACGACATTGAGTTTTACCAAGCAAGGATGTCGGGGCCTTCAACAAGAAAGTCAGACAAAGGAGCTTCAAGGAGGAGACTTGGTCCTCGGCTTTCGGCGGCCAGATAATTCGACTCGAGAGGAAGGGTAAGTTTGAACAAATGGGAAGGGCGTTTGTGATTGAAGCGGTCTATTCCAATGGCATATCGCCTTATCACGAGGAAGGTGATAGGCAATTAATCTTAGATCAATGGGAAGTTCTGAAGAAGTACTATCCTTAGTACCTTCGGGATAACTTTTTTGGAGGAAGTTCTTGGGAAATATTTTCCTCGGAGATAACCTAATTCTTTCCTCGAATTCCCCACCGATCAAACTCATTGTGGTGGGTCCACAAAATTTTCTGGTCCCTCCACGACAAAATTCCCCTTGACTTCTTTCAATAAGCAAGGGGTCCATAAAATTTTTGATCCTCTATCAAAATCCCTCTTGATTCCTTTCAATGAACAAGAGGTCCACTTTCAAATTAGGAGATCACTTCGATGAACAAAAGCCTCCATCATTTCCATTTGATCCGCCCTCCATGGCGGTAGTACTAAAATTGGAACACTCTCGATAAGAGACCTTGGATCGGTGGCGAATCCTATAAAAGTGAAAACTACGTATCTCTTGATTCTGGTGGAGATCCCACTCTTAGTTTCACCTTAAGAGATTCTCGAAGTGGAGATCCCACTTTTAGTTTCCCTTTCTTGGAGATAGGATATAAAATCCTTCCTCTCCATTTTGGGAGATAGAATATAAAATTCTTCCTCTCGGGGACTAAGAAGCAGGATATAAAATCCTTCTTTTCTTATGTTCACTTGGGGTTAGTCTCGACCCGGACAAAGGAGACACGGAAATAGAATATAAAATTCTTTCTTTCACTTGGAGCAGGATATAAAATCCTTCCTCTCCTTCTTAGGAGATAGAATATAAAATTCTTCCTCTCAAGACTAAAGCGAGGATATAAAATCCTTCTTTTCTTATGTTCACTTGGGGTTCGTCTCTACCGGACAAAAGGAGACACGGAAATGGAATATAAAATTCTTTCTTTCCACTTGGAGGCGGGATATAAAATCCTTCCTCTCGGACATCGGAAGCAGAATATAAAATTCTTCCTTTCCCACAATCAATTCCATTCACCGGTTCGATCCGGTTCGGTCATTCTCCGGACAAAGAAGACACCAAGATTCATCTTGGGGCATTTTATCGAAGCCTAAGAAGGGATAAAGCCAGCTACCGCCCAGCGTTGCGGTTTAGTCTTTTTCGATTGAAGACACGAGCTTGATTACAGGGTATTTTATCCGAAGCCTAAGAAGGGATGAAGCCGCGCCTACCGCAGCGTTGCGGGTGGTCTCTTGCGTAAAAGTCTGAAACTCGTATTCAACATCGTAGCATTAAGTCTAAAGAGTCTAATTCTTTTAGCACAGCGTCATGTGCGAACGGATCGAATAATCCATGCTAGCCGGTTCAAGCGGTGATGGTAAAGGCCAATCAAATCCGTTGAAGGTGGGGTTGGCAATAACCCCAAAGTCACCGCTAACACAGCGGCGGTTAGTCTTTACGTGAAAAGTGACAAAGTCTATGTATTCAAAATCGTAGCACCAAGTCTAAAAGAGTTTCATTCTTTTAGCACGCGTCACATCTTGGAGCGGATTGATAATCCGCATGCTAGCGGTTTAAGCGGTGTCGGTAAAGGCAAATCAAATCCGTTGAAGGCTGAGGGTTTGCCAAGAATCCTATGAATCTTTGTGACAATGAAAATGGCGGATCGCAAAGTCACAACAACAATGGAACTACCGTCGGTAGCACCGACTTCAGTTGGTCCCTCGGCGAGCCCCTTTGCGTAGTAACCTATGCGGCTTTGGAGGAACATCTTACCAATAGAAAAGAATTCATCAAGACCGCCAAATTGAGGATGAACTAGCTAACAAGACTAGTCCCCAATTAAATGGGATGGAGACTCAAGTGTTTCCAGATGGGCTATCATGAGAGCCGACCTCATTGCACCAAGAAATGGGATATGTCAACCTAGATGCATGGAGTCAATCGGTATGTACACAAGGGTCAATCATTACTCCTACATGGTCTGATTCATCGATCTCCCCGGAGAGTATAGGGTCACAGCGAACCATGCAATTTCGCGGATCGGGAGCCCTATCACAGGCACCTCCTCAAAGGAGATCTAAAAATGTCCCTCGCAAGAAAAACTCCCACCGAGGCACTAGTAGAATACAAGTGAGCATGGATCTCCTCAAGCGGCATATTGATCTCCATAGGGAAAGAGGCGCCATTTACGCTACTTCCAAGCTATCCTCTAGAAGCTTGAACAAGGAACTGACAAGTTACTTCATGGTCACCCGCAGTTCCAACCACATGACCAACGGATCAACTTGTGTCAGGACAATGAATGCAACCCATGAAGGGTTCCCTTTCCAGCCGGATCAGTAAATCCCCACGATGGTCGAACCCCTGAATACTCCAATAAGGAACATGAGTATAAACTGTTCCTTAATTCTATTCCAATAAGGAGTAGAATTCTCCCACTACGATACTCCAACTAGGTATACGAGTCTAAACTATTTCCTATTTTTGTCGAGAAGTTCCTGGAGAATAGTTTTATATTCTTAAGGATAACTCGGCAATCCCCAATTTGCTTCCACTGGGTTCAGTCTTACGACAGCGGACAATTCGTTGTGATGAAAAATCGCCAATTGGAGGTTAAATTCCGAGAGAAAATTTTTGATGCCGGACAACGCGTCACATCTCGAGAAAATCCCTCCCGCTGTGGTCAGTCCTGCAACGAGCATCACAGTAAGAGTTCACCAATCAAAGGAGGAATCCTCAATATCCTCCCACTGGGGTTAGTCTTATGCCAAGCCACGCAATGGAGATTTCACTGATTCAAAGCTAAGTCTCACGGAATTGGATGAACAGTTCGACGACAACTCACAGTCACGAGCTAAAAATAAGAAAATTCATTCATCGGCCATCGAGTCAAGATTTCACAAATGCCGGACAATAAAAAAGACCGCGACACTTTTAGTTATCCTACAAAGCACCGGATAGTCGAAAGAATCGAGAGATCAAGATTTGAAGCCGCTGTCCTATAACAATCGAAGGTCCGGGTTTATCACATCAAAGTATTTCGGCTTCTTCTATAAAAGAGCAAGACCAAACACTTTGGAGGTATCCAGCGCTTGAAAATTGCCTATAAGTCCCGAGCATAGCTCGTGATGACGAGGATAATCGACAAGTCATCCAATGAAGTAATGGCAAACCGCTGACGCACACAACAAGTGAACGCAACGCAACGCTCTCCTCAAGACGCTTCCACGCAGAAGTTTTCTAACCTTGGTGATTCCGAACCTTGGTGAACTGATGCCATGAGTGCGAAAGTGAAGGGATAAACCCAACTTTGAAGCCTCAAATTAAGCTCGGAAAATCAACAGAGAAGCCACGCGCGCTCGGGTCAAAACCGATTACCTGAGGTGTCTCGGCTGAGCAGACACTAGAGGTCTCGCCTGAAGGAGACACCTGCAGAGGTGTCTCGGCTTGAGCGAGACAGAGGTGTCTCGCCCGAAGGACACTCCGAGGTGTCTCGCTGAGCGAGACACTGAGGTGTCTCGCCCGAGCGAGACACTGAGAGGTGTCTCACCGAGCGACACACCAGAGGTGTCTCGCCACCGAGACACTGAGGTGTCTCGCTTGAGCGAGACACCCAGAGGTGTCCCGGCCGGGCGACACCAAACGAACGGGCTTCCGCGCTTTACCCGCATCCGCCGCCCCTATATATTGGACGGCTAGGGTTTCATTTTCAGAGGTCGCAGAGATAAAACAGAGGAGATAGCCAACTCTTGTGTGTGCCTAGAGTTAGAGAATTTCCAAGGGAGAGGAGATCAAGATCTAGACTTGCACGGGGAGATTTGTGATTCGAGATCCAAAGTCTTCGATCCGGATCTACAACAAAGAACCATCCTTTGGATCAAGCTTGGCCTTGATCCGAAGAAGAGTAACGAAGTTCGCTGGTCGATCTCGCTCACTACGCTGATTAGTTCCTTGGCGAATTAATCAGATTCGCTTAGATCTCGATCCGGACGATCTAAGAATTCCCACGTAGGAGGGATTTTTAGATCTAGATCCGATCCGCATCTCGCTCGATCAACACTTGGGAAAGGAATCGCGGTGGTCCACTGGAATACATCCCCAGGCAAAGAATCCTGACGCAAGCGGGACCCGTAAAATAGAGATCCTCGTTTGTTTAGGGTTAAAGTTGTAATTCTTCGATTTTCATTGTAAGCCTTATAAAAGGCAATCTTTTTCTCAATTTCGCTGTGTTTAACAAGTTTGTAACGATTCAAGCAATGACAATCATCCCAACTTTTCGAGAACAGCCTCACATTGCTTCAAAACTTAAGGCACTAAAACTCGATCTATGTGATGAGTTACTAGTGCATTTGGTTCTCATTGTCTCTTCCGCACAATTTAATCAAGTTATAATGTTAAAAGGAGAAATGGACTCAATGAGCTCATTTCATACCGTGCAAGAGGAAGACAGTTGAAGCAAGATAAGACCTAAAGTGCTCACTTGACTTATGCCTCTAAGGATAAGGGCAAAAAAGAAAGAATGATAATGAAGTCGCTATAGAGTCCGCCGTAAGAAACAACATAAGGATGTTAATAGTTGTTTCTTCAGAACAACTGACACTTAAAGAAGGATTGTACCAAATATCACCTGGCGTGTCAAGAAGGGTATGTTCCTTACTTTGGTCCGTTCGGTTAATTTAGTCTCAATACCCGTAAACACTTTGGAGGTATCAGAAGCGGTTGCCTATAAGTCCTCGAGCATAGCTCGTGATGACGAGGATAATCGACAAGTCATCCAATGAAGTAATGGCAAACCGCTGACGACACAACAAGTGAACGCAACGCAAACGCCTCCTCAAGACGCCTTTACGCAGAAGTTTTCTAACCTTGGTGATTCCGAACCCTGAACCTGATGCGCCATGAGTGCGAAAGTGAAGGGATAAACCCAACTTTGAAGCCTCAAATTAAGCTCTGAAAATCAACAGAGAAGCCACGCTGCGCCTGGGTCAAACCGAGACCCTGAGGTGTCTCGGCTGAGCGAGACATCTAGAGGTGTCTCACTGAAGCGAGACACTGAGGTGTCTCGCTTGAGCGAGACACCCAGAGGTGTCTCGCCCGAGCGAGACACTGAGGTGTCTCGCTTGAGCGAGACACCCAGAGGTGTCTCGCCCGAAAGAGACACTCCAGAGGTGTCTCGCCCGAAGCGACATCTGAGGTTCTCGCCACCGAGACTGTGAGGTGTCTCGCTGAGCGAGACCTGAGGTGTTCCCTCCGGGCGACACCAAGGCCGAACGGGCTTTCCGTACTCGCATCCGGCCGCTGCCCCTATATATTGGACGGCTAGGGTTTCATTTTCGAGGTCGTGAGATAAAAGCAGAGGAGATAGCCGAACTCTTGTGTGTGCCTAGAGTTAGAGAATTTCCAAGGGAGAGGAGATCAAGATCTAGACTTGCACGGGAGATTTGTGATTCGAGATCCAAAGTCTTCGATCCGGATCTACAACGACAAACCATCCTTTGGATCAAGCTTGGCCTTGATCCGAAGAAGAGTAACGAAGTTCGCTGGTCGATCTCGCTCACTACGCTGATTAGTTCCTCTTAATTAATCTCCGATTCGCTTAGATCTCGATCCGATCGATCTAAGAATTCCCGTAAAAGGAGGGATTTTTAGATCTAGATCCGCATCCGCATCTCGCTCGATCAACACTTGGGAAAGGAATCGCGGTGGTCCACGGAATACATCCCGACGAGGCAAAGAATCCCATAGCGAGGACCCGTAAAATAGAGATCCTCGTGTTTGTTTAGGGTTAAAGTTGTAATTCTTCGATTTTCATTGTAAGCCTTATAAAAGGCAATCTTTTTCTCAATTTCGCTGTGTTTAACAAGTTTGTAACGGATTCAAGCAATGACAATCATCCCAACTTTTCAGAAACGATCTCACATTGCTTCAAAACTTAAGGCACTAAAACTCGATCTATGTGATGAGTTACTAGTGCATTGGTTCTATTGTCTCTTCTGCACAATTTAATCAAGTTATAAGCGTCAAAGGAGAAATGGACTCAATGAGCTCATTTCATCTGTGTGCAAGAGGAAGACAGTTGAAGCAAGATAAGACTGAAAGTGCTCACTTGACTTATGCCTCTAAGGATAAGGGCAAAAAAAGAAAGAATGATAATGAAGCTGCTAAGGGTCCAGTTCAGAAGAAACAACATAAGGATGTTAATAGTTGTTTCTTCTGTAACAAATCTGGACACTTAAAGAAGGATTGTACCAAATATCACGCCTGGCGTGTCAAGAAGGGTATGTTCCTTACTTTGGTCTGTTCTGAGGTTAATTTAGTCTCAATACCCAGAAATACTTGGTGGTTAGATTCAGCTGCTACTACTCACATAAGTGTTTCTATGCAGGGTTGCGACCGAAAGCCAAGTGATGGTGAAAGACACATCTTTGTGGGCGATGGACAATTGGTAGATGTGGAAGCAATAGGGAACTTTAGGTTATTATTAGGAACTGGTTCCTATTTGAATTTGAAAGATACTTTTGTAGTACCGTCTTTCAGACGGAATTTGATTTCTATTCCCTTATTGGACAAATCAGGTTATTATTGTTCATTTGGAAATAATCAGGCTAGTTTATCTTTAAATTCAAATATTGTGGGAACTGGTTTCTTAAGTACTTACGATAACCTATATATGCGTGATACAATTGCTTCTTATAATGAAATCATGCATGTGGAATCACGTGGTACTAAACGTAAATTAAATAAGGAAAATTCAGCAACATTATGGCATAAGCGCTTGGGTCATATCTCAAAAGTAGAGTTGAGCGTCTTGTGTCTGATGGCATTTTGGATTCCCTTGATTTCTGAGACTTTGATGTATGCATTGGTATCAAGGGAAAAGCGGACAAAGGTAAGAGATTAGGTGCCAACAGATCTTCAGATGTCTTAGAATTGATACATACAGATATTTGTGGGCCATTCCCTTCGGCATCTTGAAATGGTCAATAATATTTTATATCATTCATAGACGATTACTCACGCTATGGGTACCTATATCTCATTCATGAGAAATCGAGTCTGGGCGTGTTCAAATCATTTAAAAAGTTGAAAACCAACTAAATAAAAGATTAAAACCGTTAGATCGATCGTGGTGGTGAGTACTACTACAGATATGATGGTTCGTGAACAACGCCCGTGACCATTTGCTAGATACCTAGAGGAATGCGGTATTGTCCCACAAGACACCATGCCGTGATCACCTAGCATGAATGGTGTAGCCGAAAGACTAAATAGGACTCTTAAGGATGTGGTAAGAAGTATGATTGCTCATTCTTCTTTACCGAGTCACTGGGAGAAGCACTAAAGACAGCAGCCTTACATTCTAAAAAGAGCAAGACCAAACACTTTGGAGGGGGTATCTGTAGGCGTTGAAAATTGCCTATAAGTCCCCGAGCATAGCTCGTGATGACGAGGATAATCGACAAGTCATCCAATGAAGTAATGGCAAACCGTTGACGACACAACAAGTGAACGCAACGCAAACGCTCTCCTCAAGACGCCCCTACGCAGATGTTTTCGAACCTTGGTGATTCCGAACCTTGGTGATTCCGAACCTTGGTGATTCCGAACCTTGGTGATTCCGAACCTTGGTGATTCCGGAACCTTGGTGAACTGATGCGCCATGAGTGCGAGTGAAGGGATAAACCCAACTTTGAAGCCTCAAATTAAGCTCGGAAAATCAACAGAGAGAAGCCACGCGGCGTTCGGTCAAAACCGAGACACCCAGAGGTGTCTCGCTTGAGCGAGACACCCAGAGGTGTCTCGGCCTGGGCGAGACACCAAGGCCGAACGGGCTTTCTGCCCAGTTTTACCCGCATCCGCTGCTGCCCCTATATATTGGACGGCTAGGGTTTCATTTTCAGAGGTCGGCAGAGATAAAAACAGAGGAGATAGCCGCCGAACTCTTGTGTGTGCCTAGAGTTAGAGAATTTCCAAGGGAGAGGAGATCAAGATCTAGACTTGCACGGGGGAGATTTGTGATTCGAGATCCAAAGTTTTCAGATCCAGATCTACAACAGCAAACCATCCTTTGGATCAAGCTTGGCCTTGATCCGAAGAAGAGTAACGAGTTCGCTTGGCCGATCTCGTTCACTACGTTGATTAGTTCCTTGGCGAATTAATCAGATTCGCTTAGATCTCGATCCGATCGATCTAAGAATTCCCACGTAAAAGGAGGGATTTTAGATCTAGATCCGATCCGCATCTCGCTCGATCAACACTTGGGAAAGGAATCGCGGTGGTCCACGGAATACATCCCCAAGACAGCAAAGAATCCCACGCAAGCGAGGACCCCGTAAAATAGAGATCCTCGTGTTTGTTTAGGGTTAAAGTTGTAATTCTTCGATTTTCATTGTAAGCCTTATAAAAGGCAATCTTTTTCTCAATTTCGCTGTGTTTAATCAAGTTTGTAACGGATTCAAGCAATGACAATCATCCCAACTTTTCCCGAGAACAGTCTCACATTGCTTCAAAACTTAAGGCACTAAAACTCGATCTATGTGATGAGTTACTAGTGCATTTGGTTCTCATTGTCTCTTCCCGCACAATTTAATCAAGTTATAATCGTTAAAAGGAGAAATGGACTCGAATGAGCTCATTTCATACCGTGGTGCAAGAGGAAGACAGTTGAAGCAAGATAAGACTGAAAGTGCTCACTTGACTTATGCCTCTAAGGATAAGGGCAAAAAAGAAAGAATGATAATGAAGTCGCTATGGTTCAGCCTGTAAGAAACAACATAAGGATGTTAATAGTTGTTTCTTCAGAACAACTGACACTTAAAGAAGGATTGTACCAAATATCACCTGGCGTGTCAAGAAGGGTATGTTCCTTACTTTGGTCTGTTCTGAGGTTAATTTAGTCTCAATACCCAGAAATACTTGGTGGTTAGATTCAGCTGCTACTACTCACATAAGTGTTTCTATGCAGGGTTGCGACCGAAAGCCAAGTGATGGTGAAAGACACATCTTTGTGGGCGATGGACAATTGGTAGATGTGGAAGCAATAGGGAACTTTAGGTTATTATTAGAACCGGTTCCTATTTGAATTTGAAAGATACTTTTGTAGTACTGCATCGAATTTGATTTCTATTCCCTTATTGGACAAATCAGTTATTATTGTTCATTTGGAAATAATCGTGCTAGTTTATCTTTAAATTCAAATATTGTGGGAACCGGTTTCTTAAGTACTTACGATAACCTATATATGCTGATACAATTGCTTCTTATAATGAAATCATGCATGTGGAATCACGTGGTACTAAACGTAAATTAAATAAGGAAAATTCAGAACATTATGGCATAAGCTTGGGTCATATCTCAAAAAGTAGAGTTGAGCGCCTTGTGTCCGATGGCATTTTGGATTCCCTTGATTTTACGTGACTTTGATGTATGCATTGATCAGATCAAGGGAAAACGCACTCAAAGGTAAGAGATTAGGTGCCAACAGATCTTCGATGTCTTAGAATTGATACATACAGATATTTGTGGGCCATTCCTTCGGCATCTTGAAATGGTCAATAATATTTTATATCATTCATAGACGATTACTCACGCTATGGGTACCTATATCTCATTCATGAGAAATCGAGTCTCGGACGTGTTCAAATCATTTAAAGTCGAAGTTGAAAACCAACTAAATAAAAGATTAAAACCGTTAGATCCGATCGTGGTGGTGAGTACTACTACAGATATGATGGTTCGTGAACAACGCCCGTGACCATTTGCTAGATACCTAGAGGAATGCGGTATTGTCCCACAAGACACCATGCCGTGATCACCTAGCATGAATGGTGTAGCCGAAAGACTAAATAGGACTCTTAAGGATGTGGTAAGAAGTATGATTGCTCATTCTTCTTTACCGAGTCACTGGGAGAAGCACTAAAGACAGCAGCCTTACATTCTAAACAGAGTACCAAGTAAAGCGGTTGCTAAAACACCTTATGAGCTTTGACCGGTCGAAGCCCGCTTTAAAGCACTTACATATTTGGGGATGTCCAATGAGGCAAGGCCTTATAGGCCAAATGAAAAGAAATTGGACTCCAAAACAGCTTAGCAGCCTACTTTATTGGGTATTCAACGCCTAGGGCTACAAATTTTATGATCCCACACTCAGACTATCTTTGAGACGAACAAAGAATATTCTTTGAGGATGTTGAGTTTGGAGGGAGAAATAAGGTTAGAGACATTGCTTTTGAGGAGGAATTGGCACCAAATCCAATCCATACCGCCATTTCGACAATATTCAAGTTCCTATACCAAGTATTGTTTAAGAAATGAATTCGAACCTCAAGAAGACAATGTTGAACAACTCCCCTGCTCCGGAAGAACAAACTCAACAACCTCAAGAACCAGTGCCATTAAGGAGATCCACGAGAGAAAAGAGAAATGCTATTCCGGATGATTATATTGTATTTCTCCAAGAACATGAGGAAAATAATGGAATGATGGAAGATGATCCAATCAACTTTCATCAGGCCATGAAAAGTTCTAACTCTCAAAAGTGGATTGATGCCATGAATGAGGAGTACAAGTCTATGCAAGACAATAAGATTTGGGAACTTGCTCCATTACCAGAAGGTGCAAAACCAATTGGTTGTAAATGGATATTTAAAACCAAGCGGGATGCAAATGGTAATGTGGAGAGGTATAAGGCACGTCTTGTAGCAAAGGCTATACTCAAAAGGAAGGTATTGATTAGACAGAGACTTTCTCTCCAGTTTCATCGAAAGACTCTTTTAGAACAATCATGGCACTTGTTGCTCATTTCAATCTTGAGTTACATCAAATGGATGTTAAGACTGCATTTCTCAATGGGGACATTGATGAGATGATTTATATGGTACAACCAGAAAACTTTGTGTCAAGAGATCCAAAGAATATGATTTGTAAATTAAGGAAATCCATTTATGGACTCAAGCAAGCTCCTCGTCAATGGTATTACAAGTTTCAACAAATAATTATCTCGTTTGGCTTTGAGATGAATATTGTTGATGACCGTATATCAAAAGTTCAAGGGGAGTAAGTATATTTTTCTCGTTCTCAGATGTCGATGACATATTGCTTGTCACTAATGATATAGGCATGTTGCACGAAACTAAGAGATTTCTATCAAAGAATTTTGAGATGAAAGATCTTGGGGACGCCTCTTTTATATTAGGAATCCAAATACATCGAGATCGTTCTCAAGGTATACTTGGATTATCACAAAAGAGCTATATCGATAAAGTACTCAAAAGGTTTGGCATGCAAGATTGCAGACCAGGTGACACCCCTGTTGCTAAAGGAGACAAATTCAGTCTCAATCAGTGCCCTAAAAGTAACCTTGAAATTCGTGAAATGCGTAAGATTTCCTATGCTTCACCTGTAGGGAGTCTAATGTATGCTCGTGTGTCTGGTCCGGATATTGCGTACATTGTTGGTATGTTAGGCAGATACTTAAGCAACCCTGGTATGGATCATTGGATAGCAGTCAAAAGGGTTATGAGGTATCTTTAGAAAACAAAAGATTATATGCTCACATACGTGAAATCGTAATGCTTGGAGGTCATTGGGTACTCTGATTCTGATTTTGCTGGATGCCAAGATAGCAGAAAGTCTACATCAGGCTACATTTATATGTTAGCTGGAGGAGCTATATCATGGAAAAGTGTCAAACAGACACTTGTAGTTTCTTCCACTATGGCAGCAGAATTTGTAGCTTGCTATGAGGCCTCCAATCATGGAATATGGTTGCGAAATTTTATCACTGGACTGCGCATTCTGGAAAATATTGAAAGACCACTAAAGTTATTCTGTGACAATAAATCAGCAGTAATGTATTCCAATAACAACAGGAGCTCAACTAAGTCAAAACATATTGACATTAAGTTCCTAGTTGTGAAAGATAGGGTACAGAGTGGTCAAATATCTATAAAGCATATTGGGACAAACTCCATGATAGCCGATCCTCTTACTAAAGGATTACCACCCAAGGTCTTTCATGAGCACACTGCTCATATGGGTGTTGTAATATTTGAGGATATCATGTTTTAGTGGGAGTTTTTAATTTTATTGCTTTATGTGTATTTTGGACATATTTATGTTTGGTTATTTTCTGATCAGAATAAAGTATTCGGATTAAACACTCTGCTACATTATGTTTGAGGATGACCTCACTAAAGTTTAAGGTAGGACCACTTAAAAATAGACATGTACAGATCACATTGCATGTAATTTTCATGCTGCACATCCATGATTGATCTATGTCATTTGACTGTAGTAGTATATGTGACCACTGATGGGTTTAGTCACGATAAATGTGACAAAGACCGCTTTGATCCTATATTGATATAGTCAATGGACGAGATTGTTTGGAGATACCCTCATTACTTATAGCAATTTTGAGCTCATAAGGTTATACACATTTTCAAGGAAACATATGGTGCCCAAGTGGGGATTGTTAGATTTAAATCTAATTAAGTCTACGTGTGGGCACATATGTTACATTAATGTGTAGTGCTATACTTAAGGCTAACCCACTAAAGTGATCAATCAATTTGGGTTAATGGGTATTTAAATAAATTATGGGCTAAATGTGCAGATACCAGGTTGTAATTACAATTTGATGAGGGGCCAAATTGTAAAAGTACAACACCTATATATATATGGGTTATGGTCCCTAATCTAGGGTTACGTTCTCTAATTCTCTTCACCCCCATCTAGAGAGAAATTTAGCTATAGAGAGACCCTCAAGATTAGAAGATCATCAAAACCCAATTCAGATTCAACTATGGATTCAGGTATTGCTTCCGCTCTCTTATTATGTTTATCTCTTTGGATTAATCATGCTTATAAAGTTCAACAAAACCATCTCGACGAGCAACGAAGCAAATGCTGCGAGTGGTAGAGCATCTGAGAACTGAGGTGTATAAGCTATGAAAATGTGAAGAATGGAGAGATGCCTGCAAAAGCTCACTCTTGTAGATATTTACATACACATATGTTTCTTATCCTCAAACATGTTTCATATAATTCTTTGCAGATATTCTTGGCCCATAAATTTTTATGATTAAGCTTATATGCAGAAGTTGAGGAGAGCTAGTAGTTCACTGTCGAACTCAAACACAAAAAAATAACATGATTGATAGAAGTTACAGTTAGTAGGCTAACAAGTGATTTTATTGATTTTAGGTCCACAAATATAGAGGAGTTTCGAAGCCATAACAAGAAATTATGTGAACTGACATTATGAAAACAAGAAATTTATTTGAGAGTAAAGTAAATTTCCTGAAACAGTGCTCATCAACAAAAGAATTCTTTCTTGATTGTTACATAAATTAACTTCAAAACAAAACGTTACGAGTGTGCAAGAAACTGAAACAAGGACTCCTCTTGATTGTTACGTCGACGACTCAGATTGATTCTCAATACTGCAAAAAAGTTAATTTTATGATTATTCTCTGACAATAATCTTTAAAAGATATCAAACTTTAGAACAAAAGAAACTCAAACTATTCTTCCTTACTCTGCAGCTTCTGGAACAACACGGCCAGGCCATTTCGCGCTATTTTTCTTGTCTCTGCATTTCCTGCTCTCTTTCTTTGAATACTTCTTAAACTTTGCAGCTTTCCCCAACATTTCAACTTCCTCAATCACAAGATCAAGCCTCGCAACCATCTCTATGAGCAACGAAGCAAATGCTGTGAGTGGTAGAGCATCTGAGAACTCATGGTTACGTATCACAATCATGCTGAGTTGTGGTCCTCGTTACTTTCTGGTTAGCTGACTGTTTCGGTATATCTTCTTGTTTTCTACTTTTTTTTAATTATCTAGCCTCTTGCTTTTCAAATGAAGAAGTGTTTCGGGGACACTGGCTTTCTCAGTGGAAGGGAATTTGTTGGGGCCGAGAAAGACCTGGGGTTGGGATTTTACGACTAGGTCGAGGTCTTGAAGGGATCCTTGGAGTTGGTCTGAGAGAATATTTGGAGGGCAATGGCCTGGTTTTTTATGCCGACAACGAGCTGGTTTAGGACTTTATAGACTTCTGCAGGAAGTCGGGTGCAGGGGTCTTTGAATTGAGAAAGAAGAGATTGTGGTAAGTAAGTTTTGAGTTGTTCATATATAACAGAGAATATATAGTGCATATTTACATGTGAAACAACAAAGGACATAATACGTCTATTTTCTGCTATCTTCTCTATATTAGATTTCAGATAGCAACAATATTGCATCAAGGTATTACGTATTAAATTTTCTAGAGCATAAAGATTGCACAAGTTCTAAAAATGTTATAAAAATGTTATTGAGGGATGGAACCTTAGACCACCCACATATCCTTGGGCATTATTTGGCTACTTTAGAAGAGAATGAATGTTGTATCATTAAATGGGTAAGGACTAATAATCATTACTATAAAATTATACAAAATTAATGAAAAATTAACCATGTTTCTTAGTACATTGGATACAACCAATAGAAAAGGAAAGCAATCAACCTTATCTTGGCAATGATCTGGAATTTGATAAGAGGATTAACCATAATTTGGACACAATTACTAGAGAAAGAACCTATACTATATTTCTATTCTTAGAGATTCTTGTTCATGCACTCCCTTAATTCTCTACATGGATCTCTTCTATATATAATGCATCACATTCTTGAAGGAAGGCTAGGAAGCACATCCTTTTTTAGTTGTTAGAAGTCATGTAGTCTCATTGTTTTAGGATACAAGAGCTCCAAAATCACCTCTCTATTCTCTATTTCATATTGAATCATGGACTTCTTAGTTTCCTTTCAATGTCTAAACTCCTTAGGCTCTCTAGCTCCTCATGCAATGAAGTTATTTTTCATTGACATTGTTGTTCAAAGTCCTTCACTTCCTTTCAATAGTTTAGAGTATTTCTTTACTTTCTGTTTATTGTTCATGTTGATGGGTGGGATGGGATCAAATAATCTAGTTATTCATTTCTTAAGGATGGATGTTCTATGGTCTCTTCTTGAGATCGTGGAACATCCATCTTGACATTCTGTGTCATCCTCAACAGAATGTCTAGCCTTTAGGCGATAAGTATGAGACTGATAGGTGTTTCTTGTTAGAATTAGAGAGTTTAGGAAACTACAAAAATTTCTTTTACATTTTCTATTAAGGGGAGTGAGTAGTAAGTTAATCATGGGCAAATTATTAACAGCAAATTAGTCCAAGAGAGGAGGAAGAGATCTAGAGTAATTGGAATTGGGTTCTTAACAATTGGTAAGTGACTTTCGATTTTTTGTTACAGTGTTTGATTATTTTTTGCATTATTGATCTTTAAAGTTATATTTTTTTAATCATTTAAAGCATATGTGTTTAGGTTACGATATTGCATTGGAAACTGCAGATATAACAACAAACAAGGCAGTGAGATCATCAAAGACTGGTCGAGCTCCCAAAATGAAGTTATGATAATGAAAGATAAACAAGGAATACTTCTCTTACTCTTATCTATATTTCAAGACCAAATTCTATAATTTGCCTTGTCCTCTAAATCCTTTGTTCTTCAAAAAGATGTAAATCTTGGTTCTGATAATAGTGTGCAGTAAAATGAGAGGAATAAAGTCGAGTCTAGACTCACTGTGAAATGCCAGTCTCTCTCATGGGCCTGTATTTGTGTTGTGAATGTGAACCTAGTTGGTCTTCTGGAATTTTGAAAAGCATTATCTGTAATATGTTATGTTTCTTCGATGAGGGATGCAACTTGTGACAGATCAGCTTATTGTTTTCTTTATCTTGGTTGGATTATTACCGCTTTCCATGAGTTTGTTTTGGTTATGTGTTGAATGTCTCCACATGTCTTTTAATGACATAAGAACTTATGATTATGGACCCATAAAGAGAATGTTTGGAAGCTCTTATTCCATTATGATTCTACCCTCCAACCCCACCAAAAAAAAGCAAAAAGAAAAAAAGTAAGAAAACCCCAAAAGTTTGAATACGAATCCACTCCTGCGGCGCACATGTATATTTTGATAGTAAACTCATTTAACTCGAATAATAAATTGCTTGGGTGGATATTTTGGATATTTTGTTATATCTATTAGTACAAAGCATAAATTTTATGACATGAACTGTTATCCAATGATTTGCTTGCAAATATGGATATTTCATAAGTCTTAGTGGCACCTTCTATTTCAAGAAATCCTTGATCATATCATCATTGAAAATTTAAAGAAATAATTCAATTTCCAAATTTAATTATGTAATAATTATTATGTTCATGGTTTTCTTAAAAAAAAAAAGTAGACCACGTTTTGATCAGGTCATCGGCTTTTACTGCTTTACTTAATTTTTCATATGAGGTTTCTACGTTCCCTCACAGGGGAGGTTCAAATCACGCAATTGTCATTGTCGACTATAATCGTGACTGAAAGGCAAATGTAAATTAGACCATTGTTCAATTATATATATATATATAGAGCAAGACTCCTATGAACTTAAGTTCATAATGAATAGTGGTGCACCAACTTTTCTAACCACTCATCTTGCTTTGGGATCCGTGAAAGATATAAAGCCACTTTGAGATTTGTGCATCACAAATCTCAAGGCAAGATGAGTGGATAAAAAGTTGGTGCACCACTATTCATTATGAACTTAAGTTCATAGAGCCTTGCTCTATATATATATATATATATATATATATATATATATATATATATATATATATATATATATATATATATATATATATATATATATATATATGGAAAAAAGAAATTTGAGGTGGCGGATATATATATATATATATGTATATATATATATATATATATATATATATATATATAAAAGTGAAGTATTTAGAGGAGGAAAGAATATTTGATTTTGGGGTTCCTGTAAGAGGGTTATCTTTCTCTTATTTCTCAGATATTTTTCCGAGAAATCATTTCAATTTATAGAGGCTTTTCACCCAATCATCTCTACCCCAAAATCACCTCCAAATAAATACAATTAAAGGCCATTTATCACCCTAATTCAAATTCTGATAATGACCCATTAATTCTCCATTAATGGCCAATTGTCACCCATTAAACATGTGGATTATTTGGTTGATTTGGTCAATCATTTCTAACATCTTCCACTTGGCCAAATTAACCAAATGATATACTTCCCACTATCCGTGAGATTAGATATCTTATTCTTATCATTACTCCCACTATTCATGAAGAGTAACTCACATTTCATTATTCATGAAATTTATTTGGACTTATTTATTTCTAAGTCCCATCAAACTTACATGTTTGATAAAGAATTTCGCTGGTATTCCTTTTGTTAAAGGATCAGCAATCATATCTGTATAGGGATGTAAGTCACTTTAACTTCTCCCTTTTTCTACAATATCTCGAATATAGTGATACTGGATCTCAATGTGTTTTCCTTTGGAACTATTAGCTCCACTATTGATCAAGCTAATCGCTGCTTGATTATCACAATATATCAATAGGTCCTTCTAACAAATTGAGATCTAGATCAATCAAAAATCGTCTTATCCAGACAGCATGTGTAGTTGCCATACTACAAGCTATATATTCAGCTTCTTGTGTATATCTAGCAACACAACCTTGTTTCTTACTACTCCAAGAAACAGCTCCTCCTCCAAAGATGAACAAGTGTCCCGAAGTGGACTTTCCATCATCTTTATCACCCCCGAAATCAGCATCGGAGTAGCCGAGGACTTCAAGTGAACTCGCTTGATAAACCAATCTATGAGTCAATGTGCCTCTGATATACTTCATAATCCTTTTAACAGCTTCCCAGTGTGCTGGTCCTGGATTACTTTGATATCGGCTAACGGACTTACAAAGATAAGCTAAATCAGGTCTGGTGCATAACATTGCATACATCAAGCTTCCAACTGCTTGAGCATAAGGAACATCTAATGGCTTCTGCCCCTTCCAGGACTTTGCTCTTTACACAATCTCTTTCCTATAATTAACAGAATTGGTGTGGGATTGGAATTCTCCATTCCAAACCTTTTAAGAATTGATCTTAAATACTTTTCTTGGTTTAAACTTAACATTCTAGACTTTCTATCTCGAATTATTTGAATTCCAAGAATATATGATGCATCACCCATGTCTTTCATCTCAAACTTTTCGCTGAGATCTGCCTTGGTTTTATTCAACATATCTATGTCATTCCCGGCGAGCAATATATCATCTACATATAAGGATAATATAGTAAATTTGCTCCCACTTTTCAAGACATATACACAATTATCTAATTTATTTTGAATAAAACCAAGTTTGGTGATCGCATCATGAAATTTGAGATACCATTGTCTAGAAGATTGTTTTAAACCATATAGAGATTTTATTAACTTATAAACTTTATGTTCCTGTTCTTTTATCTGAAAACCTTCAGGTTGTTGTATATATATCACTTCCTTCAACTCTCTGTTGAGGAATGCTGTTTTAACATCCATTTGGAATAACTCCAAATTAAGATATGCAACAATAGCCAAAATGATTATAATAAATGCAAAATTAGCTACAGGAGAATACGTCTCCTGAAAATCTATTCCAGCCTTCTGGTTGTAACCTTTGGCAACTAACCGTGCTTTGAATTTATCAATAGACCCATCAACACGGTATTTCTTTTTGAGCACCCATTTGCATCCTATGGCTTTTCTATTTTCTGGTAGATCACTAAGCTTCCAAACTTTATTCTTTTCTATAGAATCAAGTTCTTCTCTCATGGCCTATATTTGTATCTACCGAGAAACAAGATGGCTCACATGAATACAAATAGTAATCATCCATCCGTGAAGGTTGTGTTCTTGGCCTTTTATTACCTACAACCGGTTGATGAGGTACATCATTTTCTATAGGTATTTCATCATTTTTAAGGTTAGGTTCATTCACAATATCTGGGTCATTAGTGGGAACAACACTGTAATAATCATCATCTATTACAGTTAGAGGTTCTATTTCCTCTTGAACTTGTTCCTCTTCCTCTAGATTCTCTAGAAATGTAGCATCTCTGCTTTTAATGACCCCCTTTTCTTTATTATAGAACTTATAATATTTTGATTTTTCTGAATACCCTATAAATCTACACTTTAATATTTTAAAGTCTAACTTATCTCTAAGTTGACTTGGAATGAGAACATGGGCTATACATCCCCATTTTCTGAGATGACTTAGATCTGGTTTTCGCCCATTTCATAACTCATAAGGTGTAGATGCAACTGATTTGATGAGAATTATATTTAAAATGTAGTTTACAGTTAACAATGCTTCTCCCCAAAATTTCTTGGAGAGACCTGAATGAGACAAAATGCAGCTAACTACATTTAACAATGTTCTATTCTTTCTTTCAAGAACACCATTCTCATTGTGGTGTATACAAAGATTGTTGTATGCCTTTTAATTCCATCTTTGAATACAATAACTCTCAAATTCTTTAGAGTTATATTCCACACCTCTATCAGTTCTTAATATTTTGATATTCCTTCCAAGTTGGTTTTCAACTTCTGTCTTATATCTTTTAAAGCATTCAAAAGCTTCCAATTTTCTAGATATAAGATAGACGTGTGCAAACTTGGAATAATCATCTATAAAAGTAATAAAATATTCCTTATTACTATGAGTTTTGACACTTAGGGGACCACAAATATCCGAGTGTATCAACCCTAAAAGTTCATTGGCTCTTTGTCCGCCAATAAAAAATTTCCTGGTCATTTTACCAGTTAAACAATGTTCACATGGTGGTAATTGAACATTAGATAGTGCAGGCAATAAGTTCATTCTGATAATTTCTTTTATTTTTGAAATACTAGCATGTCCTAGTCTAGAATGCCACAATTCAGACTCAGAAATATAACAGGACAAGTAGTTCAAATTAGAAATTTTATTATCAGAATTATTACAAACTACTGAAAGAATGCATAATTCATGCTCGGGTACATATTTTCCCATAGCATACACTTTATTATTTTTGCCTATAGAAACCCGGTTATTGTAGAACCTAACTTCAAGCCCTTTCTTCATCAAGCTTGGAACAGAGATCAGATTGAGCCGAATTCCTGGCGCATAGAACACATCTTTGAGGACAAGAACACTATCCCCAAGATCCAATCTATATGAACCAATACCTTCTACATCGAGATAGGTATTGTTTCCCATATAGATCCTCTGTTCTCCTTTCTTCAGCTTGGTGAATTCCGTGACTCCATTCTTGTCCTTTGCGATATGTCTGATCGCACCGGAGTCGATCCACCAACCATTAATGTCCGTCATCACAGCATTGCACTTTGTCACACCGACGAATTCTCTCTTGCTGGTACTTCCTGGCTTATAGCCTCCCTTGTTCTCTTGCTTTTCTCCTTGTAGACAGTTGGATCTGAAATGTCCAAACTTTCCACAAGTGTAGCAAGCGCCACGGGGTACCTTCTTCTTAAATTGCTGTGATTTTGGACCTCTAAGTTGTGGTTTATTAGGGTCGGGGTTTCTATTTCTTCCAGTTTATTGCCTCTGGTGCACATAGTTCATTTCCTGTTGCACCATGTTTAGTTCTGGTTCCTTCCTACTGGCTATTAAATCTTGTTCTATAGCTAAGTGCATTGGCAACCAGAATGATTTAATGGCAGGATTCATTCTTAATGTAGTGGCAGCTACAGCAAGGGAAGGTGGAAGACTATTCAGTATAGTTGCCACTTGCATTCTTTCTGGAATTTAGGTCCCGGCAGTAGATAAGTCCTTAGCCATGACAATCATTTTATTTATATATTCTACAACATTGTCTCCCTCTTGCATTCGAGAAGAATTATACTTATGCAAGAGTAGTTGAATATTAACTTCGGAGGCAGTGTCGTATTTATCTTTTATTGATTGCCACATGTCCATGGAAGTTTTACAAGTTTCAAAAACTTTAATTAAATTATCTTCCATGAACATTAGCATAAGACTTTTCGCCTTTTTATCTTTCGACTTCCACTGCTCGAACCCCTTCTTTTCCTCAACAGTAGAGGTATCAGTTAAGTAGGAGCACTAGTTTCGATGAGTTCATCTATATTGTCATGTATAAGGCCATATTTTATTTTTCTATACCACATATTATAATTACTACCATTAAATTTTTCGATCTTTGCCAATTCACTTAGAACCAATTTACTAGCCATTTGGTTGAGAACTAAAACTAAAATTTTCAATTTAAAAAAATTTAGATATGTGTACTACTAATTAATGCTAAGATTCGTATATATACTACGTAAAATAATAATAATAATAATAATAAATTAAAATGAACCTGATACTTCTGAGTTGAGAAAAGAGGCTCCAATTAGAGCGAGACCGTCACTTAGAGGTGTCGACCGGAGAATCACTTGTCGAAGATTTGGCGTCGTCTCTGATCCGAGGTCGCAGCGAGGTTGAAGTTGATCCGCCTGCGCCGAACCGATCCGAAGTTTAGGTTGAAGATGCGTCGAATTTGATCCAAAAGGATAGAGATGATTGTGATTCTAGTTTGGAGATGAGGGTCTTTGTAGAAAGAATAATTATGGCGAGGAGTTTTTAGAAAAATTGAAATAAACTATTAGATGTTTCAATCACAAGAGCTCTCTGGAAGAAAAATAAAATTGGGAACAGATTGTTTCTCTAGGGCACGGAGCTCAAAAATTTTAGAATAGTGGGAAAGTCACGGATCCATGTAATGTAAAGAAATAAAGAGGTGAGAGAGAGCTGGCTTTATGAAAACTCTTTGAGGGAAACAACTAGAACAAAAAAATATAAAATAAGAACAAGAGGCTTTGAGTCAGGGGTAGAGTTTGTAAGCAAGTCAAAGCTTTTTCTTTTCTTGGGAAGAGAGTAGGTGAGAGAGGGAAAGCTACTTGTGGCTAAAAATAAGCCGCTAGAACATATAAACTATTGGACAAAAGAAATGAAATAATAAGTGGTTTAAAAACACAAGCAGCAGCTGGATGTGATACTCTTCTTCTCTGTTGGAAAAAATGCAGAGGAGGTGGAGGAAAAAATTCTTCTCTGTTGGAAAAATGGCAACGGGGTGGAGAAGCTGCCTGGCTCTGAACTGTTGGAAAAATGGCAGCGGGGTGGAGAAGCTGCCTGGCTCTGATACCAGTGAAGTATTTAGAGGAGGAGGAAAGAATATTTGATTTTGGGGCTCCGGTAAGAGGGTTATCTTTCTCTCTTGTTTCTGTATGTTTTTTCTGAGAAAAATCATTTCAATTTATAGAGGCTTTTCACCCAATCATCTCCACCCAAAATCAGCCTCCAAATAAATACAATTAAAGGCCATTTATCAGCCCTAATTCAAATTCTGATAATAACCCATTAATTCTCTATTAATGGCCAATTATCACCCTTAAACATGTGGATTATTTGGTTGATTTGGTCAATCATTTCTTTTATATATATATATATATATATATATATATATATATATATATATATATATATATATATATATATATATATATATATATATATATAAATAGCTCTATGAACTTAAGTTCATAATGAATAGTGGTGCACCAACTTTTTATCCACTCATCTTGCCTTGAGATTTGTGATGCACAAATCTCAAAGTAGCTTTTATATCTTTCACGGATCCCAAAGCAAGATGAGTGGTTAGAAAAGTTGGTGCACCACTATTCATTATGAACTTAAGTTCATATATATATATATATATATATATATATATATATATATATATATATATATATATATATATATATATATATATATATATATATATATATATATATATATATATATATATATATATATATATATACATACCGATCACGATCATAGATGAGAATGACAATTGCATGATTTGGTCTTCAAGGAAGCACATAAATTTCCTGTGGAAAAACTAAGTGAAGCAAATCAGTAAAAAATGATGTAGCATAATAAAAATAATATAGTTGATAGAAGTTACAGTTAGTAGGTTAACAGTTAGACTTTATTAATTTTAGTTCCACAAACATAGAGAACTTTGGAAGCCATAACAAGAAATTATGTGAACTGAAATTATGAAAACAAGAAATTTGAGTGCCACTTAGAATTTAAGAGTGCTAAGTAAATTTCCCGAAACAATGGCCATCAACAAAATAATTGTTTCTTGACTATTACGTATATTAAATTCGAAACAGGAAGTTTCGAGCGTGCAAGAAACTGAAACAAAGACTCCTCCCTTGATTGTTACAGTTTCGATTGGTTCTCAATACTCTACATGTGACGCCCCAAAAGATAGTCCCACATCGGATGTGGAGACGAATAATTAAGTATTTATATAGTGAAAAATAAATGCTCAAGTGTAACATCGGCTAGTCGATTTTGGCAGTGGATTTAGCCAAATAGCACGTTACACTCGGTGGGTCTTACGGCTTGCACGCGCCAACAGCCCGCGGCATGACAAATGGTCAGAACGCGTGAGCACGGTGGGAGCCACCTCTAGAGCCCGTAGGAGCCACCTCTAGAGTCTACATCGCCAAGTTATACTGGGATGTGCCAATTGTCATGTCGCGACGAGGACCTTGCATATGTAAGGTGGGGTGATTGTGATGCCCCAAAAGATAGTCCCACATCGGATGAGGAGACGAATAATTAAGAATTTATATAGTGAAAGCTAAATGCTCAAGTGTAACATCGGCTAGTCGATTTGCTATTTTTCTTGTCTCTGCATTTCCTGCTCTCTTTCTTCGAATACTACTTAAACTTTGTAGCTTTTCCCAAAACTTCAACTTCCTCGATCACGAGATCAAGCATTGCTACCATCTCTACGAGCAACGAAGCAAAGACTGGGAGTGGAAGAGCATCAGAGAACTCAAGGTTGCGTATCACAATCATGCTCAGTTGTGGTCTCAGTACTTTCTTGTCAGCTGAATCTTTCAGTGTATCTTCTTGTCTTCTACTTTTTTGATTGTCTAGCCTCTTGCTTTACAATGGAGAAGTGTTTCAGGGACGCTGGCTTTTTCGGTGGAAGGGAATTTGTTGGGACCGAGGGAGACTTGGGGTTGGGATTTTATGGCTGAGTCGAGGTCATGAAGGGCTCCATGGAGTTTGTCAATGAGGACATTGGCTAGGCAGTGGCGGTGGTGTTTAATGCCGAGGACGAGCTGGTTTAGGACTTTGTAGACTTCTGCAACGAGTCGGGTGCAGGAATCTTTGAACTGAGACTGAAGGATTCTGGAGCCTGAGAGAAGGAGAAATCATGATCATAGTAAATAAGTACCGTGAGTTGATCATATATGTGCATACCTTACAGGTTTATAAATTTGGTCATTCAGATAATATCTCTATAATTGTACCAACATGTGAAGATTATACAAAAAAAATAAAGGACTTGATACATTTTGCTTTTTGCAATCTTCTCTACTGTAGATGTCAGATTGCAAGAAGAATGCATCAAGATAATAACTTTGGAGATATCATAGATATTGAACAAAAATAGTGTTAAGTTGGCACTTTTTTTTTTTTTTTTTGCTGGAATGAAGAGAGCACATTCAAATTTTCGGAAGTTACGTCTTCAATTGGTTGGTTGCATGAATTTGTGCATGTGAAGTCTTTGTTTTCTGATTTATTTACCTTCATGGTAGAATCCATCAATTTTTGCAAATTGATCAGTTCTGGATGCAAACTATGTGAAAAAAATAAAAATATAAAAATCAGCAGATGCCAGGTTAAGATTCGTAAAATACTAGACTCATTTCCATGAATGGATTATATTTCTAAGTCCTTTTAGTCAGTCTTTTCATTGGTAACCTTCATGATTGAGTAACTATAGTTTCTAGTTGCAAACTTTATTTAATTCCAGGCACATATGGAGACTCTAATATTAGACTATATTCTTTTTGTGTTTAATGTGAAAGTTCATCCCAATAACCAGCTAAATATTACAAAATTCAAATAATATTATGAGGGAAGGAGCCTTAAATCAACCACGTATCCTTGAGATTATTTGGACACTTCATAGGAGAGAATGAATGCTGCATCATTAAATGAATATGGACTAATCATCGTTACTATAAAATTTCACATAATTAATGATAAATTAACCATATTTTTAGCGCATTGGATACATGATATGGAATTTGATAAGAGGGATGAATGAGGATTAACAATAATTTGGATACAATTACCAGAGAAAGAACCTCTATTATATTTCTATTCTTAGAGATTTGGGTTCATGCACTCCGTTATTTCTCTACATTCATCTCTTCTATATATAATTCATCAAACTTTTGAAGGAATGACATCCATTTCTAGTTTGTAGAAGTCATTTAGTCTCATTGTTTAGGATATAAGAGCTCGACAATCACCTCTCTATTCTCTATTTCATATGGAATCATGGACTTCTTCGTTTCCTTTGAATGTCTACACTCCCTAGGCTCCCTAGCTTCTAATGGAATGAAGTTATTTTTCATTGATATCGTTTTTCAGAGTTCTGTATTTTCTTTCAATAGGTTAGAATATTTCTTTGTTTGCTGTTTATTATTTATTTTGATGGGTGGGATGGGATCAAATACTTCTATAATTGTTTTTGTAAAAAAGGATGTCCCATGGTCTCTTTTCGAGATCGTGGAACATCCATCTTGACGTTCTGCATCGTCCTCAGTAGAATGTCTAGCCTTAGGGGATAAGTATGGGAGTGATATGTCTCTTATTAGGATGAGAATTAGAATTTAGGATCCTGCAAAAATTTCTTTTACTTCTTCTGTCGAGGAGAGTGAGTAGTATGTTAACAAGAATAGGCAAATTATTCATAGCAAATTTCTCCAAGGGGGGAGGAAGAGATCCAGAGTAATCAAAATTGGGTTCCTAACAATATGTAAGTGCCTTCACTCTTTTGTAATAGTATTATTTTATTATTTTTTGCATTGTTGTTCTTTAATATTATGTGTTTTATCATTTGCAGCGTAATTTTCTTTATTATAGCATCGGAAGCTATGAAATACAGCAACAAACAAGGCAGTTACTGTCAAAGATTGGTCGAGCTGATGGAATGAAGTTATGTAAATGAAAGATAAATAAGGAATATTTCTCTTGCTTCCTTTTTGTTACTTCCCTTTTAGTTGTAATACCGTCGCAGTTACCATCAAAGTTCTGTAAATTTTTTTTGGGGACAGTTTAACTGTTCATTTTTGTACTCTCATTTTTATTTCAAGATCAAATTCCAAAGTTTTGCCTTTTTCTCTAAATTCTTTCTTCTTAGAAAAGATGCACATCTTGGTTTCTGTGATTGTGTGCAGTATAGTGAGAGGAATTCTATGATTAAGCTTATGTGCATAAGTTGAGGAGAGCTAGTAGTTCAATGTTGAACTCAAACACAAAAATAACATGATTGATAGAAATTACAGTGATTCTGTTAACAGTCGATTTTGTTAATTTTAGTCCACAAACATAGAGAATTTTGAAGTCATAACAAGAAATTATGCAATCTGAAATTATGAAAACAAGTAATTTGAGTGAAGTCAGAATTTAGGAGTGCTAAATAAATTTCCTGAAACAGCAGGTATCAGCAAAAGGCTTCTTTCTTGACTGTTACATATATTAGATTCAAAACAGAATGTTTCGAGTGTGCAAGAAGCTGAAACAAAGACTCCTCTCTCGATTGTTAAGTCAACGACTTGGATTGGTTCTCAATACTGAAAAAAAAGGTTAACTTTATAATTATTCTCCAACAATAATCTTTAAAAGAGATCAAAATTTAGAACAGAAGAAATTTAAGCTATTCTTCCTTACTCTGCAGCTTGTGGAACAACACGACCTGGCCATTTCGCGCTAGTTTTCTTGTCTTTATGTTTCCTGCTCTCTTTCTTCGAATACTTCTTAAACCTTGCAGCTTTTCCCAAAACTTCAACTTCCTCGATCACAAGATCAAGCCTCGCTACCATCTCCACCAGCAATGAAGCAAAGGCTGCGAGTGGAAGAGCATCTGAGAACTCAAGGTTGCGTATCACAATCATGCTCAGTTGTGGCCTCAGTACTTTCTGGTTAGCTGAATCTTTCTGTGTATCTTCTTGTTTTCTACTTTTTTGATTATCTAGCCTCTTGCTTTTCAAATGGAGAAGTGTTTCGGGGACACTAGCTTTTTCGGTGGAAGGGAATTTGCTGGGGCCGAGAAAAACCTGGGGTTGAGATTTAATGGCTGAGTCAAGGTCTTGAAGGGCTCCGTGGAGTTGATCAGAGAGAACATTGGGTGGGCAGTGGCGGTGGTTTTTAATGCCTATGGCAAGCTGGTTTAGGACTTTGTACACTTCTGCAGCGAGTCGAGTGCAGGGATCTTTGAATTGAGACCGAAGAGATTGTGGAGCCTAAGATAAAATTTACAGGTTTAAAGATTTGATTGTTTAGATAATATCTGCATAAAATTGTACCAAGACGATATGTCTCAAGTGCCAAATACATATGAGGATTATATGAAAACAATAAAGGACCTAATACATTTTATTTTCAGTTATCTTCTCTACTGCAGATGCCAGATAGCAAGAAGAATGCATCAAGGTATTAACTTTGCTAGATAGCATAAAAATTGCACAAAGATAGTGTTAAGTTCGGCGCATTTAAATTTCCAGAGGTGAACATTTGTGTCTTATGAGCATTAGTTTGTTTGAAACCTGATGAAGTTATATTTTGTTGAATTCTTAAATTTGTACATGTGAACCAGTCTTTATTTCATGATGTAAGAGAATTTACCTACAGGGTAGAATCATAAACATGCTGGTATATCTTTATATCTATTCATGTAGACATCAATTTTTATTATAGTAAATAACCATTCTTAAAATACAAAACAAAGGCACACTGGAATTCATCAGGCAAGCACACCATGTGAAGAAAATTCAGAAGATGCCATCTAAGATTAATAAACATACTTGATTCATTTTCATTGATGGATTTATATTACCTGGTCCTTTTAGTTTGTATTTTCATATGTAACCTTCATTATTAAATAATTACAGAAGCTAGTTGCAAACTTTGTTTTATTGCAGGCACCTCTGGATGTCTGGCTCTAATATTAGACTATATTCTTTTCATTTTATTGTGTAAAAATTCATCAGCTCAAGATACTATACTTTAGTTGGTTGAAGTTACAGTGAATATTGCAACTCTAGTTGCTATACAACCAGACATTTTGATATCTACTTGTTTTCCTACAATTAATAAATGCAACATTAATAAGTTTCATCCCAAAATTATCTCTCCTTCTACATAAGAAGCTAAGTATTACCAAATTCTAAAATTGCATATAAGGGCGGAACTTTAGATCAACCATATATCCTTAACATTATTTGGATATTTGAGTAGAGAGAATGAATGCTGAATCATTAAATGAATCTGGACTATTCATCGTTACTATAATTACACATGATCAAATTCTAAATTAACCATATTTCTTAGTACAATGGATACAACCAATAGAAAAGGAAAGCAATCAACCTTATCCTGGCAATGATTTGGAATTTGATAAGAGGGAATGGATGAGGATTAACCATAATTTGAATACGATTACCAGAGAAAGAACCTGGATTATATTTCTACTCGTAGAGATTCGGATTCATGCACTCCATTATTTCTCTACATGGATCTCTCCTATATATAACACATCACATTTTTGAAGGAAGCGCATCCATTTCTAGTTTGTAGAAGTCATGTAGTCTCATTGTTTCGGATATATGGGCTCTACAATCACCTCTCTATTCTCTATTTCATAGTGAACCATGGACTTCTTCGTTGCCTTTGAATGTCTAAATTCCCTAGTCTCTCTCGCTTATCATGCACTTAAGTTATTTTTCATTGATATTGTTTTTCAAAGTTCTGTATTTTCTTTCAATAGGTTAGAGTACTTCTTTGTCTTCTGTTCATTGTTCATGTTGATGGGTGGGATGGGATCAAATGGTTTTGTAATTAATTATGTAAAAGAGGATGTTCTATGGTCTCTTATTGGGATCGTGGAACATCCATCTTGACATTATGCGTCGTCCTCGGCAGAATGTCTAGCCTTAGGAGATAAGTATGGGAGTGATAGGTATTTCTTATTTTGACTAGTGCTAGAATTTCTTCATTTAGTTTTTCTGTTAAGGAGAACGAGTAGTAAGTTAATAATAGGCAAATAATTCACAGCAAATTTCTCCAAGGGGGGAGGAAGAGATCCAGAGTAATTGAATTTGGATTTCTAACAATTGGTTAGTGCCGTAACTTTTTTGTTAGCGTTTTGTTTTGTTTTGTTTTGTTTTTTAATGTTTAATGTAACGTGTTGTATGATTTGCAGCGTATCTACTAAGGTTACAATATAGCAACGGATACTGCAGATACAACCAAAAAAAAAAAAAAAAAACCAAGGCAGTGAGATCATCAAAGATTGGTTGAACTCCCAAAATGAAGTTATGTAAATGAAAGATAAACAAGGAATACTTCTTTCGCTTCTTTTTTATTGTTCCCCTTGTAGTTGTAATACTGTCGTAATTACAATCAAAGCTCTGTACATGTATTTTTTAGGATGGTTTAATGATTAATTTTATGTACTCTTATTTATATTTCAAAATCAAATTTTATAACTTACCTTTTTTTTAATTACCTTGTCTTCAAAAGGATGGATATCTTGGGTTTATGAATGTGTGCAGTATGGTGAGAGGAATAAAACTGAGTCTAAAGTCACTTGTATTTGTGTTGTGAAGGTGAATTAATTTGGTTTCTGGAATTTTGGGAAGCACAATTTAGTCTCTGGTGTAATATGTGATTTTTCTTTGACGAAAAGTGCAACTTGTGACTGATTAACTTATTGATTTCTTAGTCTTGGTTGAATTATTACTACACAATGAGTTTATTTGGTTATGTGTTGAGTGTCTCCACATATCTTTTAATGACATAAGAACTTCTGACTATGGGCCTATAAAGAGAAAATTTGGAAGTTCTTATTCTATTATTAACCTTAAAAAAAACTGTCCTGATTGCACAGATAATATTGATGATTCAGCCATACTGCTGGAATATTCAGTTTGTTCACTGTCAAAGAATGAAAACAAATGTCTGACAATCAAAACATATGGCTAAGACAAAACATTATGGTCTCAATGAAACTAAAAAAATAATACCAAAATTTATGAAGAACATACTTACAAACTAGAGGCAATATTTACTGTCATACCTGAATTGAAGATTCCAAACAGCCATGCAATGCAACAGCAGTATATGCAAAATGCCTAAGAGTTGTTCCAAGCTCCACATATCTTTGCCATGGATATCGTCGCCTAGAGTGCCTTGGCTCCCAACTAGCAAACAATGCCTAATCAAAAACATCATGATAATCTTTATAACAGAGCTCGAATTAGAGGTAAATTTCACAAAACCATCTTAAATTTGGCCTTTTTTTTAGATAATCTCCTAAACTTTAGAAGTGTCACTTAGCCCTCTTAAGTTTTGTCAGATAACCCCCTTGCTAACACCGTTAGATTTAACTGTGCACATGAAAATCATGTGCGCCCAAATGACCAAAATGTCCCCAGTGGAAAACCCCTTGTATGTCCTTTTTAGTGATTTTAAAGTTCATTTTCACATAATCCCCTAAAGTTTGGTCCAAATTTGTCCAAATGGCACTGATTAATTAATTTGATTTGATCATCAGAGTGTTACTTTAAAAAGGGTATTTTGATCTTTTTACCAGTTCATTTAACATCGGTAGGGGGTTAGTTGAAAAGGTTGAAAACATTTGGGTGGTTTTCTGAAACACCCCAAACACAAAATTCGGCCAAAGTTAAAAGGGAGGTTTTCTGAAATTTACCTTGGAATTAAACAACAATAAAAACTTTTCACAAGAAGAAAACATACTTGAGCTTCGTCAGTAGATTTCGAGTCCAAAACTGTTCTATAACCCTTATATGTCTGGTACCTCGATGATTTCTCGTCATCTCTGATCTCCATATCTTCAAAATAATCATTCACACAAGCTGCAAGCATTGATATACACAACATATTCAACTGAAGTGCATTCACGTTGAAGATTTGGCTAATGTAGAAAACTCACTACATACCTTCAATAGATTTCGCTAAGGCTTCGAGTTTGTTAACAGTAGATTTCTCAAGATCTTGGCCTGACCAATTTGGTAGAATGAAGAGGCACATGAAGAGACTGATTGCAGAACCGAAACCTATTGTGTACAGGCGATCGCGTGCCATTCCAAGGAGGTCTCCCACATTGAAGCTTGATATTGTTATGAGATTGAAGGTTAGAAGGAAAATTATCACTCCGTAGTCGTAGTTCTTTTTTATGTATGGGATGAATCTCACAAATGTGGCTCCGGCTCCTATCAAAGAAAGCAATATAAAAGTAAATTTCAGTAGATAAGCAATGCCAGAGGACTCATGCAGCGATATCAATTTATTCTAAAATTCGCTTTGAAAACTAGTTGAAATGAAACCCATTTTAAGTCTTTGAAAGAAACCACTTCAAATTTAGTTCTTTTTTCATTAAATCCAACACAATCTAGTTTCTATAGTAAGCTAAGAGAAAGATAGTTGTGTTTACCTACAAAAAATATCGAAACGCCTATGATAACGACCTTATAAACATTGCCAGCCTTTGCAGCCGAGAGTTCTATGAGCAACGATAAACCGCCTGCGCACACTGTCCCAAATCCTCTGTTCAAGCCCTTGTACAATGTTGCGCCTTGCAATAGAAGAAAACATTTAGTGAAGAACATAAAGAAAGAAGAAACATAATGTTAGGGATGTTATTAATGAAACACTGGGATTTTTTGTGAAATTTACCCAGTAATGGTTGCATAAACCCCAAATGTTTTCATTAACAAGAGTTTAAATAAAACATCTAGCTACAAAAACAGAATATTTCCAGGTCTTACAAAAGTAACATAAATAAAACCAGATTTTCTTGTAGGGAATAGATTTGATGGTCTCTTTCGCTAAACTTACCAACGGTAAATTCAAGAACCAGAACAACTGTCATCACAGCCCACATTGCATTTGATCCGAAAATTTTGTATAGAGGACCCAAGAGATAAAGCATGGAGACCAATGTAAGGGCTGTGCCCATCTTTATGGCATGAATTACTCGCCTCGGGTCTTCTTTCGCTACATCCCATATCTTGTGACCTATCGAGGATGGCAATTTCTTGATCTTCTCAATGAATTTTGTGACCTTTGATTTATCGGATTCTTTGATTTCAGACATTGTTACTGCTGAAAATAGATTATGAGAAGAAGCAAAATGATTGGAAATACTTTGTACAAGATTGTTTCAGATAATGTCAACAGATAAAAATATACCAATAAATTGGTTTTTTTTTTCTCTCCCAATTTAGGATAATCATTGAAGGATTTGAAGACCCATTAATGTCAAATTAATGGAAGAACAAGGAAGTGGAAACCTCTATAATGAGACTCATTGGAGGGTTCATTCAACCAATCCTAATGGAAAAAAAGTAAAATAAAATACACAGAAATCAGAATTATTCCAGCTGATATTGATGATATAATTCTCTACAAACATGTCAAATGGATAGAAAAACTTACCAACCAACTGGGAAATTTACAGCTTCATTCAAATCATTTCGTGCCCGATTTCGGAAAACCATCAAAGAATTCAAAATATCTGTAATGGGGCACATTGGAGGATTCAATGAGAATCAATCTAACACAAAATGCCCAGAACTTGAGAAAGCCTAATTGTGTATTCTGGGAATCATATAGAATCATTAAATGTGTAATTTATTCACAATAAGCTCATTGCATTTAAAACAATGCAATGAGAGAGAAGAAGAAGGGAGCAAATTTTGTCCCTGGTTGTGAATTTGCAGAGAGATGGAGAAGAGGGGGGCGACAAGAAAGGCCACATGTAAAAAATGTTGGGCTCTATTTAGGTTGATTTCATCAAATGAACTGCAATCTCTTGCATTTAGCATCCTTGGCGGGAAAATAGGGTGTGTGTGCAACTCCCACCCTTCTCTCATCAATCTTAATTGGTAAAGGTTGAAATGTCTAGTTATTGGACAAATTTTCAACTTGAGGGTGTGTTCGACAACCACCCTAAAATTGGACCACCAGGACTAATCTTGACTCTGTTTTAAACTAAACCAGTTTTGTTTTGGTCCAGGAGGAGGTGATCCAAAATAAAACCAGTTTAAAAGCTAAATTTGGCCTTAAAAAAAACTGGGCTAGTTTTGATCAGTTTTATCCAAACACATTTTTTTCCTAATAATGGAATCAAGGTCAAACCGGGGAGATGATTGAAGGAGGGAAAAGTGCTTTTTTGGGGTTAAGTTAAATGGATCAGTTCAAGCCCAAACCGAACCACATCGAATCGAACAGACTTGGGTAGGCTCAGTTCGGTTCGGTTATAAATCTAGAGAGGTTAGGTGCGGTTTGACGAAAATAGTCAGAACCGACATTTATTACGTGATTAACCATCTGATGGATGGTTCTGATTTGTCTTAAAAGAAAGTGAACATGAGCAGATATCACTTGATCTGATAATTGTTAGATTCAGAACAAATAACAACCGTCCATTGAATAATAAACAGTTGTAGAGTTTAAAATGTTTTTCAATTCTGAAGAAGAAATTATTCAGTTGACTATGGTTTATTGAATTAAGGGTTGTTACTGAAAAGTAAACACTTTGAGTTTTTTTCGATAGCGAAGATGATCCAAAATCCAAAATCCTTGTTGATAGGAAAAATAAATTTCTAAATTTCTCTACTACTTCTGGACTGGTGCAAATATTTTGTATAAATTACTTGTCTACAAAACATGAAAATAAATTTAGGAAAAATAAAAACAATGACAAAACAACATGATTTCTATAAGAAACCTATTAATACACACAGAAATTCACCTGTATTCCATAATCTCTTCTAGAGCTTCAAACATATACAAAATTTCAATGCACATTTCTCAAGAAACATCACCAACACTTGAACTCTCACCCTCCACACTCAACTCAACCTGAACTTCAGAATTAGGAACCGAAGCCTCCACTGCTGGAGAGCTCGGAGGTTCAGCAATGACTGCAGCTTCTACAATGCTCGCAGGCTTGAACTTGCTTATATAGTAACTAAGAGGAGGTCCAGAGTATTCTGCACTTTGAACTTGAGGACCATTTTTATCGACTTGAAGAAGGATCGCTGAGGCTGCAGCGATCGATACGAGAGCTAAACCTGCAGCAACTGTTACAGTGTTCTCTGCTCCCTCTGATGATGTTCCTGCTGACCCTGAGCTTATGGCACTCTCTGCAACATAAACTGATGGCTGAGGAAAAAACATAATACAATTTATGTTAGTTAAAAAATAATTGGATGAGGAGATATTATGCACTTAAAAAGAACATGTGCAGATAAGAAGCAAACCTACATGCAAACCTTTGTGGGGATTGATGTGTGAGTTTAGTCTCACATGAGAAAAAGATAGAAAAAAATAGCGGTGAATTGCAGATAGACCCCTTGTGAACTATCACCAAATTAAACGTACTATCCCTGTAGATCTATTACTGCAGATTGACCCTGAGTGATTTTTTTTATTTTTTATTACCCTTTTCAGAGGGTCTATCCGCAACAATTAATAGATTTTCACTCAGGGAGTCTATCTGCAACAATAGAACTAAAACATACTCTGAAACTTATTATTGATATAGAAGTATATCATTCCTACAAAAAAAAAATTATTTTTTTGAAATTTTCATCGAGAAAGATTTATAATGGAAAACCTCGACAGAATAAATGTTGGTTTGGCCAGCGGTATCCTTCTCAACATAACCAGTCCATCCCTTCTTCTTGGGAGGGTAAGTTCCGGCTATCTTCGTCTTCTCTCCTGCTACCCATTCCATGCTCACCTTCCCTACCTGAAAAATCCTTATACACATTACTCACTAGTCTAGAAAATATATTTACTATGTGTATAGTTTAATGTATCTCTTCTTATTGCTAGAGTGTTGACAAGGAAATAAACATAATATTTTCAAGAGGTTTTCACAAGCTAACTTGAATTATTCTACTTTAATTTACTGTTAATGATAGTCTTCAAAAGATTAATTTGGCCTTCCTTGTATATGTTCATGGTGTATAAAGAATACTTTGGAGAAATTTTATCCAAGATTTGTCATATGCCAGTAAAAATGATAGATCAATAGAAAAATTTGCTGAGAAACCCATGAAGTCTTTACCCAAATTGAAACATAATAGTCATAATTTGAAGATTCCTAAGATCAGCAACAATCACTTACTCAATAAAAATTGCATATGTCAACATAATCAAATTTCTTAATGCAAGAATCTTTCTCACTTTGATCAATGCACATACTAACTAAAATTTGATAAAATAAAATAAAATAAAATAAAACTATATATACAAGACCTCCTTCTCAGGGGCACATTCTTCAACATTGCAGTTCTCTTCAGAGGTTGATGATTTAGAAGTAGAAGCATTCACTGATAAAAACTTGGTGTTTGCTCTGAACCATCTGGGTTTCTTCAGATTGATCCTCTGACATGGAAATGAACAGCTGCTTGCAGATAGGATGGATTGTGATGAAGCACAAGCCATTGAAGAGAGCTAGAAAAGAATTCTAAGACCCTTTTCTATGTACTTTCAGTTTTGTGTTTTTTTATTCTTTTTCTTTATTATTATTATTATTTTTAAGCTTGTTTTTTGGTTGGCTTTGAGAGAGCAAAGAAAATCTTGTGTTAGATTCTGTGGCTGGTTTTGAATGGATTTGTGTAAGCCACGTCCCTTGTTTTTGCTTGAAGGAAGGTTTGACCTCACTAGATCCATTTAATAAGCGTCCAATTTGTGTATCTTCTCTGCTGTCAATATTAGCTATGGGGGATTTTTTTTCTCTCTCTTCTTTCCTCTTTTTTTTTTTTTTTTTGGGGAGGGGGTCATCTTTAAATAGCTTTGAATTTACTGGTTTAGATATTTTTTTATACCGAATGGCACCTTATAATTGGCGTTAGTTTTCAATCAACCCTTTTTTGTCAAATTCTGCTCAATTAATACTCAAATCATCATCATCAACTAATGTGCCTAACACGTGTTTTTTAGCTACACATGTAATTAATGAGGATAGCTTAGATAATTAAGGTATTAATTGAGGAGAATTTGACAAAAAGTGGTTGATTGAAAATTCAAGCCACTTATAAGATGGTTCATGTATAAAAAGAAAACTTCAAATATGGTTTCTATCTATCCGACCTACTTTAAAGGTGGGTTTCATGGGGAAAAATCCTTTTAACAACAATGTCAATCGTATCTAACATTTAGACTTTTCTTTATTGTATATACCCATTATTCTACTCTGATTTATTTTACATTCATTCACTTTCAAAATCATTCACACACTAAAGAAACACCCAACCAACTTTATTTTTAGACCCAAATTTGATATTTGACTTCTTTATTGTAGCACTCTAACTAATAATATAACTAAAATTATAGAAGTTTACTCTACTTTACAAGATATTAACACATTATTTGGTTTTAAATATTTTGGGTACATAAATGATTTTAGAAGTTTTAGGTTAAAAATGTATCGGGATAGAAAAATGAGTTAAAAAGAAGATCATAGTTGTGTTTGGCAATAATCTAAAAATTAGGCCAAGATTAATACTGATCATGGTAACCAGACTAGAAGTGAACCGAGAAAGGGCAGTCCAACAAAGAACTAATTTTGGGGGCTCTTTTTTTGGCCTGAATAAAACTGGACCAGTTTTGTCAAAATTTGGCAGCTCTTGTTTTCGCTACTCAGCCAGCTTTCATATATTTCTGGATAAATTATCGTTCACAGTAGCAGCATGAAAGACCTGATTACTTTCACTTAAAGTCTATAGATTAAAGGATGATTAAGATAACCACGATAAGGGCATTTGGTCTAGTGGTATGATTCTCGCTTTGGGTGCGAGAGGTCCCGAGTTCGATTCTCGGAATGCCCCTATTTTTTCTTTTTCATATCAACTTTTCTTTTTTTGCCCCCTCTACTCCACTCATAAAACATTGATTGTGCTAATCTATATCTATATCTATATCTATACTACATATAAAAGAGGATTGCCTTGTCAAAAACTTTTGATTTCCATTTTGCCCTTTTAAGTTAGATAATTCTCAAATATGGCGTTAGTTGTAATTAATCATTCACTAATTATATATAACCTCTTATTAATTATCGTTTCCTCACTTTTTCAAAACCTTTGGTTACACTATTATTTTATTATTTATTTATATTACTTAATAAAAATTTGAAATTTATCCCTAATTTATCTTCACATAATATTTAAACTTCTAGAAAAATTAAAAATAATAAAAATTTATTAGGCTTATGCCTTGTGCCTTTGGGTTTCACCTCTCATGGAGGACTACTGTTACCTTTCATCTTATAGCCTTTTAAAAGTATGACAATAGTATGAAAAATAATTTGTATTTATTGTAATTGTAATAGTATTAATAGTATAATGATTTTAATAGTATTTTTAAATTAATAAATTACAATTTAATTTAATAATTATACAATTTACTAAATTATTTACTAATAGTGTAACAAACTAATTATTAAATTAAAATGTAGTTACTAATAGTATTATAATTATGCTATGTATAATATTATTACATTTAAAAGATAAAAATTATTTAATATATTATAATTATTTTAATAAATTATGAATAAATTATAATAATTATCCAAACTATAATAATTA
This sequence comes from Asparagus setaceus, assembly GCA_012295165.1. NCBI lineage: Eukaryota > Viridiplantae > Streptophyta > Magnoliopsida > Asparagales > Asparagaceae > Asparagus > Asparagus setaceus. The sequence goes on from CM022710.1 coordinate 4,588,747, forward strand.
ATCATGCAGTTCTTTATACACAATTTTATCATACAATTTATTCCTTTAAACGAATTGTAATTGTTCATAATTTATATTGCTATACAAGTCATTTCATTATTTTGCAACCAACAAAAAAAAAATGTGAAAAACATAAAACAAAATATGTCTGCTCTCGTGCAACGCACGTGCACCATACTAGTTTAAACAAAAGTGTAGAATAAATATAATGTATAAAATGTTCAGACAAAACTTGCAATACAACAACTCAAAAACTCTGAGAGGCAGTACTCCCATCAGACTTCGCACAAGTCATCATCTAGGCTTAACTCTCTACAATCTCAAGTATCCATTTCCTCACCATCTGTACTAAGTCCCCAGAAGCTCAGTGAATCCTGAGAAAAACAATATCTACCGATACTCAGTGATGAAAAAGGATCCATCCGAAACGTCACATATCTAAAAGCAAAGCTTTCCATACCTTAAACAATGCATCAGTACTATATAACAGAAAATGCATATCATCAGGGTTTGCCGAAATGTAAGAATCTCTCTACCATGAACTTAGATTAGTCATCTTTCCACTTGTTGACATAAGAGAAAAATGCTGGTTTCTTTCTTGCCTCGACCCTAACACGAGTAGAACGTCTTCGCTCGCTATCCTCCAGTAGTGCGTTTTGAGCGGCCTCCTTTGATCTCTTTTGTAGCGCCATACTGTAATAACGCAAAAGAATATATATATATATATATATATATATATATATATATATATATATATATATATATATATATATATATATATATATATATATATATATATATATATATATATGAATCAATGTTAGCAAGGGTAAAATTTTTAAACTTAGAAACTACAGAACTTTAATAAACTATCTTGAAACTGATAAAACAAACTCAAATTAGATTACAAAAGTATCACATCAGCTGCAAAATTAATGCAGCGTCAGCTGTCGTGTATACAAGATTTCATCAAAAGCTAATCAAGACTCGATAAAATGTTAAATATTTTTATTATTTATTTCTTACCATTTTTCTAGTGTTTTGCAAATACATTTGTGAAATTTGTACATGACTTCAAAACTCTCAATGCTGATATCTCGAGAGAGGCTGATATAGATACCAATACCGAGATTTCAAACTTTGAGTGGGACAATGTTACCGAGATTTCAAATTTTGTGTGATACAATGTTACCGAGATTTCGAACTTTGTGGACAATGTTAGAAGTGCTTCCCAGGCAACAAATTTTTTTTAATCAACAGTATGAATATTATTTTTGTCTTGATAGTGTAGAGAAAATTTGTTTTGATGTATAAACTGAGAGAATATTAATTGAAAAGATAATTCAGTCTCTAAAGTATTATCTTTCTACATAGTCATAGTAAGAGGGGAACTTTCATCATTATGGGAGTATTTTAGTAAGACAACAATTTCTTGTAAGCCTTCAGATATCAAACCATCAATCAGAAGGGGAAAAAAAATGGAACTTGTCGTAGCTCTCACATTAAGCCTAGATCATTCTCTTCAAACACAGTATACTTTGTACTGGTTTGGACTGTATTACGAATTTACAAAGGAAAAAACTGTACAAAGAAGGAACATATAGACATAAGATATACAGCACAACAAAACAGAATATTCATCAATGCCTGAAATTGCCTGTTGCTTCCTCTTATAAATTTTGATTACGTGCTCAAGCATATACTTAAAACTATCCTACATGCTCAAGCAAAGAAGAGCAAATTTTTGAACCTTATGCATGAGATACATTTCCCATGGACAACAACGATTATAAAATCAACCATTTCACCTAACTGAGATGGCAAGGTAGCAAAGGAAAAAAAACGACGATTATAAAATCACTTTGTTCTATAAGCAGGGCGGTTATTTGAATTCTTTCCAGAAGAATAAGGTGGGTTAACTCTTGATCACCATATAACCTGTAATTACTCCCATTACAAGCAACTTAAAAGACAGTCCATACTCCTCCTCTACTAGTTCTTTTAAGGGTTGGGGTGGGTGAGCAGCAAGCCATGTTAAATTTGACCATCAATGCTCACAAAGATAAATATTTACAAAATGCCAGAAATCATCGATGCACTTCATGCATAAGAAACTTACCTGATCCTTTGATAGTGTTTCTGCAGCTGTTTTTGAAGGGCCCTCTCCCTCATGCCTTTTGGATTTAATGAACGCATGAGTGCATCAAGCTGATTGTTATGAATTATATTGAAACATCAGCATAGTTAAGAAAAGAAGACAAAAAAGAATAAGGAGTGTACAGCTTGGTATCATAATGGTAACTAAAATAATCACCTCTTCCTTGGTTGAATAGTAGCCCCATTGTATAGAGTCTGAACTTTCAACAAAAAGTCTTCCATCACGCCGGAAGAACCAATATCTGTTATGGTTTCTATCTTTCCCTAAAGAATTGGTTCGAATAGATAGCTTTTCTAGTTCCTTTTCAATATAATCCTTCTGTGGCATAAATAATTTTCTCGTCAGCAGATTGAAGATAAAAACAGAGGAACATATGTATGGACGTGTGAGTGTATATGTGCATGCTCACATGCAAGAGATGTGCACATGTACATTCAAATATGCAACATACATATATATACGAAAGGATAATGAGGTCAGTTACTAAAGGAGGAAATTTTATTTGTTTGCACCCTGAACCTCTCTCTCTCTTTAATGTGAGATCCATATGATCATGGTAATACCCATGCCTTTAAAGTTTAAACACATGGATGAAAAATCATGAGGTTTGATACCCTCTATACCATGCAGCGAGTGAAAGAAAAATGAATAGTTTTCAGTAGTAGAACAAATAAAATGGGTGGATCTATGGGTAAGGTATAAATCACATGATTTTACATGTTCGTGTATTTCAGGCCATGAAGATCACAGAGGATTGTTGGAAGTGGAGTGTAGTACAATGGAGTTTTAAGAGAGGAGGAACCTTCCCGCTCTTTTATAATTGTATTTACATATGTATTTACTATGTACAAATGTGTTTATATATATGTATATATAAGATGTGTGTGTGCATGTGTGTATACATACATTCACACACACACACACGCACGCACGCACGCACGCACGCACATACATGTTTGAAGACAGATATAAGAGAGAAAGAGGACGGACTTGCTCTTCTTCAGGTAGCTTTTCCTGAATGTCTCTCTCTTTATATTTTCTTCGTCCTGGACTCTTTATACCTCCACTAGCAGGGGACACGCCTTTTACCTTCTCTGAATAGTTTCCATTTTCCATTATCAGCTCCCCGGAGCTGGCAGCATGATGATTTTTCTCTCTGGAAAGTTAACAGCAAGAATCTGAATTATTTCCTAACAAAATATCTTATCACATTAAAGCAATTTAATTATGGCAAAAAGAAATGCATACCCGTTTTCTTGAGTATGATTTTTCGTAGAAACTTTAACCTTCCATTTTCCTAAAGGCAGAATGTCTTCATCTTGTGAAGCCTTACCATTGACACTGGAACTATAAACATTCCTTTTACCATTTTGTGAATTGCCAAGTTTCTTAGAAACTTTAGCCTTCTGTTTTCCTACAGACAGAACGTCTTCATCTTGAGGAGCCTTACCATTGACATCAGAACTATGTGCATTCCTTTTACCGTTTTGTGAATTGCCCTCCTGATGCCCTTGCTTATCAGATATCTTGCTGTCTAGATGTTGCTCTTCTTTCTTCCTTTTGTCTTCTTCTCTTCTCTTTGCTGCAAGTTCTTGCTGCTGTTCAATGCACTCATCTACCCTAGCTCTAATAGCGTTAGTTTTAAAGGCCTCAGTAACAAGTTCACGAAATATGCTCAGCTTCGCGCTAACTTCAAGGAGACCATAATGTCCCCTTCTTATTGTGCCCAAATACTTCGTGAGTTCTTCTCTACCTTCCATCTCCAGAAAATCACATAAAAATTCTTTCCAGGTGATCACTGTGATCTGCGATAATATGAAGAAACATCAGGAGTAACTACTATGCAAAGTATATATAGCATGGGCAGAGTTATATGGTCTTTACATACAAGAAGAATTCTTTACAAACTTTTGCTTCACAGAAAAGAGGACAGAAATTCTACTAATAGTGTGCAACCTAATCATTTTACCTTTGATTTTCGCTTTTTACCCTCAATGATCATGAAATAATTTCCTTCATCTTTAATAAGCAAGCGAAGAAGTGCAGCATGTGCCTCCACAATTAGAATAAGATTGCTATCTTTGTGGCAGATGGCATTTTCAAAATCTTCAAGACAAAATCGCCACAAGTTCAACAATCTAGCAAAAGAAGAGCAGAAATCCCAAATCATCAGAAGATCTCCAACACAATCCATTGGCACTTTAAAGTTTGTAGACAGTGAAGGGCGATCTGAAAAGGCCGGGTCATTATCAGCAGGTTGCACTAAGAGATCGTCAATTGGATATTTAATGTGTATTCCATTTGTAGCATCTCCCTCTGAAGATCAAAATCATGCAAATCAACCACATTAGATAATGATAACAAGAAAAACTTTCAAAATTAACAAACTTAGTCTCTATCATGTACCTTTCTTCGTTCTTTTGTTGGTCATATCCATGTCCGCCACACTGCCATTTTCAGTATTTTTCCTTTTCTTGCCAATTGAGTTCCTGGTGTGCTGAGAATGGTTCACATTTTAGAATCCGTGCATCAAAACCAACAAATAGGACTAGGACAGTAAATTACCAGGTTTTCAGGAGGTTTGGTTGAGATCCCATGTTTCTCGGCAAGCTTTTCGTGAAGCACCCATGGAGCACTTTGTGAAGTGGATTCCCTAATAAAAGCTTTCAGTACACTCCTACTATAAGGTGCCTTCTTGCGTATCAGATCACTTTCTTTTACAATTAAACTTTCAGTTACTCTCTTGTCATTATCAAGCAAACCAACTGTGTACTGAGTGCCACTTTCGTCCTCCAAAATTTTTAAAATTTTGCATGCATAAACAAACTTCTCCTTCCACACATGCAATTCTAAGCCTTCAAACAGATTTTCTCTTAACCTACTATATATTGTATCAACAAGATCTTTCAAAGTTAGAGTGCCTGCAAAAGCAATTTAACCACCAAAAAATTACATGGGGGCAGACCAAATATTTGACATTTGAAAAATAAACTTAGTAAAAGGACAAAAAAAGAAGCTATGCTATTGCGCCCATAACAACAATGAGTTATATAAGCTCAAATCTACATCCAATGTATACACTATTGTGTTACGTTGCATGTACAGCAATGACTGTTCTAGTAATATATCCAGCATGTTGGCCCATCACTATCAGAAATTTTTCCGTGAATCTAACTACCTATTATATTGTATTGGTATTAACATGAAGTTTTTTTACAAACGACAATCTATTTTCACACGTAGCAGATGCAAAAATCAATTCTCACCCTAGATACAATTTCATAAACTAAGACGGCTTCGATCCTTCTATAGGGTAAAGTAGCTAAACCATCATAGTGCAGGGGGTATATCTGTAATTAACCCTAAAAAGTAATAGTTTAGTTGTATTTCGCATGCAAACAAATACAAAGGAATAAATTGATGACATGTAAGTCTTTCTTCTATTTGCCTACTTTACCTGAAAACTAGCAACCATATGCTACAACAAGAGAACTTCCACCCCAAAAATTTGAGACCATCTATCACATACTTCTCTGCCATTCAATTTTGCAGGAAATAGCTTTGGAGTTAAGTAAATTAGTATCATATACTTCTTAATTATCTTCATCCAAATTTCTTATGCATATCACTTTCCTCTATTAATTATAAATTACAATATTATCAATTCTCCAAATTGGTGCATTTAGTTTCTTCCAAAGCACTGACCAAATATCTCAAATCTCAATCAATTCTCTCTAATTTTATCCTCAACAGAGCAACATCCAATTTCTTACAAATGAAATTTTTCTTTTCTTATTATATTTTTACTCATCCACTGCAATGTTCTTATTGCTTCTATGCTTGTTTCTTGAACATATAGTTTCTTAATTGTCCGATGTTCTGATCTGTAAACAATTGTTAGTTTTATTGTTGTCTTACATATTTGTTCAATCACAGATACCCACTGATTACACACAATTCCAAAAATATTTCTTTATTTTACTCATTTCACTTTGATTTGATGCAGCATATCTCCCTGAAACTCAGGATCTTGACAAATGATGATTCTTGCAAAATGATCACTCCCATGTATTTTGTTACCATCAATCTATATCATGCACTCATTCCTTCACACATTTTGCTAAACTTACATTTCTTATACTTTCTTCCTACATGTGACTGTTTGATACTTCAGACACTGACCCACATTAATACATGGAAAGGTAAACAAGAATAGGCAACAAAGATTGGAAATACATCAACTAGAACAGAATTAGCTTTTAAAATAGTAGATATCACTTGCTATAATCGTACATCAAAGTCTGATGACTGCAAAAGAAGTTTTTCAAAATGGCTAGACAGCTAGAGAAAGCATGAGGATAAATTAGAATCTATTCAACAAAACACACACATGCCAAAATGCACATATGAGACACATGAAAGGCATAACAAATGCAGATGACCAAAAAAACAGATGCAACTGCAAATAGTTTCCAAGTTCTTACTATATTGTATCATTTGAAGCACAGGAGTCATCAATTCTTGTGGGAATTGCTGGACCTTCTCTGCTGCACGACGCTCCGAGACCAAAGCTTCTTCATATGTTAAATTAGTCTTTCCAGTAGTCTTGCATGTCCATACTCTTTGGCGATAAAGGTTCAACCTGTTCAGATATTCTCTAGGCTTATTAAGGATAAATCTATTCATCAAAGAATATCATGTTTCATAAGAAGTTTGTACAGAACTCTACAACCGAGAAAGAAGCAAGATATTAAAGGATACTGGTAATCCCGCAATACTTCCTTCGTGAATCGAATTTGATATACATGCTCACTAGGCTTCAGATCCTGGGGTGGATCCACTAAGGGGAAAGGCTTTTTCTTATGGAGAGGCATGGTCAATAACTTCTACTATATAGCCTCAAGAAAAGACCCAGCACAATATATCCACCACCAAGATCGGAGATATAAAATGGTCACCACCTGCAATGGAAATCAACAAACACCAGAAATGATTACCAAATGCATGCAAAAGACCCAAAAGAAGACAGAAATTAACTTAAACCATAATTAAAACACAGTTTTCTTAAGCTACTAGCTAGCATGATTTAATTGAGACGCATCAAGGTTACACGAGGACTAAATGTTAGCCTTTGCCTGATTCCCAAAGACAATTTCACAGATAATTGATCAGCATTGTGAGAGGAGGGGTCAAATGAGAGAAGAAAGCCCTACACACCAACTCAAAGAAACATCAAACAATCAACAATATAACGCGAGCGTCCACAAAAGAGATAAAAAGTTGATAAAATTTATCACAAGACAGCGAAACCCTAGACACCAACATTCAATCATAGACACTAAAAATTTCCACCTCTCAGCCTCAAATCTCCAATCCCAATATATGCATATTTCACAGACAACAACCTAAAAATGATCCAAAAAAACAAAAGAAGAAACCCAATACACAACAATCCAATTTATCCAATAAACTATCAATAATCTGCCCAAAATTTCAAAATTTGCAATCAATAAGGCCTTCTATAGCTCCTCCAGCAACAAATACAATCCTATAGCAGTAGAAATAAGCGAAACGAACAAACACCAACACACGAGACGTAAAATCTAGGGTTTTAGGGACAGCGAACAATTTGACCTAGAAACCGCTGGAACCTCCACGGTTCCGCTCTCGACGGGGCGCAAACGAGAGCTCTCGGAGCGCCGAGTCCACGGAAACGCAGAGCGCGGAGAAATAAGAGATAAAGATCGCACCTTTACAGCATTCGAGCAGTCGACGGCGAGAGGAGAAGAGAGCGAAGCGCGTCGCTCGGTTTCATCTGTTTTTATATACGCTCTCTCACTCTCTCGCGTTTTTGCTTCTCTCCTCTCCACTTTGAACGCAATTTTCTTTTTCTCATTTTATTTTGAGGGAAAAATGTTTATAGTACACGTGGTAGGATAAGGAGAAGACATGTGTATGCTGACTTGGCGAAGACGAATCACGTTATTTCCAACAGGCTAAATATCACCCATTCACACCCCAAAACTTTGGACGATTATCAGAAAACCCCCCTTAGCTTTTAAAATATCAGAAACCCCCCTCAAGGTTAGGGAGTATCAGGAAACCGTCTTTAACTTTGAGTTTTTATCAGAAAACCCCCCTAATTAGGGGGGTTTTCTGATAAAAACTCAAAGTTAAAGGTGGTTTTCTGATAAAATCTAAAAGTTATAAGGGGGTTTTGTGATAATCCCTATACTTAAGGGGGTTTTTCTGATATTTTGAAAGCTAAGGGCGGTTTTCTGATAATAGTCCAAAGTTAAGGGGGTTTTTCTGATATTTAGCCTTTCCAAGTCATGCGATGCAAGATGAACGGCTCTGATCAAGGCCCAAGTGGATAAATGGGCTTATAGCCTATAGGGCCTATTTCTTTTAGACAATTTTGGGCCAATGTGTGATTTAAACTACCACAAATTGCAAGAAGCAACTACTTTAATAGTATTTATGTGTTTACAAAAGTATTAAGTTTGCTCTTACATCACAGCTGTATACATAGATGTAGATACAGCAAAAACTACCAAAATGAAATCTCAGGACAAAAATGGTGCAGAACACTTATGATATACAAGAGGCTTTAATGAAAATTCTCAAGTACATGACAATGGTAAGGAACACAAAAAGGACATTCATACAAAATGCTTCATCTGCAGCAGCAATTTGATGATCATGATTGTAGTTTCCAAACACAGAAATTAACATGAAGGTTGAAAGTTTTACATGGCCTACAATCTTTCTTTACAAACGCGGAGGGCACAATTTTTTACTAAATCGACCTCCAATATGTCAGAAGCATTTCTTCCCAAATGTGACGGATTCAATTTTGCTGAGAAATTACTCTCAACATCGTTCAAAAATTTTGTAGAGTTTCTCCAGTGAAGCAACCTGCAAAAATTATAACATGGTGAGAAACAGAAAGTACTGCGAATCCACATAACCAAGAATTCTAATTTATTAACCAAATACTAACAATTATTCATTCACTATTTGATGAGCTTTCTACTAGAATTTAACCGAATGATCAAATGAACAATTAACAAACTATTTGTTTTAGTTATTTGATCAATTTCTACCCTCCTCCAATAATGATACTTTTGGATGCTGCATTCATCATCGTTAGTTCGTTACCAATGTATAAGAAAATTCTATTTAATTATATCAGAGATGGAGAACAACCTGCACGAAAGTTCCATTCGTGGCCATAGCATTTGGCGGCTTAAGAAAAAGTCTCATGGCTGGGAACAAAACGTGTTGAATTGTCCACTCACGCTGAGCCCATGCTGCTTCGGCCTCAGCAAGGAGTTCCTGATCAGTATCATTTTCTCCAATATCATCTGGCATTAGAAACAAGTATATTAATAAATTGAAGCCTAAAAAGGCTAAATGAAAATAAGATATTCAACATTAATTTCTTATAACTTCAGCATTCACATGATCCACATGGGGCTAAGTAGCATGTGTTTACGCTCGACGCTTACACAAATATGTATGACATCAAGAAATAAAATGAACAGAAAATTATAATAGCCATCAATAAATTGTACAAAAACAATAGTCAACTTTGCGGCAAGAGTATTATACCAGGAGTGACTGATTTGGTCCCTGCATCACTAACATTTTCAATTTGTGTTCTATTCCTCTTGTAGAGTTGAACTCCATCGCCAGAAGGATTTGGCAAAATAGGCGGATGCATTGCGTAGAAGTTTCCAATAACAGCTGCGATTGTTTGAAAGCATTCATTCTCATTGTCCCAGTCAACCTAAGATTATCAGAACTGTTTAGTGAAATACAACTTGCATATTAAAATGTAAAGTAAAAAGTAAGTTCAGGTTAACAAAATAATTCAATTCTTGCAATGATAAAGTAAATTTAGACTATAATTCCATTAAAAAATTGGACTATAACAGCCAATAAAGGCATTTGGTGTATGATATTTTAGAGTTAGCAAATTACATGCTTCATGCATATCTAATGTCATAGTGGTAAGAGAGAGCATATGTTATCCTTCATAAATAGAAAGGAAACAGAGGAAAAGGGAAGAACTTTTGAATAACAGTAAAAAAGACTACCTAAAAATAATATGTTCCTGGCTTAGTCATGATTGAAAATTATTAATAATCAAAATACAACATTTTCAAGGGTGTTATTTTTTTCAGCGCAAAAGTATCCATGCATGCAAGGAGAAGTAATTTCGACTTTATCAACAATCAAAACATTATGAGCTGTGACCTACATCATTACCCAAGCTCAGCAAAAACTCTGGAAGGCGGTCCATATCAGGAGTATATTGGTCAAGTACAACAGGAAGCCTTGTCAGGTTGCCTTGTTGATCAATGTGCACACAGAAGCAATTGTCCAGCAATTCAGCTTTCTGCTTTAGCAACTCAGTATTCATCTGGTAAGAGGAAGAAATAAAAAACGGAAAGTTAAGCATTCAACTCGAAGCAAAAACTAAGATGGAACTTAGTTACCAATTATTTATCACTAGAAAACAGGAAAATGTGATTGATTGAAATTTTGAAATGAGAACTACAACATACAAGAAACAAAATTAATCATCCAAAGTTTTTCATAATAGGGCGCGTTTGGGGTATATTGCTTGAAATTTACGACATGCATAAAAAACAATAACCAGGTTTCACAAGCAGCTAGTCAACCCAATGCCAAGCCTCTTGTGAGAAACTAAGTTGATGCCAAATACAATGTTGCTAATGAGACCACACACAGAAGTGAGGATTCTGTAAACCTAGAAAGCAGTCCAAGGTAGATCACATCAGTGAGACTTTACGACGTTGTAGGTAATGTTATAATCAGGCTGAGAACAGCAGAAATATAGTTGACATAAGAAGAAACAGACAAATTACTGATGGGCTCAGCAAACCCTTGATGTAGTTGGATGTTTTGGTATAATTTAGCAAGCTCCAAGTTCATCCCATATGGGTGGATAGAAGGGCTTACTTCACCCATAGCCTCTCAAGGTCGGTTCCTCTTGTGATATAACCACACTGAACTTCAAGCATCCATCATCAGTTGCACCAACCACTAAATACCAAGGTCAACTCTAACCTAAAAGTACAAAAAAACATAAACCAAACCAGTTTGGTCAAAATGAACTAATGATGCATCAACACTACATCTTTACACATTTTACTTCAAATTTTAAAAACTGGTTCTGAGAACGTCAGAAATGGTACTTGAGCAAGAATAGATGTCTTTGTCCTATAACAAACAGCATGAGAACATGTCCAGAAAACCATTTAATGAAATGTTTGAACAAAGAGAGAGTGAAAAGATAACATGAATTAAGTATAGATCAAATGAAGCAAAACACAAAACAAAAAGGAGTTGAAGATAGTTCTTTTACTTCTGCAATCTTCTTTTTCAGATCATCATCCTCATCACCAGCAGAATCCAAGTCTTCCTCTTTCAATGCCATTATTAACAACTCCGGAAGAGGAGCTGGATCACTTAGCTGGATGGCATTGAATTTTCCAAATTTACATACAGCTTGTTGATACATAAGCTCTTTGCTGATACAAAAGAATATAAAATCAAATGTAAATCATCAGCTGAATTAGAAAATTACAAGTAAGAAATGTTGAAATGGACAGATAAACTTCAGAAGTCACCATTATTTTTTTACAGGAAGTAGAAAGAAAGATGGACCCCATATCAATGTCTAAACAGGGTACCGTGAGGAAGAAGTAACAATTATTTGAATGAATATGCAACAAAATATTCAAATTAGGTAGGAAATATTTCATTGGACTTAATCTATTTCAGAATAAAATAGAGCCCTTCATTGAACATAACTTAGTGGTACTACTGAGTCAGCAGAAACATTAAGTTAGCATTTAATGGAAAAATCATTTACATGAGCATCTGAAGTAAGAACTTCAAGAGGGAACAAAAAGCAAAGCTAAGAATGTATGGTCATGAATACAATAGAAGATGAGGATAACAAAAATCAAAGCTAAGAAAGCATTAAAGTTATTATTAGTAAATGCACTACTTATAAACTCCTGCCTAGTAAAAATATAAGGATAACAAACAATAAAATGCATACCTGACATTCACCACATTCATAAGATAAAGATGGGTATTATACTGAAGCAACGCAAAAGTTTCATCAGCTAGTCCAACATATGTGCAGTTTTTTACAATGTCCCAGAGACCTGAAATTATTAATGTAATCCCTCAATAATAGCTTTACCATCATATGGTCATGGATACAATACAAGAATGTATGCATAAAACTCACCAGAATGGACATTATTGTCAATATCTCTAACAAGCTCATTTACAGCAGTTAAATCTTCAGTGTCCTTAGGGTTTCTTCGTAATCTTATAGCAGTTCTGCAAATGAATTTAAAAAGTTGAAAGCTAACTATATTAAAAATAAATGCCACATAATAATCAGGGACACTGAAGGATTCAAAATCAGTAAAGATGCTAACAAAAGAACACATAATAATCATTCTAGAGCATATTTGCAACCAACACAGTTCATCATACAGCATAACCATTAGCAATACTTTATTACAGCTAAATGGTAAAAACAGTACTTAGGGAACTCAAAGAGTGGTGGTAGGGTGTTCGCTGGTTTTAGAGGACTCGCAGATTTGAGGCAAGCAAACACACTATTTCAGTAATTTGCTTTTCTGTGAAGTAATGTTGACAAATCCCATCTCGTTCACCCCCAGAAACACACACTCTCTCCCAAACACACATGAGAGAGGAAAAAAGAAAAAAGAAACTCTTGAACAGGAACAAAACCTCACTGACCATTAAAAAATAAAAAACATAATTCTTGACTGAAAACAAAATCTCAGTGCTGCTAAGAATGTATGGTTCAAGCAGGTTATCAAGAAATGATTATTTATTCAACTAGCATGCCAGATGACGTCTTCTAGGTTTTGACCAGTTCTCTATCTTAGTGAATACAATTGATATATAAGAACCAATGGACCCAAGAATGTATTCCACAAGAAACTTCCTAGAAATGCACAAAAAGATTGTTGAGAATCACATCTGTTACTGATTAAAAATGTTAGTAGTTGCATAAATCACTGTTTTAACTTTCCAACCAAAGAAAATCAACAATAAATAATATAACAAGCAAAAAAGATATCTAACTAGCATTGAAACTCAAGTGATGCATATATGGATATGGGAGATACAACATGGAAAAGGTTATCTAGGTAAGGAAAATCACAAGTTGTTTCTGATACGAATAGACTCGTGGGCATGGAAACTTAAAAAATGTACTTTTAAATTTTCATATACGTATCTAATGCACTTCAATTCATTGAGGATATGTTACATGTATTAGAATATGCCAACAGGAACATCCAACACGTATTCACCAAATATGACTGATTGGCAAACTATTGGTACATATCCAACATAGGTGTATTTCCTATACCCAAAGTATCCATCTGTATAGTCAAAACCATGTGTATCACCTAGCAGGTTAGTTGGGCATTATTTCCCAGGAAATCCAATCCACAAAGAAGTAAAAATATCAATGTGGCTTTATGGCTAAAATTTTAATCTTATTAAAATATGTCCTTTACTAGCTACATTATGCAAAGTGATTTCACCAAAATGTGGTTACATTATAATATAAGAATTCCCCAAGAAAAACAAAAGAATTGAAATTTGAGATGCAAAGAAAAGAAAAGTTTTTAAAGCAAGAAATTAGATCAAGTTTGCACTGTTAAGTTTTATAAAGCAAGAAATTAGGTCAACTTTGCAATGTTTACCTCACTGAAGCCAGGTCGTGTTTTTTGTATTGTGAACCAGATACATCTTGCATATATGCATGCAATCTGCCAGAAGGATCACGTGTGTCTGTTCTGACCATTTGATTTACTGGAACTCGCTGAGATTTTATCCCTGATAAACGGAATCAGAAAAAACACTCATAAAAATAAAGCAACACTAAGAAATTTGTACCATAAGGCAATATGATGCATGCTTGTGTTTCAGAAAGTATAGGAAGCAAACAATTCAAAGTTGAAAAAATAAATATAGTTTACCAGAAAATTTGGAACCTTCCTGGGTTTCCTTGCTCGCACTGATGTGACTCGCTGACAGAGAATTTACAGCCTGTAATGCACATTGAAAATCATAGGTAGAATATTATCAAAGATCCTTAACAGTACGTAACATTATATAGTTTTCACTGCAAAGAAAGTGGCATAGCAACAATTGTGACAGAAAAATGTAACAATTAACTATCCCAAGCCTGTTTCGTTTGTATGATGTATCAGGGGCCTATTTATTTGATTTTATGAGACACTTAGTGATATGAGAAATTATCCTCTTTCAATATGCTCCAGTGCTTTGACTGAGGAGAACAGTCAGTTTTTCAAAGTTTGTTCATGCAAAAAATAATGAGGATAAGTAGTTTGTGTCAACCTCTTAAGGGAATATATGAAATGAAATAAGAACATGCAAATATTCAAGCTAATGGATCTTGCATAATAAGATGGCTCCAAAAATATTACACAATCACAGATCATGATATATCAGTGGCAGTTGCATTACTGTTGTATTTAAAGACTTAATTGCACTTTGAAGTCAGCACTTGAAAGTTCAGTACCAAAGATTTTCACAAAAAGCAAAAGACGTCCCAAGACATCAAACTTGTTTCCCCAAAGAGAGAGAACCAGATAAATAAATTCATTCATATTGAAATAAAATATGATAAGCAGATCTAAAATTATAGAGACAAGGAAAATCATGAAACACTAAGCTTTGGTTTAAGCTAAGACGTCAAAAGACTCAAAGTTGCACTAGATACCTGAGTCTGAAATGTCCTAGAAGTGTTAGAGGTCATCAACTTGTTCTCAACAGCATTCTGTATTGTGTCAATCAGACTTTCCTGGTTCAAGAGGCTAACCTGCACATGAAGAGTTAAATACATGAATTGAAAGAAGTAATATCGAATGCTAAAAGGAAAAAAGGACTTACAAACAACTCACTTATCACAACTATGTGAGTCCCAATGGACACTAGCTAGCATAAAAGACAAAGCAAACAAGAAATTCTCTTACAATCAACTTATAATTTTTATATGCTACAACTTTTCCCGTGAGATAGATAGCTCACCTCTCTCTTTGTTGGATGTATATTCACATCTACATGCTCAGGTGGAAGACTGATTGACATATAAATGAAAGGTTTCGATGCTTTTGGTAAAGTCGCACCATATACGACTTCTATAGCTCTCTTCAGGGCAGTACACTCAACAAGCCTCTCTGCAAAGGGAAAGAAAAAACTTAAGGTCAATATATTCTGAGCTTGTAACAAGTATATGAATAATAGACAATCAACTGATTAAGAACCTTATTCCTAATCTTTTGGTTTATCTAATGAATCCCTCTTTCCATTCACTTCCATCCAAAGCCTGAGCATTTTTTCCAAGATGTGGTTGATAAATGTACTAAGTGGTTGGATTAATGAAAATGACACAGGTAATAACACTTCTTCAGTAAGCAGTTTTTATGAAGGAAGCTTACGGCAGAAACCCTTCAATTTCACAAGAGAAACAAAGAAAGCTCAAAACATCGGAAAATCATGATTCAAAAACCATGATCCAGAAGTACATCATGCACATCCAAGCTAATCACAATCCATAAATGTGTGAAACTTTTCACCTTATTGGAAATGCAATGGATCTGGAATTAAAACCAGGAAAACAGTATCGCCTGAAGAGTTTTACTGATCAGTTACCAGAAGTGGTCAGAAATTCCAACTTTATGGATCTTCCTATATGATACATGCTGTAAATGGAGTAACTACTGCTGTTATAAAGTTTGAATTTATCTTTATGGGCTCTCATTAGCCGTTCGTGTGTCAGAAGACAATCTAAATGAAATAACCATTACACACATATACCATTAATAAACAGAACCATCGTTGTTTTCTTTGCTATATAATTTGAATTTGAGATAAAACCATCCATCTTAAAGGTAGATCCAGTAGCACTGTCATCTGAAACCGCAATTTCCATTAAATCACGAGCGACAGAAACGCCATAAACAGTTCTGATAGCATCCAGCCTTGAGCAAGCAGTGACTGTGTGAACATCTGCTCTGTTTGCCCCATGCTATATAACATCAAAGGGGAAAATGCATCACTATCTCAGAGCAGAAAGCAGAATAAAATTATTTCTAGTTGCAAATCGGTGCAAAACTCAGTCAATGACTAACCTTTCTGCAAGAAAAGCTCACATTAATGTTATGAATTGCAAAGCGACTCATCAGGTCAACAATCTTAGGATACTCATCATTACAGTTCTGCAATGTTTTTCTACGAGCAGTCATATTGTAAAATAGGTTCTCAACCTAGGAAAAGGATGAAATCAAAATCCCCAAACTTGTATTAAATGCATGATCATAATGAGCTTGAAACTTCCAACCATGAAGCTTCAGAAATATGCAAAGAAGTTTACCATTATCTGAGTTCCTTTCACTGCAGCACAGGGCTTCGGTTCATTTTCCATTACTCCATCTCTATAAGAAACCCTGCATAAGAAAAATGCTGATACAATAAGTTCAAAAGCCCGAATAGCCTGGACCAAGAATGTATTTATTTAAAATAAAATTTCCTTGGAGATGTACCTGTATCCATGAAGTTGACCTTCAGTTATTGTTGTGACAGTGACATGGCCAACATATGTCATGCTGGACAATGCCTCACCTCTAAATCCCATTGATCTAATAGTTTGCAGATCCTCGTATTTAGATAACTTTGATGTGGTGTGCCTTTCACAAAGTATTGGCAAGTCTGCATACTGTTACACCAAAATGTAAAATCATTAACTAAAATTATGCTATCAGAATCACAAGATAAACGACTCATCCTCTTTGCATAATAACCCCATAATTTCATTCTCAGGCATATATAATAGGTTAGTGATACCTCAAATAGGAGCAGAATCATCAATTATCTTACCCTTTTCCCTCAAATGGGGTTGAAATGGAGCATGAAACTTCTTGAAGGATCCAACAAAATTTTACAAGTGGTTGTCAACCCAGCATCAATTCTCTAAGTTTGGAATGCTTGGCTTGTGAAACTGTGAACTATCGTGTTTTTGAACATTGCATGTCTATCTTCTAATATTGTTTCTTCTTTGTTTTTTCTTGTACAGAGCAGGACACCAAATCTATTATTCTTGAGATCCTTATTCCTTCTAGTCCTTACAAAGAGACCCATTTCAATATCTTTTCTAATCTTGAAAGCTAGGAACTTGGCAGCCTAGCTTTAGCTTGTAAAACTGTTCCATTGACTCATTCATTCCGCTCTTTTCACCAAAACTTTGACCTGTATTATTTTTGCTGGTCGTGCCTTCTATTAAGAACACATGAGATCACCTAACACGTTCGATGTCTGCCACAATATAAAACCGTCTTTTGTCTTAATTCCATATGAAACAAGTTTTCTCGAACCTTTGTGTATAGGTATTCTCCAAGGAATCCAGTATATTAATTTAGAAGAAAGTTCCTGTCTATGCACAGAAAAGCAGCCAAAGCACTTTTGCATGAATTTGCCAGGTAATAATTTCAAAAACATGGTTATGGATATGTTTATTGGAGTTATTGCTAGGATTGAGGAATGTGTTCTATTCATTTGGTGCCTTTAGCAAATATGAAGTTCCTCGTGGTAGGTTTCAACTTTCAACTAAGAGCATGAAACTCCCTGTTTTATTTGAAGTGCTTCATAGATAAACGAGTCATATCTATTTGTTTACTTGGGGTTAGTCAATTAGAACTAAAAATTAGAACTGGGATAATTCGTAGGATAAATTTTTATGGTGTTAGTCAATTAGAACTATAATTGGGATAATTTTTAAAGTGTTAGTTAAGTAGAATTCTAGAAGAACTAGAACTGGGATAATTTTTAAAATTATCCCACTAATTGTTCTACCTATATAGAAAAACATGAGTTCTTCTCCTCCAAATTATTCCACTTTTCAACCTATAACTAGATGAGAACAAACTAGAACTTTTGAATTGTTAAAAATTATTAATAGTTGAGTCCAATAAAATGAATGTTGCTAATACATTATGCATTATTACACATTATAAATGTATGCAAATAGCATTTGCAATGCATATAGGAAATTTTGAATAATTAACGGTTGATATTCAAAAAGGATACGTAATGTTTTCTTTGATACACGTAAATCACATAGAATAATAGATATTTACCTAGAATCAATAATATTTTGTGAGAAGTTTTAATAAATAAGTAATGCATAACATAAGGATGGGAATAATTGTATTAAAATTAATTAGTATGAATGAGAAAAGAGTGGAGATGAAAGATTAATAGCAAGTGATCAAAAGCTTGAGATTGATTTAGGAAATAAGGGACTTAGCCAGAATACATGATTATATATGATTAAAAGTGTTTTATACTTCATGATTATTATTGTATTTGTGATGATCAAGTATGTTGCAATATTAATTTATAATTTAGTGTTATTATTTTTGATGAACTACTTTATGATTATTACTAGGCTAGTTTACATGATTATTGATATTAATAAGTATTAACAATAAGGTTATATATAGTTTAAGTAATAGTTACTCTTTTATAAGAATTATTAATATTGCTTTATATAATTATCAATTTATATTCACAAACTTCAAAAATTATAAATTAAGGCCATACTATCAAAATACATAATCATGTACTTTCTAATTACTCCAAATTATCCCACATCATTTTACCAAAATATCCCACTTCTAAAAAATTATCCAGCATTGTTCTATTAAAATATCCCACTTGCATAAAATTATCCCACTTGAACAATTATTCCAGTTGTACTTGAAAAATTCTGATTGACTAACACCCCCTTGGCGAAATTTTCTGATATAAAGCAAATGTGAATCCAGTTTCACATTCATATCTAGTTTAGCGCTGATTTAGAACCAAAGCTAGATTAAAGCCCAAGCCAAAAACTGACTTGGAGCAAAAGACTGAGTCTATATTCTGATTTTTTTCCTTCCAAGCCGAACCTCTAGTTGACAGCCGAGATTTTATGAAGCTCCCTATATGTGTTGATCATTTGGTTTGTCTACTATCAAGTATCAACTTTGTGTTTCACAGTGGAAATCTCGTGAAATTGAGTGACAAGTGTAGGGAGACTGCTCAATATGTTCAACAAGGGAGGAATGATGAAGAAAGATTCAAGTTAAGTGGAGATGATTGATGCGAGCAGAATTTTTCCTAATTAGGATGAATTGACACAGGAACAGAAGTTGTTTAAAAATTGGATAACTTTAGTAATTTATTAAATATGGTTGCTTCAAATAAATATCTCAACAACACGTTCTATCTTTTCTTATAGGAACCGGTTAAGGTACGTCAAGAGTCACATTAGTCGTTTTTGGTGGTCATGATATCCACAAATCATGTTCTCAGTCATTTCATTGCAAACACAAGGCTGGGCTTGTCAAAAATATATGAGGAAACGATGATCTAGATTAGTCCTTGTACCTCTCCCGGTTTTTGTGTTATCTACAAATATATCTACTTTGTTTCCTCTTAGACAAATCTGAATATCAATTCTACTGCTACTAGAACAATTATTTTCTCAAAGACCTATTTAACATCTATTTTAATCTATAATCCAGGTTACATCATGACAAGAAGGCTTGAATAAATCTAGAAGGGCATTTAATGGGTATTAAAACCTATTTTGTTCTATCTCGCAATTTAAGCTTGTGCAATTAAAAATATACTACCCAAAACAAATCAGCAAAGATGACAAATAAGCAAAGATGACAAATAAGTGTTCAGGCAAGAGAAAGGAGGATACAAGCCTAAAAGACAATAGAGAACATTCCCAAAAAAAATTTAAGTGTAGGCAAAGGGGAATATAATGTCAGTTAAATCACCAAATTTCTCCACAATTCGCCAGAAAATGCCTTGAATCCAGCCTCAAAATCTCATCTTTAATGCAATTCAAGTATTAGAGTACCAAACATAAACATGATCCAGAAAAATATCCTCTCTTTCCCAAAAAAAACACCTTTTAATCCAAACCTCTAACAAAGAACCAATTCCCCAGCTGAAACACTCCTTACCTTCTTTTAAGGTCCAAATCCTGTTTTACATGTATTTTCATGTCTATTCAAAATGCAACGACAATTTGTGCATGTACTTCAAGTCGCAAAGATAATATCTTACGCAACAAAATTACTTTTAAATCCTAAACCCCTTCAAACTACCCTCTATTCCATCCTCCGAATCATATCAATTTCAGCAGAAAACCCTAATTCAGATTATTATTTTTTTTAAATCTAGAAAAAAGATATGTAGTGGAATTCTATATGTATTCATGACTATCCAAATTTCAACGAGATTACGTGCATGTACTCCAAGTCTCAAAAATATCATCTTAAGCAACAAAATCACTGTCTTAAACCCTAAACCCCTTCAGATCACCCTCTCTTTCGTTCTAAAATCAAGTCAATCTCACCATAAAACCCTAATTCACATACCAAAACAAAGAACAAAATACGCATAGCAATTGAGCTCAAATTATACAGATGAGTAGGGTTAGGGTTTTGTTACTCTGATGCCGTGACCGTTGTCGGAGACCTGGATGAGCTTGAGGCCTCCATCCTTGACGACGACGGAGACTGAGGTGGCGCCGGCGTCGAGGCTGTTCTCCACCAGCTCCTTCACCGCCGACGACGGCCGCTGAACCACCTCGCCGGCGGCGATCCTGTTCACCACCGTCGGATCGAGACGCCGGATTCGAGGCGGTTCGTTAGAGCTAGGGTTAGGGTTTGGCTCGTCGATTTCCATTTTGTTTTTTGGGGAAGTTTCAGTTCTTGGAGGGAGAAATGAAGTGAAAGTTTAAGGTGCGAATGCGTTGGCGCTAGTTTTATGTTTTGTTTCCTCATATCTTTAATTTGGCCATTAGCCCCAAAAAAAATGATTGAAATTTGAAAACAACCCCCAAACCTTATAACTATTATGAAACTAGTCCTTCCGTTCTATAATCCATCCAATCCAACTAACCATGATTTTTCCTTTTTTTTTTTTTAACAATGATTGTGTTATTAGTAACCATGCATTTACCCATTTGCTTCTCCTTCCCTTTTTGGCATCCAAACCTCTTTTATCGCTCACTCTCTTCTCATTTGACCTTCTCGTTAG
Organism: Asparagus setaceus; assembly: GCA_012295165.1. NCBI lineage: Eukaryota > Viridiplantae > Streptophyta > Magnoliopsida > Asparagales > Asparagaceae > Asparagus > Asparagus setaceus. The sequence goes on from CM022710.1 coordinate 4,610,123, forward strand.
AGACCTTCTTAGCTGCTAAACAAGGTTCAATGAGGTCGAGAAGGAGTGAAAGAGAAAGAGGAGATCCAAGTCGAAGATGGAGGAAGCGGTGAAGGAACCGATGAGGGCAGAAGAGGAGGAGGAAAGACAGAGGAAATGAGGGAGAAAATGGAGATTAAAGTGGGTTTATGCATGGTTTGCAATAAAATTGATTTGAGGTTCTGACTGGTTATGAGTAAAATGGGTAATGAGTTTGGGTCTATTATCAAAGCGCTATAACGGTTAGTCCATACCAAAAGTTAATCTTAAAGGAATATTCATCCCAAATCAGCCTTGAACTTTTTTTGAGTACCTAAAACAGCCCTGAACTAGAAGAAATGTTTTCAACATAGTCATATGAGTTGTGGGACTAATTTGAATTTTTAATGATTTGGGACTAATATCAAAATATTAAATATGTGAGGGACAAATATCGAAATAAACCTTTAAGCGAAATTTAGTTTTCGTTTATATTTTGCGGAAATTTATTAGGTATTCTCATATTAGTCCCTTGCACATTTAATTTTTGAGATTAGTTCTTCAAATCATTGGAAATTTAGAATTTTATGTCGTTATAAAAGTAGTCCCTTATATCATAGAAATCTATTACGTCCTTTAATTCTTATAAAGTTATTTCAATTGACCCCTTCCCAATTAAGAGTAGCAGGAATCAGGAAAGCCATTAGCAATTTCAATGATTAGAGGGCTAATTCAAAATATTAAAGATGTAAGGTAGAAATATCAGAAAAGGGTAAATTGCGCTTAAACACCATATAGTTTCCCATTTATTGCACTTAAATACCATAAGTTATATTTTGGTGCAAAAATATGATAAAATTTCTAAATTTTGCATGTTACTATCATTGATCATGCAAGTGTGGAAATTTCACCGAATATTTCTTTGTGATACTTATATATTAATTTTAGAGCTTTCCAACCATTAAAATTAGTTGAATATTTCATTAGAAATATCCCAACTCTATTTTAAAGTTGAATTAAGACAAGTTTGAAAAATAAATTTGGTTAATTTAATAGCAAATTTAGCAAATATTATCGTTAAAAGCTCTAAAATTAGCATGTAATTATCATAGAGAAATATTCGGTGAAATTTTTCATATTTGCAGGATCGATGGTAGTAATATGCAAATTTTAAAAACTTTATGGTATTTTTTGCACCAAAATACAACTTGTGCTATTTAAGTGTAACAACTGGAAACTATATGGTATTTAAGTGCAATTTATCCACAAAAAAAAACCCTTTCTACTCAACGAGTGAAGTTGTGGAACGCATCGTGGTTTCCAGGTCAGAACTCGAGGTCAGAAAAAGGTTATCTTTTTCCTCCAGTTAAAAAACTCTAAAATTAATATGTAAGTATCATAGAGAAACATTCGGTTGAAAATTTTTACGTTTGCATGATCGATGATAATAATTTGCAAATTTAAGAAACTTTATGATATTTTTTGGACTAAAATACAACTTGTGATATTTAAGTGCAACAAGTGTGAAACTATATGACATTTAAGTGCAATTTACCAAAAAAAAAAAAAAACGCTCCTTTCTACTCAACGAGTGAAGTTGCGGAAGGCATCGTGGCTTCCAGCTCGGAACTCGATGTCCGCAAATTAAAGGTCATCTTTTTCCTCCATTTTCCTCTCTCTCTCTCTCTGTGAAAGCTATAGAGTTCGTGTTGGTTGGTGGAATTGTTTGTACAAGTGTCGAGATTGAGGCATCTGAATTAATTCAGTGTTTTCTCTCAAATTTAATTATGCCATCTATTTATCTTTGAGCATGTTAAATTTTTAGGCAAAACAGCTCATTTTATTTCAAGATTTGCCTTTGATGTATACTCTCTGTTTGATTTTTTCTGTTGAGGAAAATTTTTGGGGGTGTTTTGAGTGTTGTTTATATCTCAATGTTACAGTGTGCATATGCATACATTATCACCCATCTATTAGGTTAACGATATGTGCCTGTCATTTTTTTTTTTTTACTGCAGCATGATCCAAAGTAAACTGTGCTTTTGTCCTGATTGAACTCGGATCATTGTGCATACCTGTTCTGGTCTTGACCAAATATTTGGTCTTGGAAGCATTGATAAATTGACGTGTGTGCAGCGGTGGAGCCAGAAATTTATAATAGTGGGGCCGCAACATATATAAAGATAAAATTACTAATTTTTTTCTCTCGACATAATCCGAACTTTAATGGGACTTTCAGAAAGTACATTCAACTAAATATAATTACAATTGAGCCTTGTGTTCCATCATGAATTTGAACCGTTGCATAATAGCCTCATTTGAATTGTGCCTTTTTAAATTAATGGATCATCATTGTTTATGATACACTTTATTTTATTCTTGGACCGTGAAGGGTTAATGGGTCTTTTTTTTTTCTCTCCAAGGTTTTCATAATGCAATTAGCCATACGTTGACTCATGGTTTTTTTTTTTTTTTTTCAATTCTATCAAGTGGTGTCACTTGACACCACTCTATTGCATTTGCCTCCGCCCCTGCATGTGTGTACTTGAATTCATTTTCATTATAGTAAAGACTTGCCGTCATGATGAATACGTAGTTCCTTGTTATTATGTGAATAAGCTATAGATCTTAGGTGTTCATGTCTGTCTCCTTGCGCGATCCCAATCCTAGACCTCTGGCATAACTTCAAGAACAGTTTTATTCTGCGCTATGGTGGTATTCAACTGGAGTCAGGATTGTAGTGTGTATGTCAACTAAAGTTGGTTGGTAAATGTTGGCAACCAACTTCAAGTGGTGTCACTTGACATACCCCAAGCACTGATTCAGTTGGTTGGTAAATGTTGGCAACTGTTCATAGATTTCGAGGTTATATATGTTCGGCATATTAGGAGATCTGGCAATACATGTGCTCATTGCCTAGCTCAATTTGCTCTTAGATACAAATGTACTTTTCTCTCAAATCTTCCAGACGGTTCAGACTGTGTCTGTAATCAAATTCTCTCAGACTTTCTCTCAAAAAAAAAAGTCTAGAAATTGTAGGATCAATTAAAGACTTCTTTTTAAAGAGAATATCAGTTGTATGAGTAGCATCTCAAGAATCAAAAGCGATGTATAATGTGAAGAGTAAGAGGTTGGAGAGAATATAGGTGATTTTGCTTGGTTTTGCACCTGCCTGCCCATCCTATACTAGGGATTTTTTTTTCGTCTACGACCACTCCTATGGTAGTAGTTGGCTGCATGCACTAATTTTATTTTATTGTTCAAAGTAGAAACTTTTTACATTAAACAACTAATATCTGATTGTATCCTATATGATCTTTTAGATAATACTTGCACAAGGTCTGAGTATGCTTCACATTTTTAAGGCTTATCAATCAGGGATCAGTGCTAGATGAATTTACTTCTATGATTAGAAGTAAACACTTGCCTGCGAACAATCAACCACCGTCGTCAAATTCAAATGTGGGTCTAGTTGATGATAGCTCTATGGTAATAATTCTAATATATCTTAACCTTTTCCATTTCTCTACTTCTTGTTTCCCTTGTTAATCAAAAGAACTGGGTTAAAAAAAAAAATTTCCAATTCACATTTACATTTCAAACCATGAATAGTATCATGGAATGAAAATGGTGGCTGATCATCTTAAATATGTAGTCTTTCTCTCCTGCTTAATTTCTGCTAATCTGCCATAACAGTTTATAGGAACCTGAGAAAGGATGATACGAGGAGCTATTTATTTATCCACACTGGCACAAAATGATCACCCTTAACATCTGTTTAGTTCTTAAACTGTAATCACCGATCTTTTATCATGACTTGATTAGTAACTGTGGAAATCAGATGCTTTATTTCTTGCCTTCCATTTTTCCGCCACTGAGTTTCTGTGTGGTCTTATCTGGTCTGGTTTTCTCTGCAGGTGCATCTGGCATCTTTCTTTACAAACATGAGTGTGCAAGCAAAATCCTGGATGCTTTATGAGTTGTCGAAGTATTTTCCCACTAACTTTCGCCAGGAGAGTGTCTCTTAACAGTCGTTCGCTCATGAAGAGAGTTAGTATTACATCAATTCATTTTTATGAGAAGATTTTAAACTGCAGCATAAGCTATGTCATTTCTTTTCTACCTTTTCAACAATCGGTCAGTGGTTGCTCAAATCAAAACGTCAGTCAGTTGTTCAGATGTTCTTGGGCTTTTCTTAGTTTCCTTAGACGAACATACATTTTCAGTTGTTCAGCTTTACTTCATTTCATGAACCTAATTCAAACAAATACCTGTTTTCTGTGAAGGTCAATTTGTTCAGACTAAGGGTGAAAAGTTAAAAACGATATTTATGTCGATAGAGTGTTAGATGTTTAGGTTTGTAAGCAGGCCGTGTAAGATGATATTCAGCAATTGCATCTTAAACCACACCCCTTCCACACTTGTCATGCTACAGTACTGGATTTAAATACCATGAAACATGTATATGATGCTACAGTTTAGTCCATCAATAATTTACAGCATCTTAAGTTGGTTGCCCTTCCTACTTTTACATGCTACAATTTCTGCAAATTTAATTCTGGTGCGTGATTTCATCCACTACGTGGCATTTATCGAATTTAAATGCATGACTAAGTTTCACTATCCTATGCTCGTGTTTTTTACCAATCCAATTCACCTACATGAGCATGCGATATGCAGTCATGGAAGCGCAAAGGCACGAGTGGTCTGTTTAGGACTGTCAGACTTTCGGTAAAAGTATTCTTAGGTTAATTCATCTTGGGTTCTTATCTTCAGGTTTGGGACTTGTTTGGCTTTGTTCCAAGTCTAGCTAGATTATTTGTATTAAGTATATAGAAGCATTTATAGTATGTTTACTATGATAGCCTAAACCGGTAGGATATGAAAGAAAAGGTCATATAAGATACAATGCGTTCGAAGAAGAAGAGACTCTGAAGGGTCGAGTACTCGATCATATGGCTGGGTAGCTGGCAGGTAACCGAGATGAGTGTTTAACAGACGTCGATTAAGTGAAAAACTTGATTTTTTTTGCTGCAATTCCATTATTAATTCTCTGAAACTAGTATATATTAGTTGAAGTGCATCTGCAAGAAGTGCAATAACCTAGTATTATCTCATACAACTTTGAATGCTTTTAGAAATGGCTATATGGAAATTCTGTTATATTGCAAAATTGTTTGATGTGAGTAACAACAAATAGTAAATACAGGTAATCCCTATTGACACTTTTTGGCACAACTGCTTTAGACAGTAAAATACTAAGCTCTTCATAGAGATTCCTTTCATGCGTGCTGATCTGGGGCAAGTATATCTTTTTTGTGATAAGCTTTTTGTGGCAATCAAAATTTATGACTGTTGTTAATTATTGGAAATCTCAATCAACTGTTAAGGATAGAGATAAACTTGTGTGTGCTCCTAAAATTGGAATGTTCATTTGGGGGGTCTTGCATTTGTCCTCTGATGCTTGAAAAAGTCTCAGGAGCATCTCTAAGTGGCACTGCACCTAAATCAATCAATCAAATTATGATGACTGTGACTCCAGTGCATATTCTGTTATATTCTGTCCCTTAGATATATTCCTTTGATTTATTCTTAAGCAGGTGTCCAGGCTTGATAACTATTTGTAAAGCTAATTACCATTTCAACGTCACAGTTAATTATTCTGTAGTGTGATGGAATACCTCTAAAGTTTTGTTTGCTGATACAATGTGTAGTTAGTTTTCGTGATGTGTATGGGACTTTTTTCTTCTTTTCTAACGGGAATTTATTCCATCAAGTTAAATCATCAACTAATGTCTCTACAGTAATAACTGTCAAGCTACTTCAGAAGAGTTCATATTTTTTATCTTCTACAGAATATCAAATTGACTATCAAAACTATGGATGTGACCTACATTATTTAAAGGTCAGAAAACCCCCCCTTAACTTTGGACGATTATCGGAAAACCCTCTTAACTTTCAAAATATCAGAAAAACCTCCCTTAAGTATCTGGATTTTCACAAAACCCCCCTTTAACTTTCAGATTATATCAGAAAACCCCCCTTTAACTTGGATTTTACAAAATTAGGGGGGTTTTCTGATAAAATCTCAACGTTAAAGGGGGTTTTATGATAACCCCTAAACTTGGGGGGTGTCTAATATTTTGAGTTAAGAAGGGTTTTCTGATAATTGTCCAAAGTTAAGGGGGTTTTATGATATTTAGCCTTATTTAAACTAGTTATACAAAACTACAAGTATTTTGATATATTTTACCGCTTTACCATACTTATAAGGTGGCACTACACTAAACCAGATTTACTGAGATCAATTTTGATCTAAGTTCATAATCTTAGTTTGACAACTTCACTACTTGAAACTAATCCAATTTTAACCTGCCCCGATTGACAGCCACACTAAACCGGATTTACCGAGATCAGTTTTGATCTAAGTTCATAATCTTAGTTTAACAACTTCACTATTTGGATCTAATCCAATTTTAACCTGGCTTGATTTTAGCCAATAATCAGATCAAAACCAGTCCACCAGGGGTTCATCCGAAATAAACCATATTATGTCCGGTTCAAAAAAATATTTCGAGAAAGAAAACATAAAAAGGAAGGCAGCCAAGTTGAATCTAGCTCAAACTTGAATCAAATAAAAACTAATAAAAAATTAGCTCTAAACTTAAAACTAGTTCTACGAAAACGAGTTGTATACTTATTGAGTCTGAGTTAGGGGTGGGCGTGGTGGCGGTTCGGGCCGTGACCCTACCGCCGGTTTCATAAAATCGTCGCCCCACTCGTCTGCTTCATAGTGGGCCGGGCCTACTTCTCTGATCCCCGATCAGGGATTGGACCCGGCCCGGCCCACGGGTCGTGGGTCAACCCGTAGGTTTTTTCAACTTTTTCATAATTTTTTCATTTCTACTTTTTAAACTATATTAATTTTGTATTCAGATCTATTAAATTAAATTTAAATTAATTTTTTCCTATTTCACTCTTTATTTAAAATGATATATATATATATATATATATTATATATATATATATATATATATCATCCTCCCAACTTTTAATCCTATTATTATTCCTTTAGATTTATGCTATCTAGTTCTGCACAAATCTCAAAGACATATCTTTCATGGATCCCAAGGATATCTAATGGACAAAGTTAGGAGGATGGATTTCCTTATCCACTTAAGTGGATTAAAGTTATTCTCTATATATATATATATATATATATATATATATATATATATATATATATATATATATATATATATATATATATATATATATATACACACACACACACACACACACACACACACACGAAGATAAACATCACACGTAAAAACATCGCAAATACAAAGATATACATGGTTCGGACCTCAAGGAAGACCTATGTATGTAAGTTAATAACTTATTTTTGTTTAAATTTAAATTACAAATACAAGAGGAAAAAGAAAAAAATATGTTAACCATTAATGTTCAAGGAGCCAATTCCTCCAATTTATATTCACAAATTCTTCAGGAAAGGTCTTGTTTGTCTGTCCTTGGACCGTTCTTTTGTACAGCCTGGCCATGGGGTAGGGCCTATTCTAGTCCCGATCTGGCGGACCCGACCGGCCGTGACCCGGTATATCACGGCCGGTCGGGCCCGCCCAAGAAGGGCCGGGTCGATAGTGACCCATGGCAGGCAGATCGGGTCAACCCGCGGGTCGACCCGGCCCGTTTGGGTCATAGTGGGCCGGGCCTACTTCTCTGATCCCCGATCAGGGATTGGACCTCGCCCTACCACGGTCGTGGGTCAACCCGTAGGTTTTTCAACTTTTCATAATTTTTTCATTTCTACTTTTAAACTATATTAATTTTGTATTCAGATCTATTAAATTAAATTTAAATTAATTTTTTCCTATTTCACTCTTTATTTAAAATGATATATATATATGAGGCTTACTTATATCCACTTAAGTGGATATAAGCAATCATCCTCCCTTATATATCTTAAATATAGATTTGTCTTTATCCCAATATGAAATCTCGAAGATGGTATCAATATCTTTCATGGATCACGGCGTATCTAATGGATGAAAAAGTTAGGAGGATGGATTTCCTTATCCACTTAAGTGGATTAAAGTTATTCTCTATATATATATATATATATATATATATATATATATATATATATATATATATATATATATATATATATATATATATATATATACACACACACACACACACACATATACACACACACACACACGAAGATAAACATCACACAGAAAAACATCGCAAATACAAAGATATACATGGTTCGGACCTCGAAGGAAGACCTATGTATGTAAGTTAATAACTTATTTTTTGTTTAAATTTAAATTACAAATACAAGAGGAAAAAAGAAAAAAAAATATGTTAACCATTAATGTTCAAGGAGCCGAATTCCTCCAATTTATATTCGTCAAATTCTTCAAGGAAAGGTCTTGTTTCTTTGTCCTTGTGGCCGTTCTTTGTATCAGCCGGGTCAATGGTGGTAGGGCCTATTTCTCTAGTCACGGATGTTTGGACCCGGCCAGGCGGGTATATCACGGGCCGGGTCGGGCCCGGCCCAGTAAGGGCCGGGTCAGATAGTGACCCATGGCGGGCAGGACTGGGTCAACCCGCGGGTCGACCCGGCCCACACGAACCCTAGTCCAGGTATAACTTGACCCACACTAATATGATTTAGTTTACAAATTTAGTTTACAAATTTAGTTTACAAATTACCAAACTGACCCACAGAGTATATCACATTCACACTACGGATACTTCGAAAGTAGCCAGTGTAACAGCATGCTTTATGCAAACCTTGAGTCTATGCTTTTTTTCCTGTCCTTGTACTACATGGTCCTTCACTTGAGAAAAGAACAGGAGAGGGTCACTGAGAAAAGAGCACAAGGCTGCAATGAGAAGAGAGCAGGAAAGAAAGAAGAGAAAACACATGAAAGCAATGAGAGACTAGGAGAATTCTTAACAAGAGGATTGGCAAGAAATAACCAGTCTTCACTTAGATTTCTTCTTCTCTCTCTGTGTTGAGCTCTACTAGTGCCACTTGGAAAAAGACGCAGCACGAGCAAAAAGTGTAAGATCCCTCTGTACCCCCCTTTCTTTCTCTTTTTGTGCTGATGAGTAGAATATGTAGACACTGATATGATGGCTCTCACTATGTAGTAGAAAATCCCACCAACCCATATCCCTGAAACTTAGCATCTGGTCCTTATTTGGTTAGTTTGGGTCCAGTGCCAGAGCCCCTCAAGTCCTTTTCTTCTCAGTATCTCACCAAGTCATGACTCTAATAGAGTTCAAGCTTCCTCAAGTTTATTCCTTCATGTATTTTTAAGGGTAAGTTACGCTAAACCCCCATGAACTTTCAGCAGAAAACCCCAATATCTTTTGGGTAAATCACATTACCTCCAATACCTTTCAAAATGCCTTTTTATGTTGTTTTTTAATTCTAATTTAAGGGGGTTATCTGCAAAATGGAGAAATTTATTGGGGGTTTTCTGCAAAACAGAAAAGTTATTGGGGGTTTAGCGTGTTTTTGAAAGTTCATGGGGGTTTACTGCAAAACACTGAAAGTTCATGGGGGTTAAGTGTAATTTACCCTTTTTTAATATCTAAGGCTCAGGTGATGATGCACTGAACAAAATAAAGCTTTAAGTAACTTAATTAACCTTGATGTTATGCCGGATTTATGAAAGTTCCTTTTAGAGTGGTTAGGCTTTTGCCTGCTTTTTTAGATCAATGTGTAGAAAGAAATTTGAACAGTATATTAGCTTTTACAGCTTTGAGTCTTTCCATTCTTCTGGATAATTGGTAATCCAAAGAGAGAAGAACAGTTCGATCACATTCATCTTCAATTCTCTCTATTTTGCCCTCTTCAAGTCCTTTTCTCCTCAGAATCTCACTAACTCATGACTGTAAGAGACTCGTAGCTTCCTCAAGTTTGTTCCTTCATGTATTTTTAATTTCTAAGCCTAAGGTGATGATGTACTGAATATAATAAAGGTTATGTAACGTAATTAACCTTGATGTTATGGCAAGTTTAACAAAGTTCCTTTAGACTGGTCAGACTTTTGCTTACTTTTTAGATTAATGTGTAGAAAGAAAATTGTAAAACACATTAGCTTTGTACCTTTGAATATATCCGTATTCTTTTTTTTATAGTGACCCAGTGGACCCTGTATACTGGACAGTTGGTGATCCAAGACGAAAAGAATCCTTTGATTTGGCGCACTCGTCTTCAAATCTCTCCATTTTGCACTCTTCAAGTTCACTTCTCTCAGAATCTTACTAACTCATGCATGACTGTAAGAGACTTGACGCTTCCTCAAGTTGATTCCTTCATGTAATTCTCAATTTCTAAGCCTAAGGTGATGATGTACTGAATATAATAAAGGTTATGTAACGTAATTAACCTTGATGTTATGGCAAGTTTAACAAAGTTCCTTTAGACTGGTCAGACTTTTGCTTACTTTTTAGATTAATGTGTAGAAAGAAAATTGTAAAACACATTAGCTTTGTACCTTTGAATATATCCGTATTCTTTTTTATAGTGACCCAGTGGACTTGTATCTTGGGCGGTTAGTGATCCAAGGCGAAAAGAATCCTTTGATTTGGCGACTCGTCTTCAAATCTCTCCATTTTGCACTCTTCAAGTTCACTTCTCTCAGAATCTTACTAACTCATGCATGACTGTAAGAGACTCGTAGCTTCCTCAAGTTTATTCCTTCATGTATTTTTAAGGGTAAGTTACGCTAAACCCCATGAACTTTCAGCAGAAAACCCCAATATCTTTTGGGTAAATCACATTACCTCAATACCTTTCAAAATGCCTTTTTATGTTGTTTTTAATTCTAATTTAAGGGGTTATCTGCAAAATGGAGAAATTTATTGGGGTTTTCTGCAAAACAGAAAAGTTATTGGGGGTTTAGCGTGTTTTTGAAAGTTCATGGGGGTTTACTGCAAAACACTGAAAGTTCATGGGGTTAAGTGTAATTTACCCTTTTTAATATCTAAGGCTCAGGTGATGATGCACTGAACAAAATAAAGCTTTAAGTAACTTAATTAACCTTGATGTTATGGCAAGTTTAACAAAGTTCCTTTAGACTGGTCAGACTTTTGCTTACTTTTAGATTAATGTGTAGAAAGAAATTTGAACAGTATATTAGCTTTTACAGCTTTGAGTCTTTCCATTCTTCTGATAATTGGTAATCCAAAGAGAAGAACAGTTCGATCACATTCATCTTCAATTCTCTCTATTTTGCCCTCTTCAAGTCCTTTTCTCCTCAGAATCTTACTAACTCATGCATGACTGTAAGAGACTTGACGCTTCCTCAAGTTGATTCCTTCATGTAATTCTCAATTTCTAAGCCTCAGGTAATGATTTACTGGTATAATAATGGTTAAATAACTCAATTAACCTTTGACCATTTAGCAAAGTTAGTTTTTTGACTGGTTAAGCTTTCACAATGAGAGCCATCTCCTTTTGTATTATTTTCATCAATGCTCACTCCAGAAGATAAAGAGCATATGGGCGTGCAATTCAGCACTTTAGGATTTGCATGCATGCCTCAAGTTATGAGTAACTAAACTTTCTCAACTGCAAGGAGTATATTTTTACAGTTGGGTAGTTAGAAAAAGTGCAGCATCATTTTTTTAGAATTGGAGTGGGACTTTGAAAAAAAACATGAGAAGAGCTTGGGAGTTATGATTATTGTAGGGTATAGGTTTAGATGGCAACCCTCATCTTATTATTTTTGTGAATGAATGATCATGACTCACCTTTGCACTTTAGCATGCCCATCACATCATGGCACTGCGTTTTGCCATCCACAGAAGAAGGGTGTTGTCAAACTTGAAGTGATTTCATTTGTTTTGTCACGTCAATCTACAAGAAAGCCAAAGGGAAAAAGCTAGCAAGAGAACATGCAATGGTGTTGGGGGCCTTAGAGCAATTTTGATCCCAAGTTGGTTGAAATCTCCCAACTTTTGTCTCTTAATTGATAGGAGCCATTCAATGAGGTACTCATGAGCTAGCCTTTTGTCAACCTAATAAGCCCTCTAATGACAATGTGGACTCTTTCCTTTTATACACAAATTATTTTTGTTTTTATGGGGGAGAAAATGAAGGGTAGGTTGACTTGTTGGTCACAAAAGGGACCACATGATAAGCAAGAGGTATACAGATTATCTTAATTAGATTATCTGTATGTACTTTGATTTTGGTCTCACTTATTACATGGAAATGAAGAGCACTCTTGATTTATCACTGTGATATGATGGGTTGATTACTAAGTAATAGGTGATTAGAGTGCCATCATCTAATTTTATATACCTGTAATATTACAATTGTTAAACTTTCACTGGACAATATTAAGGCTCTAAATTTTTCAGCAATGAGTATATTTCTACCAGTAATTTTCAACTGAATCAATTTGTTCAAAACATGAATGATGTTTGAGACTGACTTATGCCGCTTACTGTGCTTTTGAGTGATGTATACTTTGATTCTATTAGCATAAGGAAAGTGCATATCTCCATGGAACACATAATTAATCCACTGTGAGACTTTAGAGTAAGTGCCTCATATTCCATATAAGTCTTATCCAAGTGATGGGATCTTTGTATTTGCATAATTTCCTTGTAGAATTTTTTTGATCATCATGATATGATCTTTAAGAAGATTCAGTTCCTTCGCTTTCAAATCATGATCCTTCCAACTTTGAAGGCATGAAAATTATCGTAGTGCTCTCACTAGTTGCTTTTATCTGAGTTTCTTGTTGTCTATCTTTCATTATTAATTTGATTTGAGGTTTTAATGTGTGAGGTCCGAATGAAATACAATTAAGTATTATTTGAATGACGCATTTTTTCCTTAATAAATCAAACAAGTACGACTTGCAAGTTGAAAATTGTCCACGAGTTATGAGGGGCTAAGCTTTTATTGTTTAAAAAAAAAAACTTATTGATCATATATTAGTTGAATTGTTTGAGAAAGTTTCTTTTCAACAAAGACGAATAAAATAAGCGGTCAGTTAAAATCTATTTTCCACATAATTTTTTACTGATCTTCGTGCAGGTCCCCGAGTAGACTTGAAATATCCTGCTTTTTACATGCTTTGAATTTATCGTTGTTGGCCAATATTCATGTAAGACTTTATTTTGAATGAAATTTCCACCCAATTGGAAATCAATATTCTGAATGAGAATTTCATCATTTTTTTTAAACTGAGCCTATTTGCCGCGCAAATTGAACCAATGATTTATTATAGCCCTCGTGGAGCAGCCTTTGTGATATCATCTATAAGTTCGGTTCGGTTTTGACTAGAGTTCGGTTCGGTTTTGACTAGAGTTCGGTTCGGTTTGGCAAAATTTGGCCAAAACCGAACCGACTTGAATCGGTTCGGTTCGGTTTTGACTAGAGTTCGGTTCGGTTTTGACTAGAGTTCGGTTCGGTTTGGCAAAATTTGGCCAAAACCGAACCGACTTGAATCGGTTCGGTTCGGTTTGGCAAAATTTGGCCAAAACCGAACCGACTTGAATCGGTTCGGTTCGGTTTTGACTAGAGTTCGGTTCGGTTTTGACTAGAGTTCGGTTCGGTTTTGACTAGAGTTCGGTTCGGTTTTGACTAGAGTTCGGTTCGGTTTGGCAAAATTTGGCCAAAACCGAACCGACTTGAATCGGTTCGGTTCGGTTTGGCAAAATTTGGCCAAAACCGAACCGACTTGAATCGGTTCGGTTCGGTTTTGACTAGAGTTCGGTTCGGTTTGGCAAAATTTGGCCAAAACCGAACCGACTTGAATCGGTTCGGTTCGGTTTTGACTAGAGTTCGGTTCGGTTTTGACTAGAGTTCGGTTCGGTTTTGACTAGAGTTCGGTTCGGTTTTGACTAGAGTTCGGTTCGGTTTTGACTAGAGTTCGGTTCGGTTTGGCAAAATTTGGCCAAAACCGAACCGACTTGAATCGGTTCGGTTCGGTTTGGCAAAATTTGGCCAAAACCGAACCGACTTGAATCGGTTCGGTTCGGTTTTGACTAGAGTTCGGTTCGGTTTTGACTAGAGTTCGGTTCGGTTTTGACTAGAGTTCGGTTCGGTTTTGACTAGAGTTCGGTTCGGTTTTGACTAGAGTTCGGTTCGGTTTGGCAAAATTTGGCCAAAACCGAACCGACTTGAATCGGTTCGGTTCGGTTTGGCAAAATTTGGCCAAAACCGAACCGACTTGAATCGGTTCGGTTCGGTTTGGCAAAATTTGGCCAAAACCGAACCGACTTGAATCGGTTCGGTTCGGTTTGGCAAAATTTGGCCAAAACCGAACCGACTTGAATCGGTTCGGTTCGGTTTTGACTAGAGTTCGGTTCGGTTTGGCAAAATTTGGCCAAAACCGAACCGACTTGAATCGGTTCGGTTCGGTTTTGACTAGAGTTCGGTTCGGTTTTGACTAGAGTTCGGTTCGGTTTGGCAAAATTTGGCCAAAACCGAACCGACTTGAATCGGTTCGGTTCGGTTTGGCAAAATTTGGCCAAAACCGAACCGACTTGAATCGGTTCGGTTCGGTTTTGACTAGAGTTCGGTTCGGTTTTGACTAGAGTTCGGTTCGGGTCGGTTTGAAATTTTTTCAACCCGAACCATCCGAACCGACCGAATTGTGTTACCCATTCTAATTGCTATCCGCATCCACTTAAACCCGACCCGTCATAGTTCATATAGAGTTGCTTCGCAGTAGCCTAATATCTTTTTCTCTCACGCAACCTAATGGCGACGAAATACCCCGACAATGGTGTCCTCTCTAATTCTAGGACTGCTCATCATCTCTAGTTCTCTACCTTTCTATTCTCTATTCGCTTCTTCTACTTTCGACCAATCCACTTTGGAGGTAAGAAACTTAAACTCTAATGTTGATTCTAAACTTTTCTTGATTTTTTTTCTCGATTGATGCACATAGTACGAGAGAATTGTACCCAAGTGAAAACCGAACAAATCGACCCGACCCAAACCGAACCGACTTGAATCGGTTCGGTTCGGTTTGGCAAAATTTGGCCAAAACCGAACCGACCGAATTGTGTTACCCATTCTAATTGCTATCCGCATCCACTTAAACCCGACCGTCATAGTTCATATAGAGTTGCTTCAGTAGCCTAATATCTTTTCTCTCACGCAACCTAATGGCGACGAAATACCCCGACAATGGTGTCCTCTCTAATTCTAGGACTGCTCATCATCTCTAGTTCTCTACCTTTCTATTCTCTATTCGCTTCTTCTACTTTCGACCAATCCACTTTGGAGGTAAGAAACTTAAACTCTAATGTTGATTCTAAACTTTTCTTGATTTTTTTTCTCGATTGATGCACATAGTACGAGAGAATTGTACCCAAGTGAAAACCGAACAAATCGACCGACCCAAACCGAACCGACTTGAATCGGTTCGGTTCGGTTTGGCAAAATTTGGCCAAAACCGAACCGACTTGAATCGGTTCGGTTCGGTTTTGACTAGAGTTCGGTTCGGTTTTGACTAGAGTTCGGTTCGGTTTGGCAAAATTTGGCCAAAACCGAACCGACTTGAATCGGTTCGGTTCGGTTTGGCAAAATTTGGCCAAAACCGAACCGACTTGAATCGGTTCGGTTCGGTTTTGACTAGAGTTCGGTTCGGGTCGGTTTGAAATTTTTTCAACCCGAACCATCCGAACCGACCGAATTGTGTTACCCATTCTAATTGCTATCCGCATCCACTTAAACCCGACCCGTCATAGTTCATATAGAGTTGCTTCGCAGTAGCCTAATATCTTTTTCTCTCACGCAACCTAATGGCGACGAAATACCCCGACAATGGTGTCCTCTCTAATTCTAGGACTGCTCATCATCTCTAGTTCTCTACCTTTCTATTCTCTATTCGCTTCTTCTACTTTCGACCAATCCACTTTGGAGGTAAGAAACTTAAACTCTAATGTTGATTCTAAACTTTTCTTGATTTTTTTTCTCGATTGATGCACATAGTACGAGAGAATTGTACCCAAGTGAAAACCGAACAAATCGACCCGACCCAAACCGAACCGACTTGAATCGGTTCGGTTCGGTTTTGAATGATAGGCAGTTCGGTTCGGTTTGGCAAAATTTGGCCAAAACCGAACCGACCGACCGATTGCACAGCCCTACCAGCACCCGATGTCAAATTCTCTCATTTGATCAGTGCTTATATAACACTATAGTTCAAATATGATTGCTTCATCAGATCTTTGCGTTCGGCAGAATTGGCTATCCAACCGCAATTATCGCCCAACAGCTCTTCGTCCCTATAAAGCAATGACAACTAACAAAACCGATATGTCACAGGCACTCAACTGTTACATATCAACTTGCGTATAACATCAAGCATGAAAAAACAACTCTCTTCCTCCAATACAAAATACCTCGTGCACGTAGCTAGACTTACTTCTCCAAGGAAGTCTCTTGTTCCTCGCTGTTAACAACACTAAGATCTTCATCATCAAACCATCCAGATTCTACTGACTAGATCTTACCATGTAGACCTTAAGACTAGTGACAGCCCTACCATATTATTGTATTAACAATCATAACTCTAGTTTTTATTTTGATGATGATGGTGATGCTTGAGTTGGCAAGAAAGATTGTGTTGGTATGTAGTGGGTCTCTTTAAAAAATGGTCTTAAGCATAAAGAGAGATTCTAGTCATTATTAAAGATGTTTAAGGAGGACCAAGACATCATAGTGAGGAGGAGAAGATATCATTCTCACTGTTTTAGCCGCAAATCCAAGTTATAAAGTGTAGCACAACATTGAGAGATGATGAGGATAAGCAAGCATTTGCTACATTTTAGCAAGCAATAATGATTCTTTAGCTAGGTAGCCTATAATATTTAATCACTTAATCATGCAAGCTTGCTGATTTCACTTTGATAAAGCTAAAAAGGGTAACCAAAAGTCACTCTCACTTTGTCTAGGAATTTCCAATTCGGGCTTCGCATGCCATTTAACTAGTTAGGAACTTAGATTTCTGTGATAAATCAAAGATGGGAATTTTAATTCAAACTAGAGAAATTTAAGAAAAATTTACAATGAAAGATACATTATGATTTATAACTAAATGCATGGAATGTATACATGGAGAAAAAGCCGGATATTTCATTAATGATAAAATTTACGGCACCATTATTATAGATTGATTTTTTCTTCAGTCCTTGACAAGTGAACTAATCAATTATAATCATATATCCTTTATAGGCGATTATATGATTTATATGGAATAGAAAATGATCAGGACAAGTGTACGTAATTTATGGGGATATGATCATAGTTATACATTAAGAATATCTAATAACAGTTTACATATTAATTACAGCATGATCATGATTAAAGCAGCATTGTAAAAGATTATCCAAAATCCTATAAATTAATACAAGATGAAGATTGTGTACAGTAGTCTAGTGCAATATTATTCAATCATATTGCAAAGAATGACACACATCATAAGGCAATCCCTCCATAGATTTGCAATTATTCATCAACCAGCCAAACCAGCTCAATTGCAATACAAAATTTGTACTATTCAGTTATATTCAGCATAAACGTAGTCCCATCGCAGTAGCAATAAGTAGTTATCAAGTGCATAATTCTAAAGTGAAAAGGAAAACCTTTAATGTGAGCATCTGTTCTTGATTTGCACCTGAGATATATATAAATGCACTCACTTTCTTAAGATGGTGCTATGATAAATACATTTTCTTAAGATGCCTCTAGCCTTGCTTCAATAACAATAATTATCCAAACATCACAGTTGAAAGAACAAAGAGCTCAAAGTTGACATTTCTAGAAAATGAGCTTTTTTGTGATCCTATATATGACATTTTGCCCAAAAATATTTTTTTTAATCTACTTTTAAAAATGCATATAATAGAATTTGAATTTAAATTTGAATCCTCTTTTAAGTCTCGTACCCCTAGTTTTTGGAAGTTATCAGTTCAACTGGATCTCTTGTTAGATACTCCTCATATCCTTTGTATTTTGTCTCTTATGATATATTAATGAAATGAACGGGGAGGTTTCCCTTGTTTTTAACTCCAAAAAAAAAAAGAATTTGAATGATTCTGATACCATATTAAAATATTTTTAATCAGGATTTTAAATCTCTAATGAATTGTTAGACTGTTTTGAGCAGTCAAGTTGTTACGGGTTGAGTGACAAAACTTTTCTTCCAAAATTTATTGGGAGAACACTCTAGGGCGTATTTGGTAACTCCTAGAAATGGGACTAGGTTTAGTCCTAGTCACATTTTAAGGAGAATTGTGTCTAGGAAAAATTGAGCCAATCTTGACCCAGTTTCTTAGGCCAAAAAGTGGCCCTTAAACAATTTTTTTTAAAATTTTTTTTGGACCAAGGTATATTGGTTTACAAAAGAACCAGTTTATCCTGGTCCAATTTTGTAAAGTTATCAAACACAACACCCTAAAAAGTCTAAAAAATTACAAACAACTCTCTAAAAAATTTTAAAATGGCAAAAATCTCTAGAAATTCAAAAAATTATAAATAGTTTTACAATTTTTGAAAGGAAAAACAAACACAATTTTTTTCCTCACTTCTAAAGCCTATAAATCTACCTCAATCCCCACAAAGCAAACCTCCCCCCTTTCTTTCTTTCTTCCTACCCTTTAGTCCCCACAAAGCCTCCTCCCTTTTAATCTACCACCACCCACATTCTTCCAAAACCCCATAAAAGAGACTCCTCCTCCTCCTCCTCCTCCTTCATATCTATCTCTCTCTCTCTCTCTCTCTCTCTCTCTAACCCCATGAAGCCCACTCTACTTGAAACACATGCACTCAAAGATGAAGGAGGCACTAGAGATTGGCTAGTAGGAGAGCACAAAGGCAAGCAAACATCCCCAACGGAATCTCAAAGCAACAACTTAGAGCTAAGGCTCGGCATATCTTTGGACACCAGTGCTAGCACTAGCAACAAACAAGTGTACATAGGCAGTAACATGAGCCCAAGTACTACTAGGCTCCTGAGCACGCTTGAGCGTCATGGGCTCGTGCTTAACGGGCTTGGGCCGAGCTGTAGTGGGCCCAAGAGGTGGGTCCCTCCTGAGCTTGGGTGCAGTGGGTTCATCCATCCATGGAGCTTGGCTGCCCGCCAGCAGAAGGCGGTTCTTGAACAGGCTCATCAGAGAGCCAACGTTGCTTGTTCAACTCCGGCAGCTTCAAGGTTTTGTTTTTTTGTTTTTTTGTTTTTTTTTTCCTTTTCATATTTTCTTTTTAAATGTTTTAATTTATTCAATATTCTATCTTACCGAAATTTCGAAATATAAACAAGGGCTGATATTCCATATGTAAGTTCTTAGCCGATGTGTCAGACGTGACACACATCCGTACTCATATGACTCAAGTGAGATATATTCAGATCATAACTAATGATTTAATATTTATCATGATAACAACATATGTTTAGAAATGAGAGTGGACACGCTGGCTCCTGCTTATGGTATATTGATTATTCTTCTAAAAGGTTTATATAAATTAATGCACATTTAGTTTATTATTTTCAATGTAAATTTAATATTGATAACAGTTATTTGTTGAATAAATGGGCCTTTTATTTTTTTATTTTTAAAAATTCATATTGTGTTTTCTTACTACATATAATGTTCCTGAGAGTTTTATTTAACATACACACACATCCATGTATTATCTGAAACGAATGGATTTTTAAGAAAATAGAGCTTGGGCTTCATATAGAAAACCTATTAAAGTTTAGGGTATAAAACACAAAAATATACAGTTTTGTGACAAATATTTTAGGAGTTCAAAACCTTTGAGGGGAGTGGGCTAGCAAGTAGCAAGAATGAGTTAACTCTAATTAAGTGTTCATTTATAATTAAAATCTTAAAGTTATACTATAACAAAAATGCGTTTATCGATTATCACGCGAGGAAAATTTTAATACCCATTATATTCTTGTGGGAAGAAAAATAGATGAAGTAAATTATTTATTTTGAAGACTACACAAACACCTCTCTAATAAACCTAATCCACTGTATATTAACCCGAGCCTTGAGGTGAATTTCTCTTTCGTTCCAAGAGAAATCCAATGAAAAATGAAGAAAAAAAATCATAAGGATCCCTTGTATACATGAGTTTTAGTTAGAAAATCATGATACCATACATGTTCTGCTAGAAACTTAAAGTTGGATAGTTATGAACCATCAACTTTATTTATGCTGGCTAACACTTATCAAATCCTCTCATTTTTCTATATGATTTTCTATAGAGGACTCATATAAGATTTTGTCCAAATAAGAAGTCTATTCTATGTTTCTCATGGAGCAAGAAATTCTATAAAAAGCATTTCAAAAGGGGCAATCACATAAGTTGTTATCTAAAAGAACAAGAGGGGCCCACTACGGATGGGCTATTTAATTGGCCCATAGAAGGAATTGGACTTAAAAAGGGAAAATTTAGTTTAAATTCTACCTAATGGCCAATTAAAGGCCTTATAATCCCCAGAAAAGCACTCCTCAAAGCCCATTGAATGTTACAATTCCACTATAGAGAATATTCTACGTGCCAACGGTTTTAACTATCTAATATTTGCATAGATACACTAAAGATTTGTTCCACACATTATTACCCACGTATTCATGTAACTTCTTCAAATCCTCTCGCATTGTTTTGGTGATCTTAGCACAAATTAAGATTTTTATTGTTATCCTCTCATTATCATATCCAATTATAACCAATTCGCATCTATTATAAGTACCTAATCAAGCCTACACTCTTGCAATTTATATTTTTACTTGTGATCATTTAATTTTGCTTAGGTATGATTTATGTTTAATTTCTTGATACTTTTTTTTAATAATATGAATTGCATCAATGAAATTTTTGAATCAGATTAACTCCGCCTTCGCCGCCTCCAATCGTCGGCTGGCCGCCTGTCCGTGCATCTCGAAGGAACTTATCGGGTTTGAACCCGATAAAACCCGAAATGGAGGATGAAAAGGATGCTAAAAAAGCAAAAATAGAGGAAAATGGAGAGGAGAAAATTATTAGCTCAAATGATCAAGTGAAGCCTGCTACAATGTTTGTGAAGGTGAACATGGAGGGGTTTGCAGTGGGCCGGAAGATCAATCTTAAGGCCCATGATAGCTATGAGTCACTGTCTCGTGCTCTTCAGAAAATGTTCGCAAATTTCCTCTCTAGTAAGTGATTTTTATTCATGATTATCTTTGTGCATGACATTACAATTGTTGATTGCTTGCGAAAAATAGTAATTACTGCATCTATCATCTATTTATAGTATGTGACACTTAAATGTTAAATATTTTAATGTTGTAACTTATGACATTGTTGTGAGTGAGCCTAACTAATGTTCGGGATTAAATTATGACTTCTATAAAAATAAAAATAAAAAGATAACTTATAGTATTAGATGAATTTTTAAATTGACATTTTTCAGACTATTCAATTGAATATTTGGAAGTATGTCACCACTCCGTTGACTAAGTATAAAAGCTCCTTAATTTGTTTACTAGCTACTTAACTTTGCACAAACATTTCAATTAGAGTTTTCTAAAGAATAATGGGTAAAAAGGTTCTCATGAGTATTAATAATTTTTTTCACAGTAAAATTTAGCATTTTTGGAATTATTTTTTATTTTTTATTTTTTTATACATTAATACATTTAGATGTACCATTATAATATATTTGTTGACGTCAGATATTAAACAGATGCTTAGCAGCGGGATTCAGGGCATATTTGAAAGAGGTTGGGAACCCTTAATCTCCTTTGATGGCTAATCCCCGAACATGAAGGAGTCCTGCAAAACCGCAACACGTTAGAGGATCGGAGTTGGGCTCTCCGGTGATTCCTCCGACGTTCAAGTCAGTATTGAGTTGAAGGGGATCAAGGAACTGATCTAGTTCTCTCTAAGTGTGCAGAAATCGTGTACCTTTGGTCAGTAGGCGATGTGCCTATTTACATTGAGTTGATGAGGGTATGCAAGTAATTTCGGCCGAGTCCAAGCAATCAGCTCATTCGGCCAATACTTTACAGGTATTGGTTGGTGGCATGAGTCACCCTTGTGATTAATGCGATGGTGACAGAGCGTTCTAGGTGCTGACGAGGTCTGATGAGTCATTAAGACTTTTGGGGTTGGAGTAATGATGACTCCGACCATGCATCTAATGTGATGGTGATCGGCTGTCGGCGCGGGGTTCAAGACTGACCGCCTTTCCACTCGGCTTTATGAGAGGGTCGACAAAAGATGCATTTTTATTCGGCCATCTCGAACTGGGAGCTTCTCGACCCGGTCTTGCCAAATGAAGAGGCATAGAGCCATCCTGAACCACAGGGATCGAGTAAGGACCCCTTTGGACTCGACCCTTCTTGGTAAGGGTCGAGTGATGACGTTACTGGGCTCGTCTTGCATAGGATCAAGTCGGGATAATGCATAATTAATTTGGGATACGCGTTGACTCCTGGGGGAGGATTAACACTTAGTCATTTCTATGTCATAACAATATTATTTTGAGAAATACGAATTCGCATGTAGGTCTCCATATAAATCATTTACTCTTTATCCTAGAAAGTTATTTATTATCAAATAACTTCTATTAAGTTGTATTGACATGCCAAAGATTTAACTAAAATTTTGCTTATTTGCCTATGCCATAGCTAATTACTCCAACTCTATTCAAGAAGAACAAGATGAAGATCACAACTCAGACTACATTCTACTTTATGAAGACCATGAAGGGGATCGGATGCTTGTAGGAGATGTGCCTTGGGAGTAAGTTATTTAATTATAATTATGGTTAAATTTCCTTCCTATATTCTTGATTAATTTGATTCTATACATAAATTTAATAAATTTTGCAGGTTGTTCATAACTTCTGTGAAAAGGCTATACATTGCTCATAGTCCCAAAACACCGAAAAAGGGTATAATTATCAGCATTTTGAATAAAAGTTATATTTAACTTTTAAAGAAAAATATATCGATCTTATTTATTGATGCATCTATGTGAAATTTTCAGATGATGAAAAGGTGACTGATGACCAAAAGTGAGCAATAGCTACAAGACTAACCAAAATCAAGAAGGGAATATTGCATTAATAGTAGATTTTATTTTGATTCTATTATGTGAATTACTCTAGGTTTGGTGAGTAGTATTTGAGGGCTTTGTGTTAATTTTACCTTGCTTTGTTTATGTTCTATGGTGATTGGAGATCCAAATCAGGGGACATGTACTCTAAATGATGAAATAATTACATCTTCAATCTTATATTGTGCTTCTTTTGTTGTGTTCATACTAATGGACGAGGAAAACTTTATTTAATTTACTAAAATCTTTGCCTCTTTGGTTACTTATTGCTAGAGTATAAAGTATAAACTCAATTATGAAAGATGAGCTCTGGGCGATCTACATTGGGTTAAAGACTTAAAGTTGTATTGTGATAAATGTTTTCAAAAAGTACAAGTGGAGAGTGATTCCGAAAATGTAATTAATTGTCTTCAATCCGGAGTGTTTAAAAGGACGTGGATTCAAGTATTGCTTTAGAAATAAGTCTGTAGGTGACTTGGAATTGGGAAGTTAAGTTCAGTCATATTTTCAGTGAGGGTAACGAATGTGCTGATTGGGTTGCAAAATAATATATTTTTTCGAAAAATAATTTTTAGAAAATATTAATTTTAAAACTTATTTTATAGAAAACTTATATTTTATAAAAATATTATTTTTAAGTTTTTATTTTACAAGAAATATTTTCTAAAAATAAAATTTGAAAAACACTTTTTGAAAAACTTATTTTTTCAAAAATATTATGTTTATATTAAAAATATTTTTTGTAAAATTATTTTAGATCTTTAATGAAGTACTGAGATTTTTGAAATTTTAAATAATGGTCTTGAGATTTTAGTTTTTTTAATTAATTTGAACCAGTTGCAAGTGCGATTTACGCTCAAAATTGTATAAGTCAGAAGCTGCAACCAGAGGGACATTTGTAACTGTATAGTTGCAACTACAACATCTAATTGTAAGGAAACAAACACTTGCTACTAGACAAAAATGATCTAGTTGCATGCAACTACAATTACAATCTAAAAAATGCACCCTAATTGTAGCTAGATAATAAAAAATTTGTTATTCTAATCATAACTAAAAAAACTTACAATTTAATATACAGGGTGGAGTTAAACTAGGAGTAAGTACCATTCATGAGAGATTTAGCTTTACTTGAAAAGAATCACAATTGTGTAGGCATTATCCTATGCTTCTCATTAAGGAAGTGATTCCCCCTAATAGTACAACTTGAGAAAACTATAATTGCAATCTTTACATAAATGCTGAAAATAATGGCGCATAAATGCACTAACAAGAACCATAGACTGCTGCTTAAAATTGTCCTATTTATACATGCTCATCCTCTTGTATCAGGAAACAAAAAATAAAAATAAAAAATCCCAAGTTTCAAACAATAGAGATCTCAGTGAAGTTCAAACAAAAATTCGATCAAATAAACTAATGCACAAAATTTAGACGGCAAGAAAAATACAAGCCCGCTAGAATTTTAATTATATGCTACAATCATCATAAGCTAATATAAAATTAAGGACAAAATTTTGAATTAGACCTATTCCCAAAAAAAATTATCAAAATAGACATAGTCCCAAAATATTCATCAAAATAGATCTAGTTTCTGTCACATTAGCTGAAACTAGGTCGATTTTGCTAAATATTTTGGGAACTAGGTCAACTTTGAAAAAGATTTATAAACTCTACAGGATTGGGAATCCCGGAGAATTTAACACACAATTTAACTTCACAGGATTGTCAATCCTGTGGAGTTTGGAAACTTTTTTTTTTTTTATCAAAATGTACCTAGTTTTGCTGACGTGGCTAAAACTAGGTCGATTTTGATAAATATTTTGCAAGTAGGTCGAAATTGATAATTTTATTTTTAAAAAGGTCTACTTCAAAATGTTGTCCATTAACTTGGCCCTTATTTCATATGTATACGCGCGCAAGAGAGTGAGAGAGATAAGCCAGAAAGCATCGGTAATTTTTTTTGAAGCAAAATTAAATAGGGCAGATCGCCCTATTCAGAAGGAAGTAATGTACATAGTCGTGACTTAGGAGGAGTGCTCACTCACGCCAAGATCAAATTATATAAATACCCTACAAGGGTAAGCACTAGCTAACTTACCTCTTTTTTTTTAAGAAAAAAATAGGGCTGGATGCCCTATTCAAAAGAATATATATATATATATATATATAAATAAGAGGGGAATTTATATATATATATATATATGATTAGGAGGAGGATTCACTCACGCCTGGATCAAAGAGAGGTCCTTTGACGTCATTGGAAATCGAGGCGAGAGTGAGCCAATCTTCCCAATCATCCAGAATATCAAAATATATAACGTCTATACAAAAGACCTAATACATGATCCCGTCATTCTATAACATACAAAATGTGACGGTGATGGAGGGGAAGTTGATAAACAGATATCTAATATGAACATAGTGTCTGATACTGCTAACAAGCTTCACTACTATAAATGAAAGGCTGCTGATCATATTTGACCTCCAAAGTTGTCCCCATACATGCAGATAGGTCCCCCTAGAGATCCTGCAGTCCGCGCTGAGATGCCAGGGAATGAATGATGCCTGCCTTCTTCTTCTTTGAGTTATCTGACCAGAATAATGTAAAGAATGCAACATTAGCAGTTAGTTGCGAAGGATTAATATGAGATTGGTTGACAATTAGAGCATTTCTACTCCTCCAGGTACACCAGCAGAAGATAGGGAAAATAGTTTGCCAAAGCACACTGGATTCTTTGTCAAACTGATGGAGGCCATGATTATGAAGTAGCCTGTGAAAATCAGACTCTTGGATGTTGAAGTTCAGCTTATAGAGGATAGGGAGCCAAGCTTCTTTGGTGAAACTGCAGTCCCAAAAGAGATGAGCTTGGGACTCAACTGAGGATTGACATAGCGAGCATAAAGTGTCTCCTGGCCAACCTTTGAGTGCAAGGTTCTCCTTAGTTTGAAGCTTGTTTTTGAAGAGAAGCCAGAGGAATACCTTGACCTTGGAAGGAAGAAATGATGACCAGATGAATTTATAATCTGCACTACAGATTCCACCATTAGTGATGAATTTATATAAAGAATTGACTGTGAATTGGCCTGAGGAGGTGAAAGGCCAGGAAACTTGGTCTGGCTGGTGGCAGATAGAGACATTGAAGTTGGATACGAACAATTTCATGGCCGTGACCTGAACAATTTCTTCTTGTGATATAGGTCTACGGAGGAGAGGTCTCCAATGCCAATTCTGGTCTTGAATCCTGCCTTGCGATCTCACACTGACATTGTTAGATAGAGCAAGCTTATAAGCCAAAGGGAAAAGGGAGGAAAGAGAGTTGTTTCCTGTCCATTTATCTTCCCAGAAGCGGATGGAAGAGCCATTACCCAACTTCCATTGAGCTAAAGACAACAATGTTTGGCTAGAAATGATTGTATCCTGCCAAAATTTAGAAGCATTGGACTTGTGTGGTGTGCAACTAGTGATAGGGGATTGATTGGAATTATAGGTAAGAAGGATTTTACCAATCAGGGAGTCTTGTTTGTGATATTTCCACATCCATTTGGATAGTAGGGCAACATTGAAATTTGATAAATTAATAATGCCTAATCCTCCTGCTATTTTGCGTTTACAAACTGTTTTCCAGTTAACTAGGCATTTCCCTATAGCAAGGGAAGGAGTTCCCCCCCAAAGAAAGTTGCGTCTGATCTTGTTAATCTTGTTAATGAGCAACACATGTAATTTGAAAAAAGATAGGAAGAATAGAGGAATGGAAGTAAGAACTGAATTAACAAGAGTTAAACGTCCTCCAATAGATAAGTGTCTACTTTTCCACTTAACCATAACCCTAACCCTGGCCCACAAGCACAAACCTTGCAAACACCTTACCCTATACTATCATGACATCCTCTTTAATGGCACAAACCAAGCCTATGCAACCTCAACACTCATCTCAAACTCAACACCCCTTGGCAACTTCAACTTCAATTTCGTCATCTTCGACGATCCGGTCACCTCCGACCACCTCTTAACCTCACCGCCGGTGGCAAGAGCTCAAGGGTTCTATTTCTATGACGTGAAGACTGACTTCAATGCTTGGTTTGCATTTACACTAGTGTTCAATTCTAGTAAGTATAAGGGAACTATTAACATTATGGGGGCTGATATCATGAGTCAGAAGACTAGGGATTTGTCAGTGGTTGGAGGGACTGGTGATTTTTTTATGGCTAGAGATTAAGTTGAATTATGCTTTGTAGAATTATGTTTTGGAGGAAGAGCGTGCCTTTTTGCTAGTTGAGGTAGAGTGCGTTTGATGATCACCAGAAAGTAAAAGGAAAATGAAAATATGAGAGACAATATTATATTGTCATTTTTACTTATTGCCATTTTGTTTGCAAGATAGAAAGAAAGATACTGAAGAGGAAAGTGAGGAGATTTCTTCTTCATTCTATTTACTCCGAAGAAAGTTGTCTACTTGAAATCCCCTTATATTATCTCTATGTTGATGAAGTTTCAGAATGATCTTTTGGCCTACAAACAATGATTATTACAAAGGAATCTGGACCTGAATTATCTTGGGAGGCAAATTTACGGTAACTCTTGCAGATATTAGGGCATATGTTATCTTAAAGAAAGAGAGAAATTAAATCACCTAATTCAGGTGTTGAAACATTGAGTCCAAATCCACTACAATCTAACCCAAAATTCTAACAGAAAATGTATATTTATCATATCATACTATATATAAAAAGAGCCTAGCCGACTGTTGTGTGCTTAGTTTGTTTGTGGCATAACATTATGTTCGGACAATTCTGCCCCTATTATTGTTCGGCCCTCTCCTCTATTTGGCCTTGTGGGCCCCACTGAATGTCACCCAAATATGCTATTCCGACCACAACCGACTTATTTGTCATTTTGTATGTTGTTTTATTTTCAATGAGCCTTCACAATTATTCTGTGCTACAATATTTCTCTTTTTTTTTTGTTGTGTCCCACTTCGGTGATCAAAATGTAAACCCAGACTACATGGAGCAGACATTATAGCCCACTTGGTAGGAATAAGTCTCTACCATTATGTTCTCGGATCTTCAATAATGTCATATATATTAGTCCCGCCAATCTTTTAAATTGCTCATAAATCCCTCAAATCCCATGGAGTCTTGCAATTTGGTCACTAAATGACCAAACCAATTTATAGTCTAAATAATAACCAAAAGCACACTCAAAGCCTATAATGAGTAAATATTTGACTATTTCGTTGATAGTTTTAATTGTAGCAAATTAGCCTATCAAAATTGATGATTTTCCGGTTTGGAGGTATTTTCCCCCAAATTTGATTATGATGTGGTGGTAACTTTGTAAATATTGAGATTTAGCATTGGATTTGCCAATACGCATGATTTAAGGGGCATGCATAAAAAAACATGCTTTTGGGGTTCTACATTGGTCCCTTAAATCTTTCATACTTAAAAATTAGTTTTTTAAATCATTGAAATCTCTATTTAGTCACTCAATTTGATTTGAAAGAATACGTCATTCAACATAATTTATTTTACTTTGAATATGTGTGGGGGATAGAGATCCTTTACAGCCTTGGTTGTAGAGAAACTCTATAATTAATAAATAATATTTATTGATTTAGTGAGAGCCATGAATGATATTATTTACACAAATTATATAATTCATTTAATTGAAGAAAATCGAGGCTCTTTTGTGTTTAATTTATATTTTTTACCATTCTTATATTTCCAAAATATTTGTTATCCTCCAAATTTTAGTTAGATCCACCTAGCACAAATTTCTCTACCCTCATAAGATTAAAATATGTGAAACAAGTTCAATTTTTCACAAAGTAGAGCAAAAAATTAAACAAGAAAAAAAATATAGTAACTGATTATTTTATCACAATATTTTTAGTGAAAATAATATAAATTGATAGAAAAATTTATCTATACATAATTTTATCCATACTAAAATTTAAAGAAAATCAAATCAAAATTTATCTTAATCATCTAATATATGATATGAAAGTTTATCTCAAAGTTTACTACTGCATTTAAGAATAATTTTATTGTTTGGTTAAATGATATTTAAATTTTAATGTATAAAATAAATAATATAGATAGCTGTACAAAAAGAAGAAGTAAATTAACGAAATTTATTTATACACAATTTTCTAAGAAAAGAAAAATTAAGAAAATTTTATAAATATGGAAATTTTTTGAGGTAAAAATAGGGCAAGATGCCCTATCAAAATTATATAAAAACCAGATAAGAAAGTGTATACAACTAGTATCTAGGAGTGATTTCGATGGAGGCATCCTGAAGGAAGAGGAACAGACCTAAGTCGTCACTCTTCACTTCGAGGAGGAAACTAAAGAAAGCAAACATAGATAATAGGAACAAAAGGACTATACAAAAAGGAGATAAAACTTATACACAATAAACTGTATCGAGTTAAACAAAGTTTGTGATCAATCCGCCAAAACCAGGAGCACAGAGAGACTAAGGGTTGGCGCCTGCATTGTTGTTGTCCTCACTGGAGGAAAGGAGCTTGGAGATGCCTCTCTCCCTGACAATAGCCTTGAGCTTCAATCCCTTCTTAGTTGCCTAGGTACATCCGAAAATGATAAAATGAGCTACAAGCAGATGCGATAGCACGAGCTTGAGGAACCTCCGAGAAAATAAGGTTGTTACGAGCTCGCCAAATGCACCAACAGACAATAGGAAAGCAAAAACCACAAAGAATCCGAACATTAGTATCAATAGAAATATCAAAACAGATATTAAAACATTGATATAAGTCTTGACGCAGATAAAATACCAATCAGTGGTTGGAGGGACTGGTGATTTTTATGGCTAGAGATTAAGTTGAATTATGCTTTGTAGAATTATGTTTTGGAGGAAGAGCGTGCCTTTTTGCTAGTTGAGGAAGAGTGCGTTTGATGATCACCAGAAAGTAAAAGGAAAATGAAAATATGAGAGACAATATTATATTGTCATTTTTACTTATTGCCATTTTGTTTGCAAGATAGAAAGAAAGATATTGAAGAGGAAAGTGAGGAGATTTCTTCTTAATTCTATTTACTCAGAAGAAAGTTGTCTGCTTGAAATCCCCTTATATTATCTCTATGTTGATGAAGTTTCAGACTGATCTTTTGGCCTACAAACAATGATTATTACAAAGGAATCTGGACCTGAATTATCTTGGGAGGCAAATTTACGGTAACCCTTGCAGATATTAGGGCATATATTATCTTAAAGAAAGAGAAATTAAATCACCTAATTCAGGTGTTGAAACATTGAGTCCAAATCCACTACAATCTAACCCAAAATTCTAACAGAAAATGTATATTTATCATATCATACTATCTATAAAAAGAGCCTAGCCGCCTGTTGTGTGCTTAGTTTGTTTGTGGCATAACATTATGTTCGGACAATTCTGCCCCTATTATTGTTCGGCCCTCTCCTCTATTTGGCCTTGTGGGCCCCACTGAATGTCACCCAAATATGCTATTCCGACCACAACCGACTTATTTGTCATTTTGTATGTTGTTTTATTTTCAATGATCCTTCACAATTATTCTGTGCTACAATATTTCTCTTTTTTTTTTTGTTGTGTCCCACTTCGGTGATCAAAATGTAAACTCAGACTACATGGAGCAGACATTATAGCCCACTTGATAGGAATAAGTCTCTACCATTATGTTCTCGGATCTTCAATAATGTCATATATATTAGTCCCGCCAATCTTTTAAATTGCTCATAAATCCCTCAAATCCCATGGAGTCTTGCAATTTGGTCACTAAATGACCAAACCAATTTATAGTCTAAATAATAACCAAAAGCACACTCAAAGCCTATAATGAGTAAATATTTGACTATTTAGTTGATAGTTTTAATTGTAGCAAATTAGCCTATCAAAATTGATGATTTTCGGTTTGGAGGTATTTTCCCCAAATTTGATTATGATGTGGTGGTAACTTTGTAAATATTGAGATTTAGCATTGGATTTGCCAATACGCATGATTTAAGGGCATGCATAAAAACATGCTTTTGGGGTTCTACATTGGTCCCTTAAATCTTTCATACTTAAAATTAGTTTTTAAATCATTGAAATCTCTATTTAGTCACTCAATTTGATTTGAAAGAATACGTCATTCAACATAATTTATTTTACTTTGAATATGTGTGGGGATAGAGATCCTTTACCGTCTTGATTTTAGAGAAACTCTATAATTAATAAATAATATTTATTGATTTAGTGAGAGCCATGAATGATATTATTTACACAAATTATATAATTCATTTAATTGAAGAAAATCGAGGCTCTTTTGTGTTTAATTTATATTTTTACCATTCTTATATTTCCAAAAATATTTGTTATCCTCCAAATTTTAGTTAGATCCACCTAGCACAAATTTCTCTACCCTCATAAGATTAAAATATGTGAAACAAGTTCAATTTTTTCACAAAGTAGAGCAAAAAATTAAACAAGAAAAAATATAGTAACTGATTATTTTATCACAATATTTTTAGTGAAAATAATATAAATTGATAGAAAAATTTATCTATACATAATTTTATCCATACTAAAATTTAAAGGAAATCAAATCAAAATTTATCTTAATCATCTAATATATGATATGAAAGTTTATCTCAAAGTTTACTCTTGCATTTAAGAATAATTTTATTGTTTGGTTAAATGATATTTAAATTTTAATGTATAAAATAAATAATATAGATAGCTGTACAAAAAGAAGAAGTAAATTAACGAAATTTATTTATACACAATTTTCTAAGAAAAGAAAAATTAAGAAAATTTTATAAATATGGAAATTTTTTGAGGTAAAAATAGGGCAAGATGCCCTATCAAAATTATATAAAACCAGATAAGAAAGTGTATACAACTAGTATCTAGGAGTGATTTCAATGGAGGCATCACGAAGGAAGAGGAATGCACCTAAGTCGCCACTCTTCACTTCGAGGAGGAAACTAAAGAAAGCAAACATAGATAATAGGAACAGAAGGACTATACAAAAAGGAGATAAAACTTATACACAATAAACTGTATCGAGTTAAACAAAGTTTGTGATCAATCCGCCAAAACCAGGAGCACAGAGAGACTAAGGGTTGGCGCTTGCATCGTTGTTGTCCTCACTGGAGGAAAGGAGCTTGGAGATGCCTCTCTCCCTGACAATAGCCTTGAGCTTCAATCCCTTCTTAGTTGCCTAGGTACCTGTCCAGAAAATGATAAAATGAGCTACAGCAGATGCGATAGCACGAGCTTGAGGAACCTCTCCAGAGAAAATAAGGTTGTTACGAGCTCGCCAAATGCACCAACAGACAATAGGAAAGCAAAAACCACAAAGAATCCGAACATTAGTATCAATAGAAATATCAAAACAGATATTAAAACATTGATATAAGTCTTGACGCAGAGATAAAATAACAATCATTGGTAGAAGAGGATCTCATACTTTCTTAACAAAGGTGCAATTCAAGAAGAGATGATCATGATTCTCACAATCAAGTTGGCATAAGGAACAAAGTGGGTCTCCGATCCATCCTTTATTGATAAGCCTGTCTTTAGTGCTCAGTTTAAGCATAGATAAGAGCCATAGGAAAAACTTAACTTTACTTGGCAAATAACTTTTCCAAATCAAAGAGTAATATGGACAACGGGTACCACCATCATTCATGAAAGAATAAATAGATTCAACCGAGAAGATTCCCGATGTCTCAAGAGGCCATGATACTGCTAGTATGTTTCCAACAGATACATGGTCCGATTCCAACCCAGGACATAGGCTAGAAGAAGACAGATGGTATTTAAGGTCCTCACCTTGAATGTGATCCTGTCCACCTGTCAGCCTTCTGATGATAAGTCTCCAAAGTCAGTTATCCCCACAAAACATCCCTTGGGATGCAATATCAACATGCTTAGTAAAAGCAAGATCACAAGCCAGAGGGAATAAACTGGCCAAGGAATTATCACCAATCCATTTATCCTCCCAAAACCGAATTCTTAAACCATTCCCTAAACGTCATTTGACCATATCTAAAAAGGATTGGCAAGTAGATAATACATCCTTCCGGAATTTAGAAAAATTGCTTCTAAGAGGTGTGTCATTAGATACAGAAGGATAGATAGAGTGAAGGACCGCCTACATAAGAGTCATTTGATAGATATTTCCAAATCCACTTAGAGAGAAGAGAGGAGTCGAAAGATTCAAGGTTAAGAACACCCAGTCCCCCACATTTCTTAGGAAGGCAAACATTTTCTCATTTAACCAAAGCTTTACCACCGACATTCTTCTCACATCCCCTCCCCCCCAACACACACACACACACAGAAAGTTACATCTAATCTTATCCATAGCCTTGATCAGCAATTTAGGAATTTTAAAGAAGGACATATAATAAAGAGAAAGGGAAGAAACAACTGAGTTGAGAAGAACTAGATGGCCACCAAAGGATAGGTGTTTACCTTTCCATAAAGCAAGCTTTTTGTGGAACGAATCAAGTAGAGGCCACCAGTCTAATTTAGACAGAGATCCTTTCTTTAAAGGAAGATCAAGGTATTTAAAGGGAAGAGAGGCAAAAGCACAATTGAGGATACTAGCATAAATATGGAAATTTGAAAAGAAAGAAAAATAAAATTAACTCGAAGTTCATGAGAACTAGTTGTAAATTTCTACCTAATTTTAAAAATCAATTTTAAACCATATTTTAATTTCTGAAATGCATTTATCTCATTGTAAAAGTTGGACGAATTTACAAATCTACACTATAACTAGCACGTGCATTGCACGTGCCCTCCTAACTAGTAATTACTAAAGCCTTCGGATTGTTGCCTCAATAGAGGGCCACAAAAAATTGTAAAGTTGGGCTGAACGCTTGTAAGCTTTGTCCAAGTATAGAACCTTCTTCAACTTAAATTGAGGCCCATTCTTGGAACAAGTAAAATTTATGATGCAACATAAAGTCACATTAAAAAAATGGCAAGTGCAACTTACATCCAGTTCTGCATTATGTCATCAGCTAGAAGTGGCGATCTTTTTGGTAAGTGCAGTTGCACTGTGTTTCTTACTTAATTATAGTCACAAACAATTGCGATTGGTTTAAAATATCTGTATTCAATTATAGTTACAACGGTTTATCAAATAATAATAATAATAATAAAATTATAGTTACAGCGAACCAAACAACACTAAAAAAATATAATAGCTTGAAACGCGGCCCAATCACATTGAAGCGTTTAGTGGGGGCTTTATCCAGCCCACTTCTAGGAATAACCTTGGGCCGTATCCTTTCCAAGATAAGTCCTGTTTTTTTTAACAACTCAGTTTGGAATTAAACTCAAGACCATGGAGCTATATTGAAGCTTCTCAACTGTACGGATCATCCGTGGTTGGTCTTCCAAGATAAGTTTCAGTTGGAGCAATTTGAAGCGTATCTTTTGATGTTTCCTGGCTTTCAAATAGTAAGACTGAGTTTTCTAACCTTGGTAAATGCTAACGAGACAACTTTATGTGTTCAAAATGGGGTTAAGTGGATTATTGGTCACAATATTTATCTAGCAATTGGACGTTCATACCTATGTTTTAATTGCTTGGATGCGGTCATGTAATTAAATACCAATTTGATTGGTAGTCACTTCTACCACTTTTTATCAATTAAAATGTACATTTTCATTCATTTTCACAAGTCAATTTTTCAAGAACTAAATGTCAAATGAAATATAATTACCCAATAGAAGTTGCTAAATATGTCACAAATTTTCATTTCCACAAGTGATTAAGATGTTACACATAGGAATAAAACTGTTATGTCAAATGATCAAGACTTTTTATGTGTCACGTCACCGAAATCCGTTATAATAATTGAGGAAGAGCATTAGGAGTGATTAACAATCTAATTAGTATTTAATTACATGACCGGTTATCCAAGCAATTGAAATATAGGTATGAACGTCCATTTACTGAGATAAATACAATGACCAATGATCCAATTAACCCGTTCAAAAGGTATCATTATTGCCAATAATAAAAATTAATGGAAATAATAAAAATTAATTGAAATAATAAAAAGAACAGAAGAGCAAATTTTATATGGAGCTAGAGCCGTTGAAAGGGATTTATTCCATATACATTATTGAATGTATGCATGTGACCTAACAAATTGTTTAAAGACAACAGACAATATATTTTAGAATCAAATGGAAAAGTATCACTTTTGAGTTAAGGGTAAGAAGATGATAGAAATTGACACTTATTCTCCATCTCTTTTCCCTTTATTCCTCACTGGGCAACCTATAGAAAAGTATACCTAGGCTTTTAAGCGTATAAGTTTAAATTTCTTATGTTGAATCTTCTTCAACTTATAGAATATACATAATATTTTCTTTCCTGTAAATATTTTCAAAATTTTGTTGCTCTGAACAACTACTTACTTAAATAATAAATTTTACCTCGAGATTGCAACTTAATTTCCTTTTATAAAAGAATACAGAGTAATTATGAACAGATGAACATAAATAGGTGTGAATTGGATATTACAAACAAGCTTTTCAAATGGGAAACATAATATTGCCATATATATTTGATGATCATGTGAACCTTTAACTTTTGAAGAAAAGAAAAAGACTTTTTCTCTGACTCTTTTATATGCAAATTGTATACTCATAAAAGAAAACTTGTATTCACACTCGGTTTGATCATCTTTTCATAGGACTCAAGTTTGAAATATCTTAAGACTTCTGCAAAACGAAATGAAAAATGAATAATAGTTAAAAAAAGTTACTTTATTTTCTTTGTTTGATAATTGAAAATGATTAGAAAGTGAAGAATATCACAACATGTTACTACTTTTCACTTTGTACCAAAATTTTGAAATTAGATGAGACAAATAGATGCTTTCATTTTCCATGATATATATATATATATATATATATATATATATATATATATATATATATATATATATATATATATATATATATAATTGAATTCACGTCAACTGTCATCTCAATTTTCTATATTTTCATTGTTTAACCGTCCAAATGAGATTTACAAATAAAAATAACAAGTTGCTCCACATTTTGATCTTTCATTTACCTTTGATTGTCAAATGTAACCTTGATGCCACAGTCAAGTATAGAGGCTGAGACACCTATAATTGTGAATTAGCTTTTAGGACATTAATGGGTTGAATACTCGATCATATCCGAAAATTGATTTATGACATCATCACAATGTCATATCTCAACAATATGATCAAATATTTTCAACACTTATAGGAGATTGTATTCATATGTCTAAGGCGCATTATCAACACTTAGATATTGCGTTTTGTATTATGTTGCATTAATTAGTGGTTTTCCGTGTTATATACACTATTCTCCTTACTAATTAGTTGCATTTTAAAGAAACCCAAAGTCTAATTATCAGAGAATCAAGATGTGAGAACCACCAAAGAAAACATTTACTATTACTTTTTGATATTTTGACAATATAATCTAATATAATCCAATGCACTACAGCTACAAAGTTGCAATCAGAAAGTTTGCTACATACAAATATTATTGAAAATAAATGTGAAAACAATCTTAAATTGGGTGAAGACAGCGGACATGGGATTTGCATTGACGAGTTGTTGAACCCTTTTAACTTTTGAAAAGAAAAAGGGGTAAAAAATGAAAAATGAAAAAGCATCTCTGAAACTTTACATAAATGAGAAAACATCAAAAACTTTTAGATTGAGATAGACATCCACTACAACAAGGACAATAATGCTAAACCATTTTGTATGAACATATAATTGAAGCAGCTACTTCAAAAGTTTAGGTTTGCGGCCTTGGCTTTGATATTTCTAATGCCATTAATTGTGACATCGTTACGTAAGTATTTTAAAATTGACAGTGATTTTGAGAAAATTTAGGAAACACAATTATTGTTGTGCTTTTGAGAAAATTTCATAAACACAATTATTGCTTTGCCCCCTCTTTTTAATTATTCCGTGAAAAGGGGGAAAAGGGAGTCCAAATCAGGGAGACAACCAAAAGATTATGAAGAGATTCACAAGGAAGTAAAGAGGGGGAAAAAATTAAATACAAAAATGGAACAAATAATCAAGGATACGCAAACACCATAGTATGTTAGGATTATTCCTTTTTAAATTTTTATTAGGTTTATTCCTTGTGTACCAAAGAAGCACCATAATCAATGTACTAAATTTAATATTTTTCATTATTTTTATTGTAAAAGAAGAATATTTCAACTTAAAGAGGAAAGGGTTGTTTCTAGAGATGCAAAAGCATATGGACGTCTGTAAATCTATTTGCACCTCATCTAATAGGATACAAGTGTAAATATTCAATAATTATATCATGTAGGATGGGTAATGGGTATGAATATGAATATCCCAATCCATATCCAAGTATTGTATTCAGCAAATTGGTGATAAACATGTTTAATCTTATTATTATTATTTTTAGAAATTATGTAACTAATGAATTTAATTTGAGAAACTTTGATTTATTTAAACAATTTTGCCTCATATAGCCTATATATTTATTGATATTATTTGTTTTCCTTGTACTGTATCTTCTCTTATCTGATCTGTATCCGTATCTGATTATTTACGGATATAGACTATGAGTGTTTCTTATTAAATCATATACATATTTGTATCTGTATACGAATAAGTAAATGATATAGGAGCGGCCCAGTAGGTCACATGGCAAAGCCATGTCGCTCCCTGGTGGGGGGCCTGGGTTCGATTCCCGTCTGCGCCAAAGGCGCCATCAAAAAAAAAAAAAGTAAATGACATAGATATGGTAAGTAACATATACAACCCCCTTCCACCCAAAATGATTATCCCTTGAGCAAGCATCATTTCTATTATCATCACTTGCTATGAGTAGAAATCTTATTAGAACACTCCACCACGTGGGGTGATCTGAGCCTTGTAGGGAGGCAGTGAAATATCAATATTGTCACGCTGTTTGGCACATCCATGGCTCGGAACACCTTGCATGGTGGGGAGTGTTCTGATAGGATTCGTACTCTACTTGTTAGGCACGGAAGAAGTACTATAACTATAGTACAATCCTACTTCCAACAATTTTTGTACTACGTTGAGCAATTTCAAACTTAAAAACTAAGCCAAATTTATGAGCCCTAGATTAGGCCATCTCATGTTATAGTCTCCATGTCATAGCCGGCCATAGAAAGTAGAAAGTCATACTTAGTCCCCGGATCCTAATTAAATTAAATAAAAAAAAAAAAAGCAAGCCTGATTGTTAGGCTAAAGACTACAGACATACAAATTAGATAAGGTTTAGGTAATCTCATCTACTTCTTATCTTAACAAGAATCATGACTCAAATGTAAGAAAAAAAAATGTAGTTGCTTGCTGATGGCCTAAAGTCTAAAAAGATTACTATTAGCTTTGTGCTATTTTGGTGGGGGCTCATGCTAAATATACTTATGAGCACATGTTTCAATAAAATATATGTGTGTGTGTTTTAAACATGATGCCTGCTATTTTGGTGGGGGCTAAGATTACTATTAGCTTTGTGCTATTTTGTCTTTGTTGCTTGTTTTGTGCCTGCTTTTCTGTTAAGAGAGTTTGTTAGAAGCTTCGTTAACAAGTTTGGAAAATCATCTCCAGACCCCTAAATATTTAAATGAATAAGTTTAGTACCCTGTAGTGCTTAGAACATTCTTTTAAACTCTTGTCCGTTTTCTATTTTGATAAGTAAAGTTCAATTTCCATTCGTCTACCCAACAAACTCTCTACTTGCCGCCTATGAGGTTGGTAAAGCAAAGATTGGATAGTGAAAGCTCCAGATTCAAAATCAGAATATAAAATTTGTTTGAATAAACAAAAAGGAAAAAGAAAAAAAAATATCTGCTTTGCAGCTAAGGTGCCGTTTGGCAAGGGTTTAAGAGAGAAGGTTTAACTTAGTTAATACTTTATGAAGGATTAAAGATAATTAATTCCATTTGGATTAGATAGTTAATATGAAGGGTTAACTTTTTTGCATTTGGCACAAAGAGAAGGGTTGAATATGTTAATCCCTCTAAATTCTTTAAAATATCAAATTTAACTTTATTAAAGTAGGAATTTTTGTAATAATTATTATATTAAGATAACTTTAAAAGAATTTGCATTCATCTCAACTGTAAAAATATTCTCATTTTGTAACATTTAAATAAATAATTGTTGAGAATGCTAGTAAAAAATCAAATTAGAAAGCTGATTGGCAACCTCTAATAGAGAAGATAAAAATAAATTATCTCAGTGGAAGGGGAAAAATCTCTCTATCGGTGGTCGTCTCACTTTGATAAATGATGTGCTCTCATCTTTACCTCTGTACTACATGTCTTTCTACAAGTTATCTGATTGGCTCATAAAAAAAGTTGATAGAGTCAGAAAGAATTTCCTTTTGTGGGGTGGACATCAGATAACAAACCTATGAAATGTTTGGTCAAATGGAAAGTGGTGTGCATGCCCAAAAAAGAGGGAGGTCCGGGTGTAATTTATCTTAAATGCCAAAAAAGAGGGAGGTCTGGATGGACATCAGATAACAAACCTATGAAATGTTTGGTCAAATGGAAAGTGGTGTGCATGCCCAAAAAAGAGGGAGGTCCGGGTGTAATTTATCTTAAATGCCAAAAAAGAGGGAGGTCTGGATGGTCAATTAACTTACATGATCTCATTCACTCCAAAGGAGAATACCTTAGATCTCCTAAACAGAGAATTATTTGGCAATCTCTGTTTCCCATTACATGTTGGTGCATATGGCATGCACGGAACAACATGATCTTTCACAATGTTACACCTAATGTAGAAAGTGTTATTAACTCTTCAGTTCACTTTATCAATGAATGGACAGACTCATCATCAGAATAAGTTACAAAGACTCTCAAGCTAGCAATGTAAGGACAAGAACTTCCATAAATTCCAGTCTCGAGCAGCCAAGAGAGAAGGCAGGAAGCTCAAACAGTGCAAGAAGAAGAAGAGAATATGAGACAGTTACCAGCAGAAGAAGAGGAAAGGAGAGCTCACATATAACCTGTCAAGCCAAGTTTTTCTGTCTTCGTAATTAGTTGTAACTACTTACTTTTTTGAACTGCATGATGCAGATAAACACATGTATACTCTGTTTGATGTTTTTCAGGGTAGAAACTTTTATTTCTCCCCATCTTTTTGGTTGTGTGGCCGGCTTTGGGCCGTAACCATATCAGTGTTGTGGTGAATGACGGCTAGGGTCCTCTCGTCACCCTCACTGATATTTTTATGGAGAAGGTCTCAGTGCCAATTTGGGAGAAATGTTATGTTTCTATCTATACTTATGTAGGACACCACTTCGTGTCCATCTTATATATATGAATGAAATGAATGAGGATTTCCCTTGTTTTTTTGCTCAAAAAAATAAAAAAAAAACTTGTGGTTATTTAGAAATAAAATGATAACAATTCTTGTTGTAAACAGATAAAATATCAGATTGCCATGAAAATAAACATTAAAGAGAGATAAATGATCTAATAAAAATTTTAAAGACTTTTGATGAATATCAATAATCGCAACAGAAAATTAGCTATTAAAGAAAAAAAAATAATTTTCTTAATAATGCTATATAAACTTTTGCTAGATAAAGATAATAGCAAAAGTTCACTGTGAAGTTTTGTGAAGTTTGGGAAGCAAATAGTGGCGTGCTGCCCTATGATGAGCTCTAGTCAAGAAAAGACCAATGTCCCTCCACCAAAATATTTAAATATTTTCCCCCACAATAAAGTATATCTCTTCCTATCCATTAACTCTGTTCTTTTGATAATTTCTTAAAATGACTTCTGCTGCCCTTGGTTGAGGAGGCGGAGTAAATTCTCACTCCGTCTCTTCATACGGAGAGTTAAAAGTCATTACGTGCGGCTTTGTAAATCCTTTGGGTATTTTTATTGTATGGGAGGCTAATGATGGGTTAAACCTCCTTAAATCCTCCACTAACCCGTTGCCAAATGGGGCATAAGTGTTTTACAATAAAAGCTAAGTGATTAACAATAAATTATATATAGGTGGTTTAACAAATAAGCTAGATCTTTCCTCATAAATTATTTGATCACGCATTATTATAAAAGGAACAAAAAGAAAATTATAAGAGTTTGCATTAGAAGTTGATGTTGAATAAATATTTTTAATCTTTTAATAAACCCTCCTTAACCAGGATATTAGATCCTAACCTAGTTGAGGAGTTGAACTTGTGTTTCGAACCATAAAAAGGACGCTAAACCTGCGAGTGCTTGTTAGAATATAAAATTATATCCATCATCCATCACCATAACTTCGGAGTTTTAATGTAGTAGTAGAGTACTTTGACTAAAGTAATTCATTTGGAGTGTATTTGGAAACTCCTCATCCCGGTTAGTGAATCCTAACCTAGTTAAGGAGCTAAACTTGTGTTTAGTAAAACCTGGACCAAAACCAACCCTATTTCTTTTAGTTATTTTCTCCCCTAACCAGATTAGGATCGGACCGTCTCTCCCAGACCAATCTTAACCTGGTAAGATTTA
This sequence comes from Asparagus setaceus, assembly GCA_012295165.1. NCBI lineage: Eukaryota > Viridiplantae > Streptophyta > Magnoliopsida > Asparagales > Asparagaceae > Asparagus > Asparagus setaceus. The sequence goes on from CM022710.1 coordinate 4,651,815, forward strand.
ACGAGGTTAAATGGGGGGTTTTTTTATCAAACTCACACTTGGATTTGAGGGGGGGCCAAAAGAATTTCATGCTAAAACATCAAGAGTCTCATCATGTTCATATAATGAGTCATTTTCTCATTCCCATGACTTGCGTTGTATTGGTGAGTTCCTACCAAAAGGTTGGTACAACCCCACACATATACGTCAATCTCCCACCAATTCAAACTTCAAACCCCTCATCTCTATCTCTGTCTACTCATACAAAGACTTCCTCAACAAAAACTAGTATCAAAAACAATAAATACACCAACCCCTTTGAGTTTATGCACATCCCACTCTCTCTCGTCCCTTTTTTTAATTCCAACCACCTCACCACACTTCCTCAAATCTTTAATCTTTTTCATTAATGAATCAAATTACAATTAAAAACCTTAATAAAAATAGCTCTAAGACAAAAAAGATAATCCAAAAAAATTTATGGACAACATGTTTCAGTTGTTGAGTCATTGTCATCACAAATGTGCGGCAACAAACACGATTCACACATGTGAATCCTAAGGTCAGATCAGATCCAACGATCGGGATGTCGATGATCGAGAGATCGATGAAGGGCCTGAAATCGCGACCAACGCCCGTTCAAGGCCATTTACAATCTCGGTCATTGTGGGCCTATCTCGGCCCTCTAGGCTAACACAATCCGCGGCCAAGTAGCCCACATAGGCGACGGCCTCAATTTCACTCGGCGTAGGAGGAGCGATCCGAGGGTCGAGCACTCTGTGTAAGTCATCGGCTACAATGTGCGGTACCGCGAATTCAACAACATTCTTCGGCGTACAGCTCTCTTCGTACCGTTGGATCACTTTACAACCGGACAATATCTCCAATAACACTACTCCGAAGCTGTAAACATCGCTCTTTGCGGTCAGGCGCTGAAGCCTGTAATACTCTGGATCCATGTAGCCCACCGTGCCTGCCGCGCTAGGAGACACGTTAGGCCCGTTGGACCCGTTATCGTCATGGGATGCAATCGGGTGCATCAACGAGAGCCCAAAATCCGCGACCTTCGCGGTCCACACCTCATCCAACAAAATGTTGGACGACTTGATGTCCCGGTGAATGATTGGCGGAACGGCGTACGTATGCAAATACTCGATCCCTCGGGCAGCATCGAGCGCGACCCGAATCCGAGCGGCCCACGAGCCCAACGGTAGGCCTACTTGCTGGTCGGATTTGTGTAAGAGATCATGCAGAGTCCCATTAGTCATGAACTCGTAGACAAGTATCCGTTCGGATCCTTGCTTGCAATATCCGAACAATCTGACCAAATTCTTGTGGTTCACTCTTGAGAGCAGTCCGAGCTCGGCCCAAAACGCAAACTCCTTATCCTGCCGCCGGTTATCACCGGCGTTCAGTGTGCGGGCCCGGGATGTGGAGGCTAAGGATGATGGCTCGGATCGTTTTATCGCGACGGTGCGTCCATCGTCGAGTTTCGCACGGTACACGCACCCAAAACTGCCAGACCCAATCTTGTGCTCGTCGGAGAAACCGTCTGTGATTGCCAACAAGAGCTCGATCGGGAACTCTTCGACCGTAGTACTATGACCCATGTTCGGGTCGGGCATGGGCAGAACAGTCGGGCGGCCCAATGTCGGTCGACGTAGCCGGTCCGTATCGTGAATCCGACCGTCGGTCCGTCGGAATTTGAGGAATAGAAACAAAGCGACCGCGGTTAGTCCGATAACGAATCCGACCGAGCCGAGGATTATGAAGATCAGCCTTCTCCTCTTGCCAGCACTGCTGCTCGGTAAGTAGACCATCGGAGTCGTGATCGTCGAATTCGGACTCAATTTCGGATTCGGGTTCGTGTTTATCTTAAGCGGGCACGGGCGACAAACCATAGCTCCGTTACCGCAAATGTTACCCGTACCCGCCACCGGCGAGCACCGGCAGCTAGCGGCGCACGTGCCCGGCAAAACCTCCTTAAAAACAACATGATTCCCATGAAAATGTTCACTCCCCCAACAAACAAGAGAATAATTCACCATCAAAACTCCACAAAATGCGTCCCCTCTCGCTTGAATCGACACAAACAGAGCTGTGACCAAATTTTCAGGCAACTCCAAATTCTCCCCCCAACAATGAACTCTCCCATTACTGTAAAGAACACAAGTCCTCTCATCCCCTAGCGCCATCAAATCGATACCGGTGGTCAGATTCTTCGCGATCTCCGGCGCTCTGAAACCCCAACAGACTAGTCCCGACTCCGTCGAGATCGCACAGGCATGGCTCGTGCCTGCGGCAATCGCGACGAAAGTCCCGTTAGGCTCGTTGCCGACGACACCAACATCGCCTCCGCCAGAAAAGCACCTGATTGCCCCTGTACCCAAAATCGCACAGACGAAACCGCCACCAACGGCAACCTCAGCAGGCTTGAGGCTCGCCGGAACGTCAAGCTGCGGCCACCTCCAGCAGTCGAGGGAGCCAGAACCGCCCGTTAAACCGCAGACGTGCGAATCGCCAGCGGATAGCGAGCTCAAAGCGGGTCCGATGTAGACCCGCTTGGCGTCCGGGATGGGCTTGTTGCGGGTGCTGTGGGCGAAGTCCCACCATTTCATCGTCGAGATCTTCGACGGGAAGGGGGAGGTGAGGGCGCATAGGAAGCCGTCGCCTGCGGCGATGGCGGAGTAGGCGTCAACCCCGGCGGGGTAGTAGTGGGTCGTGCCATTCGGGAAGCTCGTGCAGTTGAGGTCAAATTTGCCGGGGGATGTCGGTGAGGAGAGGAGAGCGCAGACCAGAGTTTTGTTGAAGATGTGAGAGATTGCAACTGTTGAGAGGGGAGAGCAAGAGATTGAGGGGATGGAGATGGAGATGGTGGTGGTGATGATGAGGATGAAGAGGAGAGGAGGGGTTAAGTTTGGTGGAGACATTGGAATGAAGAAGGGAGGTTGGTTGAGGAGTTGGAGAATATCATTGTAGGGGAGGAGAGAGAAAGTAGAGAGAGAAAGAGACAAGTAGAAGGAAGTTTATGAATTTGATCCCACTGTGGTATTGATAGTTACATTGGGACCATTGGGTTTGGTTTTGGGGTGAAAACTTGAAAGAGGAATACGCGGGTTTGGAGACTGACCAATGACCTAGTCCCTTTGAATGAATTCTAATATTTGCTTTTTGGAGATAAAAAGGTTGTCTAAAGTTTTTTGGGTTTTACTCTTCCACTATTGGAAGCTGAGGGGGATAGAGGGTGAGTGTGGTCCCTGCTGGTAACTAATCCACCCACTTACCCACGAACACACATCTCCTCGGATCGGCCCGCATGCCAGCGGCCCCCCCTATCTATCACGTGAACGGCTCAGACGAACCGCTCGCATGCGGGTTGTTCTGAGGAGATGCGCACTCCTTACCCACAGACCCATTTTGGTTTCGTCGTGTATATACTCATTAAATGTGCTGAAATACTTACGATTTATAATGGTCTAGTAGTATTTATAATACGTGTTGAGGACGGGAATACGTAGAGTCATTAGCTATGTAGTGGGGATCCTATTAGAACTATCCCTGAATGAGTAGGGTAATTTAAACTATACATACAATAGGTACAATTTCCAAACTAACCAACTATCCGTGAATGGTACAAATTACTTCTTTCTATATAGTGTTCTAATGGAATCCTATTCTATATAGTGTTCTAATGGAATCCTAAATATGTTGATGATCTGAATGACAATAATCTGAATTAGTAACAAAACCAATGTCAAAGAGAGATGCAGTGTCACAAGATGATATATTTGTTCTAGCTTAGTTTCTATGTTGCCAAACTGACCCATATCATTAATACTTCAATTCTGCAGTAATTGGCATGTTACCCCTTCATAAATTGCAATACTAATTTCAAAATTTTGAAACAAATCAATAAATGACCGGGGTTCATGATTGAAAAAATGGCTCTGCCAAAGAAGTGGGTCTGTTTCTAAATTTGGAAAGTAGTAGCATGCATCAGAGAACCTTCCAAAAGTAGTAGAAGAGGGACTAAATTCAGAAACACCGAGTTCAAAATTGAAGAAAATGGAAGCAGTTTGAAGAATTTTTTTTATAGCTATTTAGAAAAAAGGGCGTGTACACACTTTGAAAAATACGTGTATAAAGAAAATTAAGCGCCGCTAGACTATTTTCAATGAGCTTGTGTATGTAACCGCTGAACTGTATACATCAACATCTGTTAGTTTGCGTGTGGAATCGCACATTGAACTGCCGTGTATGTTAATAGCTCCATAGTTTTTAAAATGGAATATTTGGCAAAGTCCATCAATTCATTTTACAAAATTAATCTATATTGTTTATGAAAATGAGTTAAAACCCTTATTATTCTTTTTTTTTCCTCTCTAAAAATATGTTGTTAATTAAGACATAGATGTCACGATATACTCAGACTGTTCCCACTAAGGATCAAAAGAAAATAATCCTAATCCTACATAGAGTCTTGTATAGAAAACTGTATATGCTTAAAGAAGTTTCGGTATACATTTTAAAGTTGATGATTGTACAAATACAGCATTTCATCCTACTAATATTTTAACTATTTGCATTTGTACTGTATACTAATTGCGCTGATTTACAAATTAGTTAAATTTCACAAAATGTGAATTAACTTTAGGGGGCTGCCCCTAAAATCCCCCCCCAACAGCTCTCCAAACTTTAGGGTGTCCCACAAAACGCCCTAAACTTTCAAATTTACCCACGGACCCCCTAAGAATAGATAATAAAAATGGTCGGCAACACTGTTACCACCATTAATGGAGATCTGTTAGGAATTTTAAAAATTTATGAGGGGTTTCGTGAAACACCGCAAAGCTACAAAGGGTTTTATGAAATTCTGCAGTAGAAAACTTGTCATTTTCTAGTTCCTCCCTGTATGATTTTCTATATTATAAGGATCAAGGAATAAGAGTCATGCACCATGAACCAGCTCCAATATTTTCCCCTCACATAAGCATCATATCAGCACAACTACTAAACAACTGGCAAATACTAGAGAAATATGCCAACTACCAAGCACGATGAACAACAGATACTAACTTCACCATATATTGATCCATATAATAATAAGAATCAGAAATCAATTTCCAAGAGTTTTAATGCAAGATGTCAAGTGTGTGCAAGTAAATATACGCAGAGGATTTAACTCCGCTAACCTCGGTTTATTCAGTAAACTGAAATTTTGAAAACAAAGAAAACCAAGGATCAGAGGTGACATAATGTAATAACGTCAGTGATTACAACAAACTTAAAGAGTCCTGTAAACTAGTAAAACATGAGATTACTAACTTATAACTTACTCCATACCTTTCTTAGGTCATCAACTTCTCCAATGTCTGATCGTTAAGAGTGAGATGTGTTTCGTGTCAGCCACAATGGAGTTGACCTTCTCATGGTTTGATAATTTGCCGGTAAAAGAGCTGACCATTTTCCCCTGTTTCAATATAATTGGAAGAGTTAATTGATTATAGACCCCCTGAAAGATAGAGAAAATTTCTTTTCGACAAATAGGACCCCTGACGGTAAAAGAGTCAAAAATAAATTTCACGAGGTTTATATGCGAAAATAAAACTAGAGGGTTAGTAAGTTCAAACTACAGGAGGTCTATCACCCTCACCCTATTTAGAAAAAACAAATTCAATTACACTTGTAACTTGTAAAATATGCTTGTAGTTCAATTTGAAGCTGTTTGTTTCACTATAGTTAAAGTTTTTTCTTTTATTAATTTTTTAACAGCTGCATATATAAATAAACTGATTGGATCAGATCAGACTCAACCTCAACATCTACTATAATAATCTAGCCTGATCTGGCAATACTCTCTAACAAAACAACATATTCTAGATAAAGAAACATCCAGCGAAGTAAAACACTGGATGGAAAGCATCAGCTTACCAAACTGAGATTGACCCATGAGCTAAGTGAAAAAAAAACAAAAACTAGATGAATAGACTTTGAATAATTGTGGAACTCTAGTTGTAAGTAAATATTAACAAATTAGGGTTATTTGCATATATACCCCTTAAATAATGGGTATTTACAAAAATATCCTCCACATCTCAGTATCTGCAAAACTACCCCTCAAATCATCAATTTTGGAAAAAAAAGTATCCTCAAAGCAATTAATCATCATAAGCTAATTTGTAATTGCAACGTAAAATCAACAAAATAGTCAATTTTTTTGCAACAAGTTGATGATTTGTTGATTTTAGGGGTATTTTTTCTTCACAAAGTTAATGATTTGAGGGTTAGTTTTGGAAATACCAAGATTTAGGGGTATTTTTGCAAATACAAATGATTTAAGGGTATATATGCAAATAATCCAACAAATTATTAAGACCTTTATGGACATCCATTTTGAATTCCTTTTTCTTTTTCCTCATATTTTCTATATCACAGCTGTAATCAGCTAGGACAAATACTAGGCCAAAGAGATGCAAAGAAATGTCAAAACCTACAGCCTGAGATTTTCTCTACCAGAAAATTATCACTTTTTCCTTTGTTACTCTAGTGCGTTTTGATGTAATCTGAAAAGATGTGAATCCTCTGCTTGGCTTGAATTTTAAGGACAAGTTTCACTATTCAAAATGGCAGAGGAGGGAATTTTCTATAGGTGTTGAAATGTTAACAAAGAAAATTAAAGAATTGACTAGTATGTGTCAACATGGAAATCACAAAAAGTGTAGACTTCTTCTAGCCAAATGACAAATTAGATGAGTTCATACTATGATCCAGTAGTTAGTAAGATATCTTAAGACCTCACTCTTGAGCAGCTTTAATTTAGTTTCCTGTAATCAATTTTCTTACTTAATGATGAATTTAACATTGTGAGTACCAAGTTCAGTAATCATTCATTTTACATTTTAACATGCTTTTAAACACTAAATTTACAGGTCATTAGTCATTTATTGTAAGGGATTCTATCATATGCAACCTTATGGTTCAAAGATTGTACTTCACCTTGTTTTGCCTATTACTTATATAAATAAACTCCAAAATAAGTTTAATAATTATTTAACTTAAAAGTCACCGAAATTTATCAATTTGCAAATGTTAACATGCTAACCAACACTTATAATAAAAACTTGACACTTCTTTATCTTGTTTGAATAGCAAAGATTAAAAATGATAGTTTAAACATTAAATTGGTTTGTTCGGATAAGCTAGGTCTTAAATATTGACAACATGTACAACAAGCATGAGAAAAGATCATCAACTAAAAAGCTTAGCAGAAATCATGTGATACTCCATCCACTAAGATGTTTCCATTACTCCAAGAAAGAGAATTTTCCATCAATAGCTTGATGGACAGTGACAATTGTATGTTGAAGGACTTGGAATTAGTCTTTGAGATTTGTCTATATTATAGTCACCTTCAAAGACCTGTGAGTCTGTGACCTGCTGTTATTATTTAACTTATGATTGCTAAAGTAGTAGTTTAAGAAGCAAAAGATTTCTGTCCATTTTTGCTCAAAAATCACATATATTATCAAGTCTAGCCAATATGATGAGATGTCCAATTATCGACTATTTCATTGTCATGCCACTGACATAAGAAGATAAAAACAATGATAAGAAACAAAATAATTCATATACACCGCCCTTCTATAAAAAGGAACCTTTAACTATAGATATGATAATAATAATAATATTATTATTATAAGGCTAAATTACACTAAACCTCCATGATCTTTCAGTGTTTTGCAGTAAACCCCATGAACATTCAAAATCACACTAAACCGCCAATAACTTTTGCAGAAAACCCACATGAACTTTTAAATAAATTACACTAAACCACTATGAACTTTCAAAAGTGCCTTTTTATGTTGTTTTTTGGTTCTAATTTATGGGGGTTATCTACAAAACTCAAAAAGTTCATGGGGGCTTCTGCAATTCCAAAAAGTTCATGGGGTTTAGTGTGATTTTGAATGTTCATGGGAGTTTACTGCAAAACACTGAAAGATCACGGGGGTTTAGTGTAATTTACCCCTTATAATAATTATAATAATAAGAACAATCACCAGAAACTTGTTCTCCAAACCTGAAACAGAAGATAATATATTCTTTCGAGTTAGGTGATGGTCATTGTAGAAGAAAAATTCTAGATGTTGATTTGGCAACAAAACTATACTAACTTCTACACATATATTTTGACTAATAGTAACACAAAAAAACAAGGATTTGATGGGGGGTTTGTTGTAAGATGTAGACATGTCTAACTGAATGCATGTACCAAAGTTTGGAAAAAGATATCGTCTAATAGAGAACAATTGAAAAGGAGAGATTCAGAAGAATGAATATGATACCGAAATCCATGTATGATGCTTGTTAGATCACCATCAGTCCTGCATATATTCACCGGGGTGCTTCTATTAGGAAGCCATACCCGTACCCGACACGTACCCGTACCCGTACCCAAGCCTCTTGGACTCTTCTTGAATACATGCATATGTCTATTCGGGCCTATACTAAATTATATAAGACATGTTTTAATTTAAAACACTCCTCATACACTTCTTGGATGTATATTCTATACTTCACATCTATTTCTTATATATTGATCTTATGTAAATGAAAAAACAATATTGATCTTATGTAAATTATTAATTTTAATACATATAACTATACGTAACATGCATATATATAGCTGTGTCCCCATACCCTACCTTTTACAAATTTGTCATGTCCCGTACCCGCACCCGTACCCGTACCCATACCCGTGCAACCTAGGATACAGGCATGTGAAATTCATGTTAACACTAAAAAAGAAAGAAAAAAAAATAGATGCATAACGCAAACTTACTTGTCAAACTATACAACATGAGCAATTTACTCAGAAACTCAGAGCAATCACTATTTTTCATTTATGCTTTTCTGTAGCTCAGGTCGAGAAACAAAGGGTTCCATTACTGTTGTAATTTTTTGCTTAGGAAAATGTGACGCGTAGTTTCCTCATCTCATGAGGGAGAAATGACAAGTTCTGCAATAATACAATCGAAAACTTTCAACCTACAACCGTGGAAATTGAAATCTGTAACTACTCCAAAAAGGGAAGACACCCAACTCACAGGCTAATTATAGGTTGGTAAAAAGAAATACTGTCGCTTTACAAGATTTTCTAAAGGAAAAAGTATCTCATTGTAATCATCTCATAGGGAAAAGGTGATTCTTATACTTGCAAAGGATAACATTGGATATTAAACGTTGTGAACAATGGACAAAAAACTGAATCTAGGATCACATAAATCAGGAACTTCATGATGTAGACTCTGGAAATGGCAATTCTATAAACCGTGTTATTTTGCTGATGCTATATGTTCCAAATTAGTCCTTTACACATAGAATTACTAAAACAAACACAATTATTATTAATTCCTGCCTCAATCAGTACTTACAGATATTTAGTACCATTCCGAGGGTATCATAATTAGTGGCATATCTTATTGGTTCAACCTCTTGGATACATCTTTAAATCAAGAATAAAATAATATGGTGAAGTATATCAAGATATCTAACAATTCAATGTTTGGGTATAACATCCACAAAAAATTTCAAAAATGCCCGAAAAATGGCATATCTGCCAAATTATAAACTAGATGATGGATAACCATAAATGATGTATCGGATACAGACATGTTTCAAGTTGAATACCCGAACCAAAGCCTTCAAAGGCCTAGCAAGGAATAGGAAATAATATGAAACTTCTTTAACTCTTTGCCATAAAATGGTCAAACTCAATGGACTTGTAATTTCCTTCACCAAATTGGATATCAAGTATACTACAGAGAGTAAGCAATGCGGATACTATAAGCATCAGTTTTTTCAGTTATCTTGATAGTCTGCTAATACATAAACATGGGAAACTATAATAATTCATAGAAAGTGAGGCATAGCTATTATTAGGGTAAAATATGAATGCTTGAGGAGTTGCAATAAGACATGAATTTGGAACTTCTCACAGCCCACTGTAACCCTTTAACAACTCAGCACTCAGGGGCCACAGGTTTTAACTACTTAGTACTTGGTAAAAGAGCTAAGAACAAAAAACAACGATGAGAACAATAACAAAGACTTTTTATCCCAACAATGATGTTCGGTTAATCTACCATAAGAAAACAATGATAAAAATGCAAAATTAGTTCTGCCTACAACTACTTACTTACCAAAAAGAAACATTAAAGCACTAATCAAACCCTATAGTTTCCTTCCTTTAATTAAAAAAAAACACTAAAGTCCTCTTTCACTCAGATTCCTCGGTTAGGGAATCTAGTATTAATCAATATACATCGCCATTAGGACACATGGGCACTAAAAAAACTTTATTTATTCTTTCATAGACCCTAGCACCATAACCAATCTTGTTTTCATTGGAAAGGCTTTGACGATAATGCAACAGAAGAAACATAATTCAGATTCTAATGGAAGTTAAATGTAAGACGTAAATTGTCTTGGTTTACCGTCTATTTAATTTATGCCATGGAAAAGACAATTGTATCAATAGCTTGTTTACATCTTTACCATATATCGAAATCATATTACTCCATATAGTTTCACCTCAGTTTCTTCCTACTTTCTTATATAAATGTAGCAAGAAACTAGATAATACATGCATGCTCTCATACAAATCAACACAACAAGCAATTTATAATATGGAACAACATGCCAATGAGAATATATACTCATTGGTGAACATATAAAAATCTACCGCAATGTCAAAGGATCCTAATTTTCTTCTGTTTTGAAGAGTTATGTTAGAAGAACATGAACACACTGATACACAGGAAATTCTAAAAGATACCTCATGCATGTTCGACACAATACAGTTTCGTGATACAATGGTCCATACTGGAAAAATGTCTTAGACCAACAACGCTCTAAAATAGAAGCATTTATCCAAAGGTCTAAAGTATAGATTATAATATTCTAGCTTTATCAACAACCAAAACCACTATCAGTGAACACCCAAGTTATTCAATTAATCGAGTAGACTAATTGAACTACACAGTAACATCTCAGTTATCCCAGTGATTGAAACACCCAAACACTCCGAAGTTGTGGTACTGGCAACCAGGTTATAGTTTTATACTCTTAACATGTCCCCGCAGGTTGAGCGTCATGTTTATGGGCCGAAATGGTTGTTGGAATTTGAAACTGGGCTGCTCTGATAACATGCTATAGTTTTATATTCTGACACCTATACAGTCATGTAACTATTGAAATCCTAAAAACAATATATATTTGTACTATTTATGCTAGCAACTGATATCTGTAAACATAAGAACATAAATTTCTGCAATCAAGAACCCGAGCAAGAACTAAGATGTGAGCGTGAACGTAAAATTTTTTGAATCAAGAAAAATTGGGGGAAATTGTAAATAATAGAGGGAAAAGTTTCTTATCGAGGGGCTGATTCGTCACTGTCTTCGATAACCGCAGCCAACAATCTGTTCTTTTTCATACATGGACTGGGGTTTCTCTTTGGATCAAAAACCCTAACTTTAAAATTGGGAGTTTTCGCAATAAATTTGATTTCGAGCTAATTTAGGGCGAGAATGGCGCCACGCGAGGCCTAAAAATTTCAAGTGGCCATTTGGAATGTTGGAAATTTTGATGGGCCTGATTACAACTTTGGTTTGTTAATTGGGGAGGTGGCCCAGGGGGTTACAAATAAGGGAAACTTTCCATAAAACGCCCTTGGACTTTGGGGTGATTTGCATAAACTCCTTTCATACATGGACTGGGGTTTCTCTTTGGATCAAAAACCCTAACTTTAAAATTGGGAGTTTTCGCAATAAATTTGATTTCGAGCTAATTTAGGGCGAGAATGGCGCCACGCGAGGCCTAAAAATTTCAAGTGGCCATTTGGAATGTTGGAAATTTTGATGGGCCTGATTACAACTTTGGTTTGTTAATTGGGGAGGTGGCCCAGGGGGTTACAAATAAGGGAAACTTTCCATAAAACGCCCTTGGACTTTGGGGTGATTTGCATAAACTCCTTGCAACTTTGAAAATTAAGAGAAAACCCCCTAAACTTTGGGGAGTTTCACAAAAATTTCTGCACTTTCTAAAAGTTCCACCAATTGAAATGCCCTTTTTCTATAATAAAAAATAATAATAAGCCTCACTTCTAGTAAAACTATTTAAAAAAATCTCCCCAAATTTTTTCGTTTCTCTTTATCTTCACTTTACCTAGTAAGAATCATATCAGAACCACTTCTATAGGAGTAGGGTAATTTACACTATAGCTATAATTCCTAAACTGACTCTCTAACCTCACATGAATGTTATAAATTAACTCATTCTATGCATTGTTCTGATACAATCTTTACTCCTCCTCAGTGAATAACTCTAGTTTTTAAAAGCTCAGGACGATTTTTGCAAATCGCCCTGAAGGGCACAAGGGTTTTATGAAATTTATCCAATAAATAATCAGACTCCTAGAATAAATTAGTGACATTTTCATTTTAATGCTCCAAACTTTTATTCATTTTTGGCATAGTATTCTGAAATTTAACCCTATCGGAATGACACCCTAACTTTTCAGTTGGTCTTAGCTCGGCACCTTCTTCATCTAATCCAAATACAACGAAACTTTAATATGGTGAGAAAAAATATATTCCGCCAAGGTATAAAACATTTGCCTCCTAATTAACAGTATTAAATGGGTATAAAACTACAAATATCATTTCACGTTCTCACCCCAAAGTAGAGGCCAAAACATACCATTTCAACTCAAGAACATGAAGCCACCTACAAAGAACCATAGATTTTGTTTTGAACATTTGCACTCTCACCAATTCACATGAGAAAAGATAATTTCATTACAAGAGTATAGATTTTGTTTGAACATTTGCACCCTCACTAAATCACAGGAGACAAAGATAATTTCACTTACAAGAGTATATACTATGAAAGCCTTAAACATAAATTACAACACATATTTCAGTCAAAAAGGAGCAGAGACGCAGAACACTACACATAACAGTTCAGAAGCAGTAACAGCAACTTCAGAGTAGCAGCGTATCATCCGACCAGTAATGTTGAATAATCTCCATGCTCATTGAAAGCGCAGGCAGCCATTGCTGATCACATAACTAGCTCACGCGGGAATTTCAAAATTGCATGCATTTCGTCATTTCAAAGGTCATTGTCCCGTCACTCCAGGGAAGAGCTCTGATATCTTGGTGAACACATCCATAACCTAAGAAAAGAGGAAATTGCAGATGAGTTGAGTTGAGCTCAGTGCACATCCTTGGGTTAGTTATACGGTTAATGGTGTAAGACTATTATTAAAGGAGATGAATCACCACGTGGAGAATATAAACGTTACAGCTAAAAAGTGATCTTCAGAAAAGTGCAGATGAAAATGATAAGATTGGCAAGTAATAGCATAATTTATGAGTATTATCAAAATATTAGGATCGATCTAATTAGACAGTTGGCAGACTAACTCAATAATAAGTAGTATCAACGTAGATAGTGATTAGTGACACACAACAAAGCTTAAAATCTTCGTGTGAGGCAGTCTGACGAGATTTGCATTCACGATGCGCAACATAAACCAAGGACAAAGAACCAAAGTGAAACAAAATAAATGTGAGATGAAAGTGAGATTCAAATCTCACCTCCTTATCGTTCTGATATTTTGCAATACTCAAGGGATTTTGCGAGCACTGCAAAAAGAGAAAAGTGTAAGCAAAGTAACAGGCTTTCAGTATTAATATAAACGAAAAGGAAATATTATTTCAACATACATCCATGATGGCAGCTTGCACTTTTGGGTTTTGAAATGCCATGGCAACTTCAGGGTTTGCCATGATTTTAGATATAACTTCTTCTGGAGTAAGCCCTATCTGGTCTGCATGCAAAACAGAAGTAATAAGAGTAGGCTTCTTATAACTTGCGAATGACAGTGAGAAGCATTTGCTCAATGCTATCCACATATGGATTTTGGGAAGAAAAGTTTGATGACATCCGGTAACCTGCTACTAGTTGCGGCATGTAACAGTAGAGACTAACACGTTAACTGGAAGAGAAATGTTTGTACTGTTTTCTGTACTAGCTTGCAGGCGGGTGTCTCACTTTAAGTTATCCAAACAAGATTTTAGATAGAGGATAGTCATCTCTAACCTAAATCAACATCTTTTTCCTTCAGTTCCTCCATTCTCTTACAATTCTCTATCTCAAGATATTCTTTTAATCAGTTTAACTTGACCTATCAAATCCTGATCTCAACCGGAAAAAAAAGGGAAAGTAAAACAAGGCCCTGAATATTATCATGCATAAATGCATGTAATGCCTCTGCAAGCATATTATAGACCACCACAAGTCCTGAGTGCTAAAACACTACAAATCAAACATCAGCTCAAAATATAGTATTCCACATGCGTAATTTCTAACTCCCAGAACGCCAAGGAAGTCATTTTTTGACACCTAAAAGTTCTTCCAGTGAACAAATATTTCTAGAAAAAGAAACAAGAATGTATTTGAATTACTCACCAAATTGTTGTTTGACCTCGGGGCTGCTCAGATCAAAATTTTTCAAAGAATCCATCATACGACTGTCCCATTCACCACTTCCCCCCATATTGCTTCTGAACAAGCACAAGATCACTAAATATAACACACACACATATTATACAAGCTGCACATTGCTTCAAAAGAAAGACAAATAACAAGTGTTTGACACAACATACAGAAGCTCTAACAAAAGAACTTCAGAAGCTCAAAATTTCACGAATATGGAAGCCACATTGTTATTTACTTAAGAAAAAGAAGGAAATAGTGAAGGCAGTTTATTCAACCACATTTTTTCAAAAACTAAATTACATAACCTTGAAATCTATAGTAGAGGAGAGTAAGTTGCTAATACGATGGTTCTTTCAAAGTTGATATGGAGAAAGCATAAATTGGGTATTAACACACTTGATTTCAGATTTTCTCAAACCATAGCTTAGCTGGTGGAGCAATTAATAATGTAGTATTAAAAAATAATTCCTGATTCATGACCTGGTGGCTGAACATGGTGCAAATCCATAATACCTAAACATGGGATATAGGTTCATTTCATGAGTCTGAGTGTTCATAGGGGCAGGCACATTAAATTCAATAAAATTTAGGGCATGGAAAGACACAGACGAGTACGTGTGAGTATATACTTGATCATATTTAGTGGATCAATAGATTTTTGTTAACACTTAACACTACTTCTTTAAACATTAGAAGATAGTATTAGAACACAAGGATATGAGTTTGAATGACAATAGACTATTAAGAAAACTCAATACTAGTGGACACTTCTTGTTTATATCCATGACCCAAGGATCCTTTCCGGATATGCTTTCAAGAGCCATGACCAAGTTTGGGACACATGAGTCAAGATTTTGTGCCTCATTCCCATGTCTGGCACCACAATTAGTAAAAAAGAAAGGCAGCGCTTTCGATACTGCTACTGCCACAGTTGTCTGAACTCTGAAGCTTGTAAGGTTCACAACTTTTTAATATAAATCAACAGAAACTAAGAGCTGACAGATATAAGAGGAATACATTTAGCCTACAAGAAAATTTACATACTGGAGTTATCAGTCTCTAATGAGGAAATTTCGTAGCAATAACTATTAACCAGAAGGTGATTTGACAGAAAAATGCATATATCAGCGGGTTGGTCTTAATTTGAATGGTATATTTTATTGAAATCATAGCAGAAACAAATTAGTATGTAACATATGTATAAATTACTGTAAACACAAGTAGAACAATGAACTTACAGCATGTCTTGCAGCTGTCGGCGGTATTCTGGATTTTGTAGCATCCCTAAAATAAGATGATAAAGCTCCAACATCTTTAGTTGTCTTAATAAGTACATCTTATATGAGATATATACGTGCAGATATATACATGCTTACACTACTACCAAAAGAGAGGGCGGAAAAAGGAATGGTACAATATTGCGAGAAAATATGAAGAACATACACTTAAAAGTAGTTGGATTCCTCATCTCCTCGGGCAAATACCTGGATCATATATAAAAGAATTGAATCAATTCGCTGACACACAAATAGTGAAGTAAGCCTAAGTCTAACGAAGTAAAAAGGGCGAAAAAGCATTCAAAAAATATATAATTTTTTTTATAAAATTAAGTTCACATGCTGGAAAACTGAAAATAGATCACTATGCGAGATACATGCAGGATATCAAACAAGGAACAGTCAAAGATTATAAAATATACAAAGAAATACACAATCAAAATAAAATGGAAAATATATCAAAATTGTATTCATTTATTTTCTGAATTAATCATAAAAACAGAGGACTGGCATAAACTTGGAAAGTAATTCACTAGGAAAATAGCATTTTGTTCCTAAATGTTTCTCAAGGTATTGAGGCAGAACTTAAATGCATAGAGTCCACTCATCCCCATCTCTCTTTGATATAAACCTAATTTCTCTCTACAGATAATCAGTTGCCTATGTAAGGAGAAAAAGCAACCATTTCTCCTCAACCTCGTAACTTTTTTGCAAAACAGAACAGAATTTCATATTTGGTTCCAGTTGATGTGGATCTAATTTAGATGAGGGTTTTCCACACACCCTATTAACTACTTATCTGGTTCCAGGAGACCTTTGCTCCTCAAGTCACTTGACAGACATAGAATACATAATTTTGCCTATTGGAAAGGAGGAAACATTAAATGAAACTATCACAATCAAACAAATACAAAATCAGCTATAACAATCGCATGCATTGACATGCGGTCCATATATATAAATGCATCAATTTTCTAAAAAACTATAGCACTAAATGAGTGATCATCTTACGGATAAACCATCTTCTGCACATTAGGATCTTCCATCATTTTCTCCAATGCTTCAACTGACAGGAGAGATGGTTCTTTACCTGTTTGTACAAGCATACATTAGACTAATCCAGGTAAAAATGTTTATTCAAGAAAATAATTATAGAGTTTGAACGATGCTCGACTAGAACTCTGATAGAATATGAGGTCAACCATTGCCATAGCATCAGAGAGGGAAAAAAAACTAGAATGCTAAATAATAGTAAATAAACAGGTGACCACAGAAATAATCAAAATTACTTGAAGAAAAGTGACGCTGCCGCTGATAACCACTAAAATGGCCAATCTAAAGCAAAAAGTCAAGCAGGTATCCTATGAAACGGATGACTCTAACAAGTGCTGATATTGAATAGACTCAGACATACACAGATGCATGTGTGCACACACAAATAAATAAATATAAGAAGAAAAAGAAGTTGGAAATAAAAATAAGGTCAGCTGAGCAAAATGCTAGGGGACAAATGAAAAATCTCCTTTCCCACAGTAAGCTCCAGTGAGAATGACTTAATCTGAGACGATCACCACAAATCAACGCCACATGATGCCACTAAATTAGTTTCAAAGAGACAAAGCTTGACATAATTTCTGCTAGGGAGTACAGCAATAGAAATATTCAATATAAATTAATCCATGCTAAAGAAAGATATTATGGTATAAGCTATAAATCAGAAATTATTCAACCTAGTGCCTTACGAGATTGTGACTGGTCACTGGAAGCATTTGCATCCTGCTTAGTGGCAGCTCCATTTGGTGAAACCTTAAAAATTACAGCACAATGTATCAAAGGATATGTTGTAAGGCATATATGCAGTAAATTGTACAAGGATAGCAACAAAACTGACTTCCTTCTCATAATTAGAAGTGCTCGATGTACTGTTGCTTACTGAATCTACTGAATCCACAGAATATCCTGAATCCTTCTGCAGAACTTCATCTGGAGAAACATCTACAAAAGCTGCATAAAGAATGTTATCAGAGAGATGAAATATGTCAACTGAAGCGAGAAATGACTTATCAAGAATATTTGAATACTGAAGTTTCTAGGCATCTTGTCGTTCAGAGCATGCAGGTATATAGAATTGCAAGCAGACTCCTGAATATTTTCCGCCCCTAACGTATATGATCCATTGGGCATTTAGATGATGAGTGAATAGAGGGTTGAAGCTACCAAAACATAAAATTCCTTGCACAATTAAAGTACTAAGGAAGAAAACATGATTTTAGCAAGCTCTCCCTTTTATGTTCAGTGATGCATTGACCATCAACTATCATCAATACTAGACCAGTTCAAAAGATACTTATTTGGCACCATTTTTTTTGGTGCAATCAAGTACTAATGTAGAAAAAGCATGGCTTTAGTAACCTAAATCTTTTATGCTTAGTGACATATTGGCCATCAATAAATACTGGAAGCACAAAATGCCCCTTGTTCTTCCTAATTTTTCATTTCCAACCAACAACTTGAAAATCAGTACCCTCCAATAAAAACAGCAAAGTCCCAAATCGCTCTTGGCCTACCATAAACCCATCAAACAGAACCAAAGGATGCCTATGAGCTTCAAGAGTTGGAATTCACATCAAACAAAAAAGGGTTGGGAGCTTTGAATTTGGGAATAGATTTGATCTTTTAGGGGGTTTTAAGACTTTTACAGGGGTTGTGGGCAATTTTAAACACAGGGTTAGGAGATACAAGGGATCTGAAAAGATCTGATGATAATGAAACTATGCTATTTTGGCAAGAAATGTTGAAGGGGATGTAATATATTCAGGGTTTGGAATGAATTGAAATGACAATGAGAAAAGGGCTCAGTAACATGAGGAAAAAGGGTAGAATTGTCATAACAGTCCTCAACCATCACTGTATGAATGCAGTTGATGATAGGTGCTTCTTGGGAACATTTGAATGATTTTCGATGGATTAAATGAAAAATAAAAATTTCAGGAGGTAACATGGAAATGCGAAGGATGTTTGATTGAATTGTGGGAAAAAAGATTGAACGGCATCATGGAATTTTTAGTTCCCACAGTTTGATGAAATTTAGTGTTTGGGGTGTTTGTAATGATAAAGAGAGAAGGGTAAGATAAGATGAGGGAAAAGGGTGGAATGGTCATAACAATACTTAACCACCACTCCATTAATGCAGTTGATGACAGGCGCTTTTTGGGTACATTTGCATGATTTTCAATTGTTGAAATGAAAAATGAGATTTAGGAGGTAACATGGAAATGTGAAGGATATTTGATGGAATTTTCACAGGAAAAAATTGAATGGAATTATGGAGTATTTAGTTCAGATGGTTTGATGAAATTTAGTGTTTGGGGTGTACAGAAATGAGGGAGAGAAGGGGGAAGATTATAATTAGGGAAACAAGCAGAAAGGCCATAAAGGTCCTCAACCATCCCCCTATGAATGTGGGTCCTAGGTTGCATGGGTATGGGTACAGGTATGGGTGCAGGTAGGGGACACGACAAATTTGTAAAAGGTAGAGTACGGGGACATGGCTGAAACTCAAACTCATGGGATATAATCATAGTTCTGAGAGATATATGTAAAGACCCTTTTAAATCTTAGTTCTTAAGACTGAAACAAACTCAACCTTTATCCATACGTTACAAAAATGGACAATGTTCAAAAACACGCTCTACATGACCGAGTACTTGCTTGAGTACTCCTACCCGACACCAAAACGTGTTGGGTAGCTAAAACCTGCTCGATTATGCAGTCAAACTACAAACTGGAGTGTTACAGGGTATGGGCTCGCATAATGAGATTATGCGGGGTGTAATATACCCAACCCGACCCGTACTTAATTACTCTAAATTCTCCCGACGCAATGTGAAAAGATCCAAAAAAAATTTATTTCTTTAAAACCCTAAACACAATCACCCTACGCAGCCTCCTCTCCACCGCCACCACTAGTTGTTGTCGATCACCGCCTTCGACTGTCGTTGTCTCCTGCCGTCGTTTCCGCCACCGGTCACTACAAGGATGATGATGATCATATAAAGAGTCTTATTAGTATTTTAAAGTGTTCTGACTTTGAATAGCTTAGGGTATTATTGTTAGTCTTTGCTTGGAATGTTCCATATTTTTCATGAATTATTATATTTTAATATATGATAAGTATATATCAAAATTTTTAAAAAAGCATAATTCTGCATAATCCGATTAATCCCCACATGATTAGACTAATCGCTACCCAATATCGGACCGTACGCCTAATGAAATCGTGTTTTAGAACCTTGAAAATGGATGTGTAGTGTAGGATATATATCCAAGAAAAATTAGCATTAGGGGTTTTTGCAAAATTATTCCTTAAATCTTGGTTGCAAAATTGCCCCCCAATTGTCACCTTGATTTTTCTACCCCTTCCACTTACCAATTTTAGTTTTAAAAATTCATTGCAAACTTATTGGAAATTATTAGGGATTTTGACATTGCCTTGTTAAAAAGAAACATTCTACAAGTTGGAGAGGTAAAAGAATCCAATATGCTAATTTCGCGGCGCATTTTCGCAAATACCAAGATTTGAGGGGTAATTTTGCAAATATTGAAGATTTGAGGGGCATTGTATAATCGAGTACTAGTCTGAATAGATACATGCATATACTTAAGGAGTGTCCAAGAAGTGTCAGGTATGAGTACGACACGTGTCAGGTGCAGGTATGGCTCCATATTAGAAGTACCCAGGTAACATAGATGGGGTCTTTATGGGAGCACCTATATGATTTCCAGCAAAAAAATGGGAAAAAATAAAGATTTAGGGGTTAATATGGAAATATGAAGGATATTCACAAAAAACTAGAACTTTTTACCATGAAATCCAAATCACATAGCAATGATATTTAAAGTTTACCAATCAAGGAAGAAGGAGAAGGCACTGAAGATTTATTTGAACCAAAACTTAACTACCTTAAAGTCGACTCTAACCCTTCTACTGAAAAACCAGTTTGCATCCATCTCAACCCAAGAAGCATTTGCTTAGTACAGAAATTGAATGCACCATGGAGTGCATGGAGTGAAACTATACACGCAGATCTACAAGAACATCAAGTGCTCAATTCTTAAATTTATTTTAAGTTTTAAATATCAAAGCAAAGTGTAAACTATAAAGTCAAGCCCCTAAAACAAAAAACACTTGCCTTTACACAAACCACCACCACAAAAAAAGACATAACATTCACGAAATCATAATATATACAGGATCTAACTTCATCAGATTAAAAAAATAGTTTTGTGAATTTCAAAAGAGTGAGGTACCGTATTTCTTCTGTTCCTTCTTGATTTGTGGTTCATCTCCAACTTCAGTAGGTGGAGACGCTTCCACTTCGGTAGCAGGAACATCTACTGTAACAGCTGCTTGTGAATAGACACGTGATGGTGATGGAATGCTTGAAAATGATGGTGACGTAGTACTTGAATCTGATGTTGGTTTAGAAGGAAATTGGAAAGGTGAACCTTGCGGGAAAGTAGGATTACTAAATTGACCACCTTGTGGCGCTGATTGACCCATCATTGCCTTGAAAGCTTGCTGCATTGCATATTGCTGAATGAGATAACAACGAGTTAGTGTCAAAGTGTCACGTTAAAAATAAAAAAAACTAAACTAACAAGTGCTCATACAAGAAATACGAAGTAAGCAGCTTTGGAAGCCACTATCTCCTAGAAAACAAGAAAAGTTCTTTCACCACGCATACAATTCAATTTACGCAAGCAGATATGCATCCATAGTAATTTAACTCTCTTTAATACATATCCATCGTGATAAGAGTGCATGCAGCTTTGCAGCACATGTAATGGGTGAATATCTATGTCCATATTTCGTTGACTTACACATGAGACTCTACCTACATATTTTATAGATTATACTGAATTCATAGCTCCACAACATCAGCACTCTCTAAGAGCCATTGAACCTCATATTGAGTGCATAAATATGAAAGAACGACACATGATAGAATGCGCACTAGTGCTATATAACAAACTCCTAAGGAAAATATCAAAATGAAAAATAATGGATGGCCTGTAGAGAATATAGCGGCATGTCATATACACAAGAACAATTATTGTATATAAGAATTAAAGTATAAAACAGCACTGATTCAATAATATAGTCTAATGTCCAGAACAGATTACAGAGAAGATAGCATTATAAAAAGTCATGATTTAATAAGAGACACAACCTGCAAACCTTAACCCGCTATTACAGATTTGACAATAAGATGAATATATAATACATTGAAGTTCAAGTTGTTTTACTTCCAGCTCTAAACCTCACATTAGAGCGATTCTGACATCACCAGCTGCATGCATTACAGATATGTGGCTTTTCACTGGGTATGCTCACCTTTACTTTTGTTGCTACCTGCCAAATCAGTAGAGATTGTTGTAAAAAAAAACAGATCACAAAGGACAACTAGAGCCCATGAACAGACAAGAAAGAAATCAACCAATCAACTTAACTCACCACAGAGAATAATGCAGAGATCCCGACCCCAACTCCAATCCATAAAAGAGGGGAGCCTCTAAAATGTTTCAAAAATATTAGAAAAAATATATGACGCAAATACATCAGGTGATAAAAATTTAGAGAAGGGGGAGAAGGTTGGAAGAGAAAAGAAGTCCCTCCCAGACTTAAATGGAAGAAATAGGACAGTAGCTTACATATATGATGGTGGGGGTGGTACTGGGAGTTGAGGCGTAGCACTAGCTGTGGACATCTCACTGCTGCTTGAAGATGAAATTCTTGCAAAATTTTGTCTCTCTAATTTCATCAAAAATGCAGTGCACAAACAAAGTGTTACACAAAGAAACCACAAATGGGGGGCGAAAAAAAAAAGGTAGATGCTAAACATAAACATAGGCAGACTAAAAAAGTGCGATATATAAGTGATATAGTTGTCAAACAAGAAAGTGCTGTATAGTTATCTGAGGGTCAGGATTTGATACCAGAAAGTACAACTATTGTATTAATTACTTCTAGTTCTATTAGACTTCAACCCTTCATGATGTTTAACCCTAAACTTGTAGCAAGAAAAATATATAAAGGGACTCATATGTTCATATATCTCCATCGCTAAGTCAAGGATAGCCGTTTTAGTTGAGGCTCTTGAGAAGGAGGACGAACGATCCTCATGCAATCAGGCTGCATATTTCCTAATTAATTATCCCATCTAAAATTTTCTCCTTGTCATTTCGTCTGTCACATTTTCATTTTTTATTTTTTTGGCGGATAGGATAGCTAGCTTCGAACCGATCATGTTTTTTTTAACAAAAAACTGGAACTATGTTAAGGCTCTAAACTTCTCTGGATAGAGGCTTAAAGCCCGTCCCGACCTACCAAACTACATAGTGGGCTTATCGTAATGGATGATTTACATTGTTCATCTTGAACTACGCATTATTAAATGTATGTGGACAAAAGAGGAACATGGTTCAAAGATTTCTAATTCATTCATAGAATGATTGCAAAACAAAAGGTTGTTTAGCATAGAACAAAAGATCCATTAGACGGATGACATAAACACTTTCAAATTACATAATTTTTTTTGCCTACATATGTTTTATGATGCGATAAATGAGATGGATAGAATGGATCATCTTTTAGTTGACTGATCATAAAGTTTCATAAGTACATCGGCGACTGATCATCGCACACTATTATGCGCATTCACCTAGAAGAAGTACACACATATTATGGCAAAAACCATGGATCTATGTCATCAGAAAACTATTATATACTGACATCACTCTCCCCAAAAAACCATCATAATAATTGCTGATCCTATGTCATGCGTTGTTTACATTTTATAATTGCAATTTCTTCAAAAATTAACGAGCACAATTAACATCATCACCAAAGAATGCTAAAAGATCACCATTTTTAGAAATTCTTCGAGAATCTCCATCTCTGCTCCCGCTTCTAATCGCAGATACAACAAAGCTCTGCCTTTTCCCGCCTCCAACTCCTCGAAGAGAAGGATAAGCCGGCCACCGCCGGCTGAGGATTAAGCTAGGGTTTGGGGAACCAGCGAGGACTGGGAATTTGGAGGATAAGAGCGCAGAATTTTCCATTAATGGTAAGGTCGAGCTCGAAACCCTAGAAAAAGTTGAGATTTTTGGTCGAGGGTTTTAGGGGGGAGAGGAGAGTGAAAGGGGCAAGTTGGGAGTTGGATCGAGATGATAACAGGGAACGGATATCGAGGAGCTGGGCTTCCAATGTATTCAGCCCATGATTTATACGTGAAATTTTCCAAAAGAATGTTGGGCTGGCTTGTATTGTACACTGACTTTGTTTTTGAGATTTTTTCGATTTTTGTCTCTCACGCCTCGTTTGATACGCGGGAATAAGTGGGAATGGAATGCAATTCCCACTCTTTATTCATACCTACCAAACACGATGTATTTTTAGATGCTAGAATTGCTATTCCCACTTCTTATCAATTCCCACTTTATGTGAGAATTGTCATTCTCAACCATTTAACAAGGAATTGATATTCCCACTTAAGTGGAAATGAAAATAATCAAATAATTCCCGATTATACCCTCCTTAAAAGATACGAATAGATATAAATTCCCATATGAAAAAATTTTTTATAGAAAAAATATTATTAGATGCTCGTACAAATATACAAATAGATATAAAATATTAAAATACTTGTTCGACCTTGCTCGTATTATTTTGCTCGTATTATTTTATGGGTATTTTTATTAGAATTTGGATATTTCTAATAATACGTTGAATGCGATAGTTTATGCATATAAAATTTTAAACTATAGATACTATAGTTTATATTAATTTTGGACATGGGCATTATTAGAAAACTAAATTTTATTCTCACTTGTGAATAAATGATACCAAACATGGGAATGAGAATAAGATTGTCATTCCCGTTTCATTCTCTAAACGCGCCCAAACATGAGAATGAGAATTAGCATTCCATTCCCACATCTATTCCATTCCATCCCCACCTTCTTTCCATTCTCACTTGACTCCATTCCCGCGTACCAAACAAGGCGTTAAAGCCTTTCATACTTGAATCTAGTCCCTCAAATCACTGAAGTTGCTATCAAGTAACTTAAAATTTTAAGTTATTTTTGAAATTAGTCCCTCAATCACTAAAATTACTATTACATTCCCCAATTCTTGAGTAATTTTGAAATTAATCCCTCCAATCAAGTGTAGAAGTAGCAATTGGAGGGATTAATTTGAAATGCCTAATGAGAATTTGAGTCCTAATAGCTATTTCAATGATTTGAGTAGCTAATTTCGAAAATAACCAAAGATTTGAGGGACATAATAGCAATTTTGATGATTTGAGGGACTAATTTCAAAATATAAAAGATGCAAGGCACTAATATCACAAAATCCCTTTCCCTTTCTCACTAACCCAGCAAACCCCTAAAACTCCAAATAGTTCCAAATCAGGCCCCAAAACTTTTTGCCTTTTTCACACACCCTCAGAAAACAAAAGGAGGAACTAGTCCCACTTAAATCAATAATAGAATTGGACAGATCAATTGCAGGAGACACTTTTGAAAACCTTTGTTAAGATGAAAGTTTTTGGGGGAATTAACTGAGACACTTTGGAATTTTCATATTTTGTGGAAAAAGTTTTAGGGTTCAGGGGAAAACGAGTTCAGGAAAATTTGTGGGAAACTCCCCAGAAATTTTGGGGGTTTGATGAAGTTTACACTTGACAACACGACACTAAATGCTGGGCTAAAATACCAGATTGGCATTTTAAATCGACCCAAAATGACAATAGAGCATTTTAAATAGCTCCGACTACAATAAGGCCTCATAATTGTTCAAAAGTGACAATAAGGCCCATATTTTCATGGGACTCGGCCAACTCCCTCTCTCCTCCCTTCAAGCTCCCCACACCTGCATGGCTGACCTCCCCTCTCCCTCTCCCTCCCTGAACCCAAACCTATCAAACCCAACAACCAAAAACCTCTCGCCTTCACCCTCAACCTCTTCAACTCCTTCCTCGGAAGCTCCAACTCCGCCCTCGTCGCGGCTGCCAAGCCATGAGAAAGATAGTCCACAACATCAAAAACCTCAGTAAAGCCGAACCCAAACCCCAACGAGAATTAGTTCAACAAGTCTTAGAGTTCAGAGAAGAGGGGAGTGTGAATGTGCCGTGGGCGAGGGTGGAGGAGAGAATGGTGTTCAGGAGAAAGAAGGAGAGAGTGGCGACGAGGGCGGAGTTAAAGAGGTTGAGGGTGAAGGCGAGATGTTTTTGATTATTGGGTTTGATCGGTTTGGATTCAGGGAGGGAGAGGGAGAGGGGAGGTCAGCCATGGAGGTGTGGGGAGCTTGAAGGGAGGAGAGAGGGAGTTGGCGGTCCGTGAAAATATGAGTCTTATTGTCACTTTTGAACAATTATGAGGCCTTATTGTAGTCGGAGCTATTTAAAATGCTCTATTGTCATTTAGGGTCGATTTAAAATGCCAATCTGGTATTTTAGCCCTAAATGCTGGGTATGTTTCTCAAAAATAAAAGGATGACGTGTCTTAACTATTTTCTACGTAAGGCACTTTAACAAAATCAAAATTACGAAATTACAATCGCTACACAGTCCATAAGCCCATAACATTGTATTTTCTGTATTATTTAAGTCCGTGGTTGGGACTGGACGCTCACCTAAGATCCAAAGTCATGCTCCCTTTGTTTTAGGCCCAAGATGTTGGGTCTTGAAGGGTCTTCCCAAGGGCCCATTGAGTGTTGACTGACAGTCACTGAGATGCACACTATAGTTAATTTAATATTAAAGTGAAGTTTACGCATGGGGTGTTGTTTTCTTGAAAAGCAAAGAAGACACTATTATTTTTTATATAAATCGTTAATTGTTCAATGGATGATAATGAATAATTGTTAAAATATTAAGACACATCAAACTAAACTGAAAACCCAGAAGCACAACAAAAGAATGTGGATTAACGCTGCTTCTTATCAGACTGCAGAACATTGTGCAAAAATAGTGGTGGGTCTTCTAGCCATACCACAAAATCATCAATTTTCTTACCTCTTCAGACCATACATGAGCCGTTACATTCCTCGTTTGACGAACTACCTGAAAATCTCATTCCTCGAGTCATGTGCAACATTGCTAAATATCATCCACAAAGTGTTTGAAATTGAGTGTTGCTCCGCTTCATTTTGGATATCTCTAATTATGGCCTCCACATCTTCTTTGAAAATTTCCTTCCCACATCTAGTGTCAAGAACAAATGTAATATCTTCTCACATTGCTTGGAATTCTGCATGCTCAGAATTACCTTGCATCCAAATATTATGATGAGTATATGACAATAGTTAGTAATGTATATTATGATAATTGTTCTGAATTTATCTAAAAGATATTGGGGGCTTTCTACAAAAGTTATTGGAGGTTTAGTGTGATTTCGAAAGCTCATAGGGTCTATTTACTGCAAAATGATGAAAGTTCATGGGGTTTATAGTAATTTACCTTATTTAATATTATAATTCTTAGTTCAAGCAATACTATTAAAATAATTATATTGTCTATATACTATAAAAATTTATCTAATTTAATTTTTAATTATGCTCCTAAATAATTTAGTACTATAAATATTTTATAAATTTTTATTATACTATCATTAACAATTAATAGTACTATTATTAATATTAAAATAATTTTTTAAAGATTAGTTTTCAATCATTACTAAGTATAGATTATTCAGTATCATGTAATAATCTTTTAGAAAATACTCTAAAAATAATATTAAATTATTTATTTAATTTATTTAATAATATAAAACTAAATAAATAGTGTAATTCATAATTTATGTGATATTATTAAAATAATTACACTATTTATGCGATTCTAAATTTATTCTATTTATTTTATTGCTCATTGAATTATAGTATAATTCTTAATAGTATTTAGTAATATATATTCTATTTATACTATTATTTTAATTATTTTATTATAATGCATAAATAATTATTATAATAATTTAATTGGTAACTACCAATAATTGTGTATACTTATTTTATAAATTACTTTATTTTATTATATTTAAACAATTAATAGTTATAACATTATTGATAATTATAATTATTTAGGAAGGTGAGGAGGTGCATAATTAGTAAGAGGTTATATTTATTTAATGAAAGATTAATTAGAGATAATGTCATAGTTAGAATTTATCAAAATTTGAGAGGGCAATTATTGAAAATTATCAAATTTTAGAAGGGTAAAAGAGGCAATCAAAAGTTTTAACACCCCAATCCTCTTTTTAAGTAGTATAGATATAGATATAGATATAGATATAGATATAGATATAGATAGATAGATATAGATATAGATAGATAGATATAGATATAGATATAGATATAGATATAGATTTTTATATAGTTGAAACAATCGGAAAAACAATCGAAATGATCCCTTATGCTTAGACATTTTTGGTAATAACTTCTATTGCTTTTGTTGATATCAATATTGTTAACTCATAAAAATATTAACATTGTGGTTAAAGAATTGTATAAAATATACAGACAAATAGTCAATAACTCCTCCAAAGTCAAAAAGTCCCCAATATCTAAGTCTACAATCTAGCTGCATATATATAAACTAAACAGTATATTAATAATTAGCATCTAGACCAAATCCAGCTTTCCGCTCATCTTGAATACATGCAACAAAACAAACTAGTCCTTTAGATGCCTATATATGAAATTAATCAAAGGGAGGAATCGAATATAAATTGATTGTGCCTTTATTTTTTCCCCTTTTCTTAGCAAAAGTGTACGTAGCTTTGGCTATTGGCATCAATACTTCTAGCTTTTTCTAATCTACAAGAAGTGATGTAACATTAGATAAAGAGCTTATGCATGCGATAATATTCTAATAATTAACTTCATTTAGAATATAGAATTATGACACTTAATTATTATTATAATTTCAGAATTTTGATACAGTTGGAAATCTGTTTTTATTAAAAAATAGTTGTAAACTATAATGATTTCATAGGTAAAGGATATTAAATTATGTACTCTATAAGTTGATGGGAGTACTTCTAGTGCATCCGACACACAAAAGAGGGCTAAACATATATTTGCCTTATATTCATCCTCCTCTCCTATATACTACAGATTTGGATAACCATCACAAGTTCAACTACAAATGGACAATTTTCAGTCTTGCAGACAAAGTGATTGGATGTATGAATATAACTGTAGAGGTTTCTTGCATGGAGGCATCCACATTCCCCTGGTCTCTCAAACTTGGATTATTAATTTGTCTTCATGCATAAACATTCTTTTCCACTATTTGGAACTTCGAATTAAAGTTTCATGATCCATAATCGAGGAGTCCTGCTTGCAAATGCTTTAACTTGTTCTCTAGAAAATCTTCCTATTAAAATATATTGGTCTACTCTTGAAGATAGGTAAGCTCTCAAGAGGTGATTGGAAACTACTTTTGGATAAGTCAGGATGCGTTTAACAACTTAGAAAAATCGAAATTTATCTTATGGAGGGAGAATCACTCTTCTCAATTCGGTCCTCTGCTATTCCTTTATATTATCTCTCTTTTTATAAATTACCAGTTTGGGTAAGAAAAGACATTGATTCTATATGAAGGTATTTTTTTTTTTTTGTGGTAAGAGTGACTCTCCGAAGAGTACTTCAGTGAATTGGAAGAAAATATGTTGCTAAAAAAACGAGGGTGGTTTGACCGTTATTGATCTGAAACGTTTTAATGAGGCTCTTTTGTCTAAATGGATGCGGAAAGTGCTAATTAATGATAGTCTTGCGGGAAGGATTATTCTTACTATATTTTTCTCCAATAGAATGGGTATTAATCTTCAAAATTAAAGTGTAATTCATCTCTTATTTCTGTCAGCAATATCAATTCAGAATCCCAAAGATAACAAATCAATTAGCTGGAAATTGCCTGCCATGATTACAATATTTAGTTACCTAAAGATTGCAAATCACTTACCATAATTTTACTAATTTCTTACCATCAATACTGTAAATATCTTACCATTATTGGGTGTAAATTTGTTGCCTTACAGATTGTAATTAATGGTTATAATTTAAGCCAATTGTATACAGCAATCAATCAAGAAAGTTAATCATTCATATGGTATCAGAGACCTGCGATTAAAAGCCCAACCTTGATCCATGGCTTCTCCACAAAATTCAACAGCAATCATCTCCAAATTCCCCTTTCCAACAAAGCTTACCCACACAAATTTCACAGTGTGGAGATCACAAATTCAATCGACCTTAATCGGTCACGATCTCCTTGGTCACATCAATGGCTCCA
The DNA here is from genome assembly GCA_012295165.1 of Asparagus setaceus. Lineage (NCBI taxonomy): Eukaryota > Viridiplantae > Streptophyta > Magnoliopsida > Asparagales > Asparagaceae > Asparagus > Asparagus setaceus. The sequence continues at coordinate 4,681,993 of CM022710.1, forward strand.
GAGCTCCTCCACCAAGGACTATACCCGACGCCACTGACAACACCAAGCAAGTTCAAAATCCAGACTACCATCAATGGTACCGTCAGGATCAACTTATCCTCAACGCCATTCTCGGCAGTTGTATCGAAACGATACAACCCCACATCTCTATTGTTGCCTCATCCAAGGGTGCATGGGAATGTCTAGTCATTCTTCTTGCCAACAAATCACGATCAAGAGTTATGTCTCTCAAGGAACGCCTCATCAACAATCAGCGTGGCTCGCGATCTGTTTGCAAGTACCTCCAAGAAATGAGATCTATCTCCGATGATCTCACTCTACTTGACCAGCCCCTCTCCGAGGATGATCTTGCCCTACACATCCTCGCAGGTCTGGGATCAGAATTCAAAGAAGTTGCAGCGGCTATCCGGGTCCGTGACACATCAATCACCTTCGATGAACTCTATGATAAACTCACAGACTACGAGCGTCATCAAAAAAAGGAAGTAGATACGAGTTCATCTCTTTCCCTCGCAACAGCCAACTATGCCAATCGACAAAATCGCCCTCAACAGCAACAGGGCAGCCCCTTCCACAATCGGAACAACAACTTTAGTCGCTTCAACATCAATCAATACGCTACTCCTCGCAACAATAACTGGAATAACAACAACAACAACTCGACTCGCTCCAGCAACTACTGCAACTTCTGCAAATGTCCCGGACACATCACTAGGGACTGCCGCAAACTCTCATGCTTCCTCCGTGAGAATGAAGTCCAGTTAAATCAATTGCAACACCAGTCGCAATCTCCATCCCCACATGTTGCAAATGCTACAAATATGAACCACTCTACTCCCTCTTCTTGGCTATTGGACACCGGTGCTTCTCACCACGTCACATCTGATGTTGGGATCCTTCACAGCTACACCGATATGGTGGACCCGATGAGATCAACATAGGTGATGGTTCAGGTTTGAAAATCTCCCACAGTGGTAACACAAAAGTTCTTTCTCCTCACAAGTCCTTTGATTTAATAATGTCTTATGTGTACCATCCATCACTCAAAATCTAATCTCAGTTGCAAAATTTTGCAAAACCAACCAAGTCTCACTTGAATTTTTTCCTTTACATTTCTTGGTGAAGGATCTTCGCACGGGGGAGCCTTTTCTTCGCAGGGATAACCGTAATGATGTCTACTGCTTTCCAAGTTGAGTCAACCCTCAAATAAACTCCACATCAAAGTCTGAAATAAGTGAGTGGCACTATCGTCTCGGTCACCCTTCCAATCGAGTTCTCCAATCTATTGTTTGTTTAATAAATTAGTGTCTAATGTTTCTCTAGTCAACAACTTTCAATGTAACTCATGTGATTGCAATAAAAGTCATAAACTCCCATTTGGTAAAAACTCACTCAATGCTTCAAAACCCCTACAGCTACTATATACTGATGTTTGGGGACCCATAGAAACATCATGTGATGGCTTTCATTACTACCTATTTTTTGTCGATCACTTCACTAAATACATTTGGCTATATCCTATGAAACGCAAATCTGATGTTGCCATCATATTTCCTCAATTCAAAAAACTTGTCGAAACTTTCTTTCAACTGCCACTAATATCCATCTACTCTGATAATGGTGGTGAATACAAATTCCTTACATCTTCTCTCACATCCTACGGTGTCTCTCATCTCACCACCCCTCCCTATACTCCTGAACACAATGGAACATCAGAACGTCGTCATCGCCATGTTGTAGAAATAGGTCTTACACTCTTACACACAGCCTCTCTTCCCTCTTCATACTGGAGTTACGCCTTCCAAACTGCTGTCTACCTTATAAACCGTCTACCCACACCAGTTCTTAACTTTCAATCCCCATTTGAAAAACTCTTCCAACGTCCACCAAACTACACTCGTCTCAAAATCTTTGGCTGTCTCTGTTATCCTTGGATACGGTCATACAACTCCTCTAAACTCCAACCTCGATCTACCCCTTGCATATTTCTCGGGTACTCAACTACTCAGTCTGCCTACAAATGTCTCGATCCCACTACAAGTAAAATCTACATATCTCGCCATGTCAAATTCGTCGAAACAGTCTTTCCAATGCAACTCTCAAGTAGACATCATGCGGTCCCTCAGCACGATACGGACTCCCTGTAGGCGTTAAAAATTGCTTATCAATACCCAAACAAGACTCGTAAACGGTGGGTTGACAACCGACGATCCATCCCGCGAGCGACCAGCAGTGTCGGCATTCCATGGCATAAAGCGATCGGCGAACCCATGAAGTAAGTCGGTATCTGCAGGCCGTGAAAGCAACCCGCGTCGTGGAGAAACCCGGCAGCCGAAGCCAGCGAAGGTTATTTTCACTCAAGCGTCGGCGAGGCGGAATCAAGCCTTAGTCCGTCGATGCAAGCAGCCGTTTGAGCTCGAAGTTGATCGGACACGGACTCAAACACAACGGCGACATCACCGAGCAAAGCTAAGCCCTAAGACCGAAAGTCGACCGGAAAACAACAGAAGAGTCGACGGAAAGGCCGAGGCGGCCAGATGGCCATGACAGCACCTGACAGTGGCAAGGTGGCTCACGACCACTTTGGCGAGCACCTCGGCTAGCTGGCGGGCCTGGCCCTTGAGGAGGGCTCAACCTGCTTTGGTAGGGCTCCTGGCCAGTGTGCTGGTAGGCCTGGCACCAGTAAGTGCCTTCGACCCAGTGGTAGGAGCCACCTATCGGCCGGCGCCCCCTTTTATAAATAGGGGATCTTGCTCATCGGAGGCGGATGGGATTTGGAGGATCTGGGATTGGTGATTCGAGGCTTGGACTTGGATTTTGAGGATTTGGCTTTGGCTTTGAGGCGTTTTCGGAGTTCCGAAGAATTCTCACGAGATCCACGAGCCGTCAAGCGTTCGAGCACCGGCCAGTACAAGTCCATGACGCGTCGAGATCCACAAATCAAGTAAGAAACTCGATTGAACTACGAGATACCCTCTAGGTTAAGCCGTCTTAATCTCGAGGATAGCGGTGATTTCTCCTTGTAGATCTCACCGCTCGGCGATCCTCTCCCGTGAGTGTGATCCCGCGGTGATCCTCTCCCGTGAGTGTGATCCCTCGGCGCCGTTTCCTTCGTGAAGCGAGCCCTCGTCGTAGTTCCGGAAGGGTTTACACGGGATCGAATTGGCGGTAGTCCACGGACGAACAAAAGTCCGGCATAGGCAAAGAACATGGCGAGGATCCGGAAAATAGAGATCCTCGTGTTTGTTCTAAAAGGAAGAAAGTTGTAATTTTCGTTTTCATTGTGCGCCTAAAATAAAGGCATTTCTTTTATTTGAAATTTTGTTGTAGCAGTACGTACACAAGTTCAAACGAGCAATAATAACACCAACTTTCCCCTTGAACAAGCCGGCAACCACGATGGGAGCAGGTCTCAAGTCGAGATCGTCGTGTCATCAGCAGCGAATCCGCATCCCTACCGTAAGAAGTCAAAGGCCAAGGGCGATAGGAAAAATTTCTGGCGCCGGACCATAAAGGGGCGCTGCCTCTGACCCCCGCCCGCTAACCGGCTAGCGGGACCGCCGAAAACTCTGCGTAGGGTGTAATAATTACGCCAATAAGTCAACGAATCCAAGTTGATCCGGGTTCCACAGGAGTATCATACTATCATCCTTGTCCGGATCGTCCTCCCCCACAAATCCGAATGATCTCTGCAAGAAAGATCCATTTGTCCTCGTCCGAACTTTAAAGGCGAGGATCTTAACTCCGCCGTTGCGGGTTGCACCAAATGGCATCCTTCCGGCATCCAAGATCGCCGGATCTATGGAAGATCGCCGATGAAACTCCGGCGTTGAGTTCGCCAAGACCACGGAATCATCGGCGGTGTCCGCTACAAAGTGGATCCGAAGTCGGGAGGTCAAGAACCTCATCAATAGGTGCACGCAACTCCTCCAAGCCTAACAAATGATTGGTTCCGCTCAAACGAACCGATCAACACTTGAAGAACGATATCCGAGAGGCGGGTACACACCGCGCTCTAGTTCGGGAGGCCGGATGTAGAAGAAGGGACAGTAGAAGCCGCCAAAATGCGCCAAGTTTGGAGTCCGAATCCGGAACAATTCGGACGAAGGCCAAAACGTTAGTCAAGAATCACCCCTCAGCCGGTTCGGCTAAGGCTCGGCGCCACGGGGTGACTTGATTCAAAGAAGATCACACCTCCGATTTCATCCAAATGTCCATCCAGCTGCGGCTCGCCGGCCGATCCCGTTGGCGTATCGAGCAAGAAAACGGCTTTGGAGCACCTCGCTCATTGCATGATGAGGTAAAGGTATTCGATCAAAGAACGATTGGGCCCGTTAAGGAAGTCGGTCACTCTACAGTGAAGTCGCACCCTCAACCGTGATAAGAAGATTCCGTAGCCGCTCTCCGGGATTCGGATCGAAGTTCGAGAGCCCGTCGAAACCGGCTCCGCCAAAGGTGAACGTTGAGATTAGTGACTCTTGGAACCTCGATAATGTGACTCATCCTCGAAGAGACGTTTTCATCGGCGACGATGACGTTATACCCGAGAAGTCATACCAACACACGAAGGGTTGCTCCGCATTCATGCCGGCGTAGTTGTACTATCGTCTTTGGGGTATGAAGTAATCTCGAAGAGAAGTTCCCCAATTGAACACGCATTGTCCGGTGTTCTCAAACTATCGAGCGGTGTTGCGTCGCACCAAGCCAGCTCCAAGAAGCGTCGCTCTTTGATAGGCTTGGCAACAAGATCGAGTCTCAAAGGCGATATGACCAGCAGGTTGGGATCGTAATCCTCCTCGAAGATGAATGCTCATGGCGATTGATAATAATCCACATGAGGGAGACGGATATTCGTCGATTCATCGGCTTGGGATCCCGACACCAGACCTCGGAGAAGCTTTCAAAGCTTTGATGTCAAATATGACCACGGTCCGATCCCCGCTACTATTGAGGGTGATATGCCAACATGGGAAGACCTGGATCCATCAACTCGAGGCGGTTTGGGGATAGATTCGAACAAAGAGACCCCCACTAAGGCGAGGTAGTCCAGTTAACATGGGTGATGAGAAACATCCTAAACTCATAAACGTCAAGAATAGTCTTCCCTCGAAGAGAAGGAGAGCTGATTGCCCCGGGGAATACATCGATTTGGCTTGGGGCTATGAGGACATGGGACTTGACCCTAATGTGGCGACCATCGCCTCAACATCAAGATGGATGTCAAACCCAAGCAGCGGCAAAGACGGTTCGATCCACAAATATTGCGAGCAATCGTTGACGAAGTAAAGAAACTCATAGAATGGGATTCATCGAGAAATTCAACATCCGGATTGGGCGAATATAGTCCGGTCATGAAGAAGAATGGTTCGATTAGGATCGTGTTTACTCACAGACCTGAAACCGCTTGCCGAAAGACGACTTCCCTCTTCCAATCACCGATGTCATCAATTAGACAATACGTGTGGATTTGAAGAATGTCGTTCATGGATGGTTTCTCGGGGTATAATCAAATCAAGATGCACCCCATGGCGAAACACCGGTGAAGCCATCGGTATATTATTTTCTACACGGTCATGCCGCTTCGCTTAAAGAACGCCCGTGCAACATACCAGGCTGGCTGAAATTTTCCAGATCATCTTGAAACCGGTCGAATGCTACGTCGACGATTTGGTCGTGAAAAGCCGTGACAAAGGAGATCACATCAAAGATCTTAGAACGGTATTGAACTCATGCGAACTCATCAACTAAAGATGAATCCCGCCAAATCCTTCCTTGGGATGTCGATAGCAAGTTCCTTGGCCGTCGTCACCAACAAAGGAATCCATGTCGATCCGATAAAGTAAGGCGATTCAAGAATTGCAACTCAGAAATCCGAGAGAACTCGGGGTTATAGGGCGATTGGCGTACATCCGGCGGTTCATATCGAACCTATCGGGAAGTGCCGGCCCTCCAAGTTGAACAAGAAGCGTGTCGTTTATTTGGGACGGCGCATCGGCGTTTGAAGAGATAAAATGCGTATCTCGCTAAACCTCCTGTTCTTGTTGCACCGCCGTCGGAAAACCGCTCCCCGATCTACGTCAAAACGGCATCACCGTTAAGCGTCTTACTCGCGAGACGGCGGCAGCTGATCCTTAACAGGCGATGTATTACTGAGAACATTGGTGTGGCGGTCTCATACCCAATGGTCGGCGGTGTCTTGCATTAGTGTTAGAACCGGAAAATGCGACACTATTTGGTCGGACGGGCGATTTATGTTATCTCTAACGTAAATCCGGTCGAATATTTATGATCCAGGCGGCCTCAATGAGTTGGCTTGGCAAAATGGGCTTTGCTTTTGTCCCAATATGACTTGCACTTCAAACGAAGTCGGTCAAAGGACAAGCGATTTGTGATCTCTTGGTTGCCCGGCCGACAACATTACAGTTGAGCTATGATGATCTCCGGATGAAGTTCGAAGAAGTCAACACTACATCGCACCAACAAATATGGCGATTATATTTTGTGAGCCTCTCGGGCCACTAATGTGGCAAGTACCGGATGTTCTAAAATCTCCATTTGGAGTCGGGTTATCTGATTTCCCGGGAATCGTATGCCCGTGCTTATTCACTCACCGAACCTTGTTCCAATAACGTAGCCAATACAACGCGTTACCATTCGGTTAGCTTGCGAGGCAGGGGTCGAATATCTCGGCATCACGGCGATTCACAACCGATAGTTAAGCGTGGTTCGTGGTGACTCTGAGGTCAGAATCCGGATCTAATCCCTATCATCGGTAGCAATCGAAATGGCGGACTTCGTTCGAAGAGTTCTTCATCGAATATATCCCGCCGCCCAAACGCCACGCGGATGCATGGCGTTAGTGTCGTTAGCACAACCTTAGAGGCCGAGCAGCTAGTTACGGTGGGGACTCACCAACTCTTCGTACCATTATACGATGAGGCACAAGAAGGTAAGGGGTAGTTACCAAAAGTACATGCAACCCAAACCAAGTTGGAGCCGAGAGATTGGCGCTTTGCTATCATCGATTACGTCTTACATGGTATTCTACCGAAAGGCGTGAAGGAAGAAGAGTCAATCCGGCGAAGAGCTCAAAGATTCTTTACGACCACGAAACCGGATGCATGCCATATCGCCGGAATGCGATGGTCTTTATCGATGCCTCTCAAACAAAGAGCGGAAAGGGTCCCGAGCTTTGCGAAGGTGAATGTGTGTGCGCACGGCCGGTCCCCAAGCTCTGGCGTCCGAGAATGGGCTACACGGCCGCGATGATTAATGACTTGCGTCAGTACGCTCGGAAATGCCCGCGCGTCGATTCGAATTATATGCATCGACCTCGGGCGATTTACCCTTCGCCACATCCCGCCATTGAGACATGGGGAATGGACGTTGTAGGTCCCATTTTTCCTCCGTCAGTTAAAGGAGATCGCTTTATTCTAGCGATCACCGACTACTTCTCCAAGTGGGCTGAAGCAATCCACTAAAGGAGGTCAAGGCGTCAAGTACATTCGGATTCATCAAACACCATGTCATATGACATGGTGTCCCAAACGGTCGTGCATGACAACGGTCCCCACAATTCCTTCCTTCGAGGTTTTGCGAAAAATTCAAGATACAAGATGTCTGCGTCGGCGGCTATAATCCGGCTAAAATGGATTAAGCTTCAACAAGACGATCATCAAGATTTTGTCGAAGCTTGTGAAGAATAACAAGCAGGCCGATGATAAACTCGGAGAAGCACTCGGGCATATCGCACAACGTGCGTCGCCACGGAGCTACCCACTCTCGGTTTACGGGTGTGAAGCAATTCTCCGTTGGAAATCAGTTCCGTCGCCGTCGCCCTTGCAGCAGAGATGGACGGCGAAGAACAACATCAAAAGCGTCGAAGAACTTGAGATGTTAGATGAGAAGCCGGACAACAATTCATTGATCAAGCTAGAAATGTCGAGGCTTTCAACAAGAAAGTTCGACAGAGAACCTTAAGGAGGAGATCTCGTCCTCATTGCTAGGCGGCCGATAATTCGACTCCAAAAGAAAGGTAAATTCGAACCCAAATGGGAAGGACCAGTTTATAATAGACCTGATCTATTCAGTGCATATCATATTATCACCTGGCGGCGGGAATTAATAGATAAATGGGAAGTTTCTAAAAGTATTATCCTTAGTACATTCGGGATAACCGTTTGATGGGAAGTTCCTCGAGAGAATATCTCACTCATATTCATGAGGATAACCCTAAATTATTGTGTTTTCCTCCAAAATTCTCTCACCGATCAAATTCATGTGGTGGGCCCACTAAAATCTCTCACGTCCACCACGGCAAATTCCCCTCTCGATTCCTTCCCACGGCAGAGGTCCACTCAGGTCAGTTGCTTAATCCTACAAAAGCGAAAGCTATCCATACCCTTCCAAGATTCTCGAATTGGAGACCCCACTCTTAGTTTCTCATCGGAAATAGAATACATTCTTCCTTTCCCACCTTCACCGGAGACATATCCTTCTTCTTGAAAGCAAGAGATAGACATTCTTCCTCTCTTGTCTTAGATTCTCGGAGTGGAGATCCCACTCTTAGTTTCATCTTTCAAGATTCTCAAGATGGAGATCCCATTTTGAGTCTCTTTCAGGGACAAAATCCTTCATTTCGGCCTTGGGAGATAGGAGACAAGATCCTCCTTCCTCTCCATCAATAAGAGATAGGATACAAAACCTTCCTCTCTTATTTCAAATTCGTGAGCACACGGAGATAGGACACAAAACCTTCCTCTCCGGCAAGAGATAGATCTGAAACCCTCCTCTCTTGTTCATCCCTTACTGGAGATAGGAGACAAGATCCTCTTTCCTCTCCACCTTGAGAAATAGAATACATTCTTCCTTTCCCACCTCAATCAATCTTAATCCGGTTCAACCCTTCTCGGTCAAAGAAGGGGCCAAGATTCATCTTGGGGTATTTTATCGAAGCCTAAGAAGGGATAAAGCCAGCGCCTCCACGCAGCGTTGCGGTTTAGTCTTTCTCATTGAAGAAGACACGAGTTGATTAGGGGCATTTTATCCGAAGCCTAAGAAGGGATAAAGCCAGCGCCTTAGCGTTGCGGTTTAGTCTTTCTCCGATTGAAGACACGAGTTGATTAGGGCATTTTATTAGAAGCCTAAGAAGGGATAAAGCCAGCGCCTCACAGCGTTGCGGTTTAGTCTTTCTCCGATTGAAGAAGACACGAGTTGATTAAGGGCATTTTATCCGAAAGAAGGGATAAATAAAGCGCTACCGCAGCGTTGCGGTTTAGTCTTTCTCGATTGAAGACACACGAGAGTTCGATTACGGGGCATTTTATCGGCCTAAGAGGGATAAAGCCAGCGCCTCACCGCAGCGTTGTAGGGTAGTCTATTCGTGATAAAGGCGAGCCTCATTACTCAACATCGTAGCATTAAGTCTAGAAGAGTTTCATTCTTTTAGCACAGCGTTGTGTGTGGAGCAGTTTAGATAATCTACATGCTAGCCAACTCAAGCGGTAGTTGGTAAAGGCTCATCAAACCCGTTGAAGGTGGGGATTGGCCAATAACCCTAAAGTCAGCGCCGCAGCGTTGGGTTTAGTTTTCGATTGAAGAAGACACGAGTTGATTAAGGGTACATCATCCGAAGCCTAAGAAGGGATGAGTCGATGCAACAGCGTTGCGGGTGGTCTCTTAGTAAAAGAGTAAAGTCTATGTATTCAATACCATAGCAACAAGACTAGAAGAGTTTCATTCTTTTAGCATAGCGTCACGTCTTGAATGGATTTGGACAATCCGCCGCAGCTAGTAATTCAAGCGGTAGTTGGTAAAGGCTAATCAAATCCGTTGGTGAGGTTTGCCAAAATCCTATAAGTATTATGGTTAATTATTACGTGAAATAAAAGAATCATAATAGAGCACAAAGAGACGAAATATGTTTTGCTTTAACTTAGATACTTTATTGAGGAAAGCTTGTTGAAGTTCCTCTGGCTTCGACCTGAAAGTCTCCTGTTGCCATTAAGGGCCTCATGATCTCCTTCTTGATGTCTCGGCTTACGCTTGAGAGTTCAAATTCCTCGAGACACGACCGCGAGTCTTTTCTTTGTTGGCCTTCGTCGACTTCAAGGCGATCGGCTCCCTCGCCGCTTGAAGCTCTGTTGAGCTCTACTATCCCGCTTCTCCAGCGTGACACAAGACCAAAAATGTCCCACGGAAGATGAAGCTTGAACATGGCGATCTCCAAATGATGCACGGCCTCGCTGCATTTGAACCGAGTCGGTAAACATCGGCATGGGCCGGTGGAAGTCATATATGAGGCGAGCTACTCAAAATCTTGTAGACTTTGGAGCTTAACCTCTAAATGGTGAAATCATCGGCAAGGTGGCACAGGCGGACTCAATCTTCGGATATTCTCCCATGCCCTACTCCAAATAGGATTACGAGTTCCTAATTCTTAGCGAGAAGTTCTGGAGAATATTACCATATTCTTAAGGATAACTTCGATAACCCTCAACTTCCTCCTTTGGGGAACCTCAAGAGGGATAAAATTGGCCGATGCGGCGGTGATGCTTATGTTGGCCGGACAGCGTTCTACCTTGAAAGAGCTCCTCTCCAGCGTATCAATGCCGATTCATGCATGCGTCGCCCTTGAAGGCCCATCGGTCAACAGTTTAGGTGGAATAAGTCCCAGAAAAATTCCTCCCGCGAGGATAATTGTGCTCCAGCAACGAGTATCTGACGGCGCCAACCAGCGTCGTCGCCGGAAGATTCACCGATCAGCGGTTCGGATCCACATAGATCATACGCCCGGTCAGCGTTGCACTCGCCGATTGAAGGCTAAAATCCATGTAGTTGAGGCCAATGCGCGTCCGCGACCAAGGATTCCCCGATCAGCGGAGGAATCTCGATGGTCAATCGGACGACAATTCACCGACGAGTAAACGGATAAGAAACTTAATTAGCTCTGTTTGAAACTCAACAATGGTCAAGCAATAAATGCAGCACCGTAACACCCACGGGGATCCTACAAAGCTTGGAGAACACGAGGATTGGAGGAATTAAATCTGGAGCCAATCTCAAAGAAATTCATCCATCGACTTACGGTCAAGATCTCAACAACGGTCGGACAAAAATGCGTCTGCAGTAATACCTTCAATAGTCCTACAAAGCGGGAAAGGCGAAGGAGATGAGAGATCAAGCGCCAAGGTCATTAAGTAAGTCCTATCCGCCAACTAAAGGGTGAAGGGCTCATCATGTCAAAGCATCGGACTCATCAAGAATCGGCCCGAGGCGGCTTTGGAGGGTATCTGTAGGTTAAAATTGCTTATCAATACCCAAACAAGACTGTGCGGTGGGTTGACAACCGGCGATCCATCGGCAAGCTGACCGAAACGCCGTCGGCGTGATCACGCCAGCGAGCGCCATGATCGGCGAACCCATGAAGTAAGTCGTGAAGCGTCTGAGCCAATAACGGCAGCGTCGTGGAGAAACCGATGCGAAGCTCAACGAGGCGAGTTAGCTAAACTCAAGCGTCGGCGAGGCGGAATCAACCGTGCCAGTCCGTCGATGCAAGCGACGTTTGAGCTCAAGTTGATCGGATCGGACTCAAACACAACGGCGACATCCAGAACAAAGCTAAGCCGGAAAGACCGAAAGAGTCGGCGGGCAGCGGAAGAGTCGGAAAGCGGCGCGGCGGCGGGCGCCGAAGCGGCGGGCACCGACAAAGTGGCCAAGGTGGCTCGACCACTGGCGGAAACCACCGGCCAACTTGGCGAGTGCTGCCTGACAGTGTGGGAGAGCTCGACACTGGTAGAGCCCTCGACAGTGGCCGAGGAGGCTCCACTTTGGTAGCCACCTCGACAACAACGGTGGCTCGACAAGTGGCGAGCCACCCATCGGCGGCACCCCCTTTTGTATAAATAGGGGGTCTTGCTCGTCGGGGCGGATCTGGATTTGAGGATGCGGGATTTGGTGATTCGAGGCTTGGACTTGATTTTTGAGGATTTGGCTTTGGCTTTGGTGGGATTTTCGAGGAGTTTGAAGAATTCTCCACGAGATCCACGAGCCGTCAGCGCCCGTTCGAACGCCGAGTACAAGTCGGTCGGCGTCGAGATCCACAAATCGCGGGGTAAAAAACTTCGGGTCGAACTCACGGGATACCCTCTAGGTTAAGCCGTCTTAATCGGGGATAGCTGTGATTTCTCCTTGTAGATCTCACCGCTCAGGCGATCCTCTCGCCGTGAGTGTGATCCCGGTGATCCTCTCGCCGTGAGTGTGATCCCCTCGGTAACCGTTTCCTTCGTGAAGCGAGCCCCTCGTCTGTAGTTCAGGCAGGGTTTACACGGGGATCGGAATTGCGGTGAGTCCGCGGACGAACAAAAGTCCGGCATAGGCAAAGAACCGCATGGCGAGGATCGGGAAAATAGAGATCCTCGTGTTTGTTCACAAAAGGAAGAAAGTTGTAATTTTAGTTTTCATTGTACGCCTAAAATAAAGGCATTTCTTTTGTTTGAAATTTTGTTGTAGGCCAACGAAGCTGTACACAAGTTCAAACGAGCAATGAATAACAAACCAACTTTCCCCGCGAACACTCCCCGGGCCCTATTCCACAACATGTCACTCCTCTCAAACCTATCAAACTTCACATACTACCCGCTACAACTAACTCACCCTCCTCTACAAATCAGTCCTTCACCTCCCATACCCTTGACCACCCCCCCTCCACCTCACCAATACCATCCTCACCTTCCACCATCGTATCACCTACAAACTCAAATGACCCCACCTCACTATCCTCATCCCTAAATACCCAATCTCCTACTTCCTCTCCACAGCCATCGACTACCACCTCAGCCCCAAACCTCCGATCCACCCATGAACGCAGACCAAACCCTAAATACTTCAACTCCCTATACATCAACCATACCACCGTTCACCCCATATCTTCAATCCTTGAACCAACATGTGTGTCTCAAACAGTGAAGGATCCCAAATGGCGTGTCAGAAGAATTTGATGCCCTAATGAGACATGGGACATGGGACCTTGTACCGCAAACAAATCAAAATCTCGTTGGTTGTAAATGGATCTTCCGAGTCAAGCGTAACCCCGATGGCACCATTGCTAAATACAAAGCTCGTCTTGTGGCCAAAGGTTTTCACCAACGGCCTGGCATAGACTATTACAATACATTTAGTCCAGTCACAAAACCGACTACAATCCGTGTAGTCCTGTGCCTCGCCCTCTCTCACGGATGGCCACTCTGCCAACTCGACATCAACAATGCATTCCTCAACGACACACTTCATGATGATGTCTATATTGTTCAACCTCCGGGGTTCATCCACTCTTCCTTACCCAACCATGTATGCAAACTTCGGAAAGCTCTATATGGTCTAAAACAAGCGCCTCGAGCATGGTACCAAGAACTAAAAGGCTATCTTCTACAAGCAAGTTTCACTAACTCTGTGGCGGATGCATCTCTCTTCATCTACTCTAAGGATACCACTATTGCCTACTTCTTGGTATATGTCGATGACATCATCCTCACCGGCAACAACACCAACTTCTTAGAATCATTTGTTCGGCAACTTGGGCAACGCTTCTCTCTAAAGGATCTCGGAGACCTTCATCAGTTTCTCGGTGTGGAAGTTACTACACCTTTTTCATGGCAGGTGCTAAGGAAATCAATACTCCCATCTACACCACTACCCCACTCCTCCTCCGTGATGGGTCCGCCTCTGTGGATCCCACTCCATATCGCAAACTCGTTGGTGGCCTTCAATACCTATCTCTTACTCGACCTGATGTATCCTTCGCTGTCAATCGTCTATCACAATTCATGCATTCACCCATAGAATTGCACTGGATGGCACTCAAACGTGTCCTTCGCTATCTCAAAGGCACAATCCATCATGGTCTCTACTTACATCGCGGCACCCCTCTCACTCTTAAGGCTTTCAGCGACTCTGATTGGGGTGGCAATCGTGATGATGGCCGATCAACCACTGCATACATCCTCTACCTCGGCTCAAATGTAATCTCATAGAAATCGGCTCGTCAAAAATCTATCTCTCGATCCTCCTCAGAGGCCGAATACAAAGCCCTCACAAATGCAACTGCTGAAGTACTCTGGGTAAAAAATCTTCTTCACGAACTACAGATTAACCTCCTAAACCGTACTGCGACAATACGGGTGCTACCTATCTCAGTGCCAACCCCATTTTTCACTCTCGAATGAAGCACATCGCCTTAGACTTTCACTTCGTGCGAGAATGCGTAGCAAATGGCTCAATCCGTGTTCACCATATTGTAGGCATAAAAAATTGCTTATCAGTATCCGAACGAAACTCGTGACGATGGGTTGACAACCGACGATCCATTCGACAAACCGACGTCGCAAAATGCATCCGCGGCAACCAAGCGTGAAGCGGTCGGCGAGCACATGAAGTGGTCGGCGGCGCGAGCCAATGAAGCGGCGTGCGAGTTGATTAAACTCAAGCGTCGATGAGGCGGAATCAACCATACTTAGTGTCGATGCAAGCGGCTGTTTGAGCTCACGAAAGTTGATGGGACACGGACTCAAACACAAAGGCAACATCAGGGCAAAACCAAGCCGGAAGACCAAAAGAATCGGCGGAAGCGCCGCCAAAACGGCGCCCGCGTAAACCGACCAAAGTGGCCAAGGTGGCTCGGCCACTGGCCGAGGGCCGCAACAGCCGGTGCCGACAGGAGTGGTAGGGAGGCTCGGCCACTTTGGTAGAGCCACCTCGACCACTTGGCAGAGGTGCCTCGACCATGGGCCAGAGCCACCTCGGACAACTGGCGAGGTGGCTCGAAGCAAAGTGGTAAACCCCAGGTAGGGCACCCCTTTCATTGTATAAATAGGGGTGTCATCGAGGTCGGGACTTGGGATTTTAGGTCGATTTTGGAGACTTTGAGGTCGGATTTTGGGATTTTGGCTTGGATTTTGGCGACTCAAGAGCCCTCGCGAGATCTACGACGCACGGCTCGAGCAACGGCAGCACAAGTCCAGCCAACGCCGATCTTCAATCAAGGTAACCAATTCGGTCAATCCATGATACCCTCTAGATTAAGCTTCGCCTTAATCTCGTGGATAGCTGCGGATTTCTCCTAGATCTTCACCCTCCCGGCCATCCTCTCTCTTCGCGAGTGTGATCCTCAGCGCTTCGCTTCCTTCGCGGAACGAGCCCCTTTACATCTCAGAGTTCCGTAACCCTGCCCTACTCGATCGGATTGCGCTGCGGTCCACTCGACACAATAAGTCCTAAGACAGTAAAGAACCCACGCAGTTTGTGATCCGATATAATCAGAGATCCTCGCTTGTTCACAAGGATAAAAGTTGTAATCTTTTGATTTTCATTGTAAGCCTTAAAATAAAAGGCTTATATTTCTCTGAATTTTGTTGTAGGCCAGAAGAAGTCGTAAGCAAGTTCAAATCAATGACAATCATCCCAACTTTTACCGCCAACAAGTCGGGCGACCATTGGGAGCCACCTACCAGACGGAGGTCGCTGTACCGAACCGCTGATCCCTATCCCTGCGTGGAAGAAGAGGTCGAGTTCGAAGTTCACCAGGAGAAGTTCGAGGAGTACCTATCCTCACCCTCCTCCGATCCAGCCCCCCCGCCCAAGAAGGTCTCGCAAGAAGGAGAACCCGGATGGGCCTCCGATGTAGAGCCCCAGACGGCGAAGTCCAACCTCACGCCGCAGTAGCGAGAAATCCCTCTCGCCCTCGGTCCAGATGGTGCCCAGATGAACGCCGACGATGCGCCGCACTCTCCAAGCGAAGCCCGCCAAAGGCGACGACAAAGCATGGCTGCAAGCTTGCTGCCAAGGCCATGCAATCCATGGATGGGGTCCGCTACGGCTGATCTAAGATCCGCACTTACGCCAGGCTTCAAGCGATCGACGGCTCATCCAAGCCGCCAACCGACGAGTGGGTCCGCGTCAAACGGAACCGCCCACACTCAGTGAGCGATCCGCGCCAAGACCCTTATGCCAGCGAACACGAGCTTGGTGCAACAGCTCGCGGAGTTAAAGAAGGAAGTGGCAAAGAAGCCACCAACGCATCGCCAGTTTGGAGGCCCAAGTCTAATGGTGCCCCAACCTCGCCGCCCACACCCCGCCTGCTTTAAGCCGGCGGATACAGCGCGGTAAATCCAACGCCAAAGCCTAAGACCGACGACGCCAAAGACAAAGGCGTCAGATTCAATCAAGCGGTGAAGCTAACTCGCCACCACCACCAAACCGACTATCAAGGATCGCCTCTGGCCCTCGAAGAGAATCACGGTCACTCCTCATGAGGTCGCACCTGCTCCAACAAGGACAAGAAGATTCTCGCAGCTCTCCTATCGGATTGAAAATCGGTCCGAGAGTCCGCCGAGACTTCTACCACGGGCGAAAGTCTAGGCGAAGCCACTTTCTGGAAGTTTCGATGGATTGACCCGCCCTCTGGGAGACGTTATCCGACGATGAGGACGCGATACCCCAAAGATCACGCCAACATACGGCAGTTGCTCCCGCATTAACACGATGAGTCAGTACTACCGCAAGAGGTAACGAAAAATCTCGGCGATTCCCCACCATACCATGCTTGTGCTCCAAGCTCATTAAGACGATGCTCTCGAGTGCAATTGCCATCAAGAAGCTCCTTAAAGGGTGTCACGGAGAGACTCACCACTGAGATGCCGGTGACCTAGAACAAGGCGATTCAAGAAAAGATGATCTCCCGAGAGGGTGAGCTGCCGAGGTCACTAATAATATGACCAAAGAATCATCACTGCTATTCCCTACCGATCGCAACCGCTAACTCGCTTATGGTCCGACTATCCGACGGTCCGATAATGATAAGCTTCAAGGGTTACCCGCGAGGATGATGCCGATATTGGCTCCGCAATCGATCCGATCATATCAGATCAGCGAGGGAGCCCCTAAGAAACACTTATGATCAAGCATGCATCAAGTGGCCAAAATGCTGTACTAAGCGCTGAATAAACAACGGAAAACTTCAAGTTAGAAATGGAGTTGGCCATGCATCGATGAGAGAAATGCACGACTCAATGTGATCCAAGCCCCGACAAAACATCAAGGTGAATCAAGCCACGGCCAACGCCGATGAAGATGATAGCGATTCGGATCGAGGAAGCACTGGAAGATGATAACCCCCAACCACGCTGACGCCGCCTGTTGCTCATGAGAGCGAAGATCAAAGACTTGGAGAGCAAAATCAATTCATTGATCTACCAAGAAGTAAAGAAGACAGTATTCCTTGCCCATACCCGGAGTGGAAGCAATCCTCACCGGCCAAGTTTAACTTAATAAACTTCACACCATTTGACGGAAGGGTTCCCCGACGCAAAGACTTGATTTATTTCAAGTCACACCTGGAGTTATTTCTGCAACGAACCCTTGATGGTTCGGCCATTTGTCAGCACCCTTCGTGGGTCAGCTGAATGGTACCGCCTCGCCGGGAGCATTCACAACCGACTACATGGAGCCTAGCTTCCTACCAATTTCTTTGATGACGATACCGTGGTATCGACGGACGTTGTTCGACGAGAAGCGTAAAGACGGAGAAACCGTGGACATCTTTGTTAAACGATTCAAACAAGGCAATGAACCGCCGGATCCAATAACAGGAGTTCATCCTCCAAACCGCCACAAGAACTTATCAATAGATGTGCTTGAAGCAATGGGTACAGCACCATCGATAACGTGGAAGGACTTGAAGGTTCGTGGAGAGCAAGCCGAGATTCCTCAAAAGGAAAAAGGCGAGAGAGGTCACCGACAACCGAAGCTCCGCTTTAACTTTGTCCCACGCTGCAAAGGGAAAGAGCAAGCCAAGACGGCGGTTGCGTAACCAAACGCTCCAACTCCAACCCCAAAGCCAAAGAAGAGCCAAATGGGCGCCACAACGTATTACCAACGGGCAACCGGGCCACAAAACAAGGCCTTAGAGCCGAGATTCCCAAGTCCTATTCCTTTAGTGGATCTACGAGATTCCCGCCTTCAAATATCTTGTGGAAAATAACAAGATCAAGCTCTCCGATTCGCAGATCAAGAGGAGGCGATGAACACGTAATGACCCAAGATATCGGCGCACCATGTGGCGCTTCATCACCCACTAACTCGCTTCACCCTTTAAGGACAAAATCCGTGCTTTAATTGATGTAGGGGTCATTACTATGAAGCCGCCAAAGAGAAGAAAGTCTGAGCTTAATGCGTATCCATAAGTTTCGGTCGGTGCCATTGACATGGTTTGAACCCAACCGGGTCAAAGTTGGTTGAAGAAGATGAATGACGCACTAACACAAGCAACGCCGTAAAGGACTTGTATCATATACACCAATGGCTAAGTCTTGTGGGTCCACCCGCACTTACCGAAGATGAGCAATGGGTAGCCTTTCTTCAAGAAAAAGCCGCAAGGGAAAGGCATGTCATGCTACTCCGCACTCGAGGGAGACGATGAATGTGGTAACATTCCACCGGGTCCGGAACTCCGGCCCACGCCACCGAGGGACACGAAGTACAAGTACAAGCACCCTAAGTCCCCGACCCTAATGCCAAGACGCCTCGAGTCGGGGTACCAACAAATCCCCCACTCGACAGAGAAAGCGCAATGCCAGTGGTTCCAAAGAAGCCAAAGAAAGTACCGCGATGAAGTTCAACTCCGGCGCCTCGATTCGGCCGCCTGATGAAGAGATAAACCGAACTTCAACTCTCCATACCGTCGACGCCATGGCCCAATTAGCCAATATCCCCTAAGGATCACTTCTATGAGTTGTCTGCTTTATCAAAAGAGACGAGAGAAGCTCTTCAAGAAGCCCTCGCCGATTCAGAAGTCTTCCTCACCCAGATTAGGCCGAGTCCAGAAGAGTCGGCCCAAAGAATGCAACTCATGACTAAACACTTCCTCCGCATCACCTTTACAAAGGAGAGATGCGCACGAGGAATTCCAAGCACGATAGGTCGCTATACTTCACCGTATATTGGCTCTAGTGAAGTTAACCCATCCAAGTTTATCCGGTTCCACAGCAGCATCATGCCCCTACGCCATGTATCATCTCGGGAATTCCGCCAGCCAGTTAGCATCAATCGGCACATGATCTACGGATTTAACACCGGTCCCGCCCCACTTGGTAAAATCCGGATTATGCCAAATGGGGACTTAAAGTCCAAGTCACCGCTATGTGATCGACGCAGACTTCCTATAACTTATTGTTGGTCGACCTTGGATCCACAATAACGTTATAGTCCCGCTCACTTTCATCGCTGTCTCAAATATGTAGACACTAATAATGAGGTCAAGACGGGTCGCGACAAACAACCGCTTAAGGATGGAGAATTATTTCACCGATTCTCTCCTCTACTCAATGAGTCCTAAATCGAATCATCTACCAAGGTAACGACAATGCGTGAAGAAGCCGACACCAAACCGGCTTGGTTATAGTGGAGGTTTTGTTTTAAATGACATTGTACCCTGTAATCAATCTTTGACGATGAAGAATCGCCGATGAACATTGTAATTGGCAAATTGCCGATGAATCAATAAATGACGATTTAGAGTATCCTTTATCTTTGAATAATGTGATAACAGATTATACAATGATCCAGAGTTGCACCCGCCAACTCGATCATCTTGCTTCACACAAAAGCAGCTCCGGACTCCTTTGGGACAACACTTGTCATCCCACTAAGATCAAGTAGTGAAAGAGACTGGCTTACTTAAAAGGAGATGCGCCCAATCATTTCTTTGAAGAAGGTGAAGATGACATGGGCCTATCCTCCACACATTCGTGATATAGTCCCAAACACCGGGTATCATGAAAAGATGGGGTATGACTTGACACGAGGGAAGGTCTATGTTTCTGACGAGGCCCTCGAACCCTCCTAAAGCGCATATGTCCCAAGAGGAAAGCCTGATAATTACTATGCATTTAGAAGGATCGGGATACTTAATCCTCCTCAGAAGATGAATGCTCGTGGTCGATTGATAATAATCCACCCTATGAGGGAGACTGACATCTGCCCTGACTCTTCTGGGCGATTCGACACCTCACCTGAGAAGCTTTCAAGGCTTTAATATCAAATATGGCTACGGGCCGATCCTCGCCATCGTGAGAGTGATGAAGACATTCCAACATGGGAAGACCCATGGATCCATCAACTCCAAGAGCAGCTTGGGGATAGGTTCGAACAAAGAGAACCCCCACTAAGGATGAGGTAGTCCAGTTAATACGGGTGATGAAGAGCATCCCAAACTCATAAACATCGCCAATACTCTTCGAAGAAAAGGAAGAGTTGATTGCCCTAATCGGAGTATATCGATGTATTCACCGAGTTACGAGGACATGCCAGACTCAATTTAATGTGGTAACACATCGCCAACATCAAGGCGATGTCAAACCCGCCAAGCAACAAAGAAGACGCGCTTCGCCCACAAATATTGGAGGCAATTGTTGACGAAGTGAAGAAACTCATAGAATCGGATTCGCCGAGGAAATTCAACATCCCATTGGGTGGCTAATATAGTCCCTGGCCATGAAGAAGAATGGTTCGATTAGGACTGTGGTCGACTACAGAGACCTAAACGCCGCTGCCCAAAGGATGATTTCTCTTCCAATCACCGATGTCATAGTTGACAACACGCGGATTTGAAAGAATGTCCTTTATGGATGGCTTTTCTGGTATAATCAAATCAAGATGTACCCCGATGACAAACAACACATACCGCCGTAACCTATATGGCATATATGCTACACTGCCATGCCGCTCGCCTCAAAAATGCCTACAAGCAACATACCGAGCAATGACGAGATTTTCCAGATCATCTTCGAAAATGGTCGAATGCTACGACGATTTGGTCGTGAAAAGCCGCGGACAAAGGAGATCACATCAAAAATCTTAGAACGGTATTCGAACTCATGCGAACTCATCGCCTAAAGATGAATCCCGCCAAGTCCTTCCTTGGGATGTCCGGGCAAGTTCCTTGGCTTCGCTGCCACCAACAAAGGAATCCACGCCGATCCCGACAAAGTGAAGGCATTCAAGAGTTGCAACCTCCGAGAAACTGAGAACTCGGGGTTACAAGGACGATTACATGACATCCGACGGTTCATATCGAACCTATCCGAAGTGCCAACCGCTCTCCAAGTTGAACAAGAAGGGCGGTTATATATACGACGCCGCCGTAAGGCATTCAAGAGATCAAGTCGATCTCGCTAAACCTCCTCGTTTGTTGCACCGCGGTCGAAAACCATTTTGATCTACGCCAAGGCAACGGACACTCGTTAAGCGCTTTACTCAAGAAGACGACGACGGCGGTCAACGCACAGTGCGTATTACCCGGTTTAACATTAGTCGGTGAAGTCTCGATATCCAATGGTCGAAGCAAGGTTTTGCATTAGTGTTCGCGATTCGAAATGCGCACTATTTAGCCGGACGACGATTTATGTTATCTCTAATGTAAACCGTCCTAATATTTATGACCCACCGGCCTCGATGAGTTGGCGCTATTAAATGGGCTTGTTTTGTCCCAATATGACTTACACTTCAAACAACGTAAGTCACCAAAGGACAGCGATGGCGATTCGTCGCCACCGACAACGGACGCGCAGCTTGAGCTATATGATGATCTTCCGATGAAGTTCAAGAAGTCAACACTACATCGCACCAACAAATATGGCGATTATATTTTGACGAGCCTCGAAAGCTACTAATGTGGCAAGTGCCCCTGATGTTCTAAGATTTCCACGAGTCGGGGTTGTCTTAGTTTCCGGGAATCATGTCATGCCCCGTGCTTATTCACTCACCAACCTTGCTCTAATAATAGCCGAATACACGCGCTACTTATTGGACTTAGTTTCGCCAAGGATGGGGTCAATATCTCAAGCTGCATGGCGACCGCATTGATAGTTAAGGTGTTCGGTGACTACTAAGTCGAACCCCGATCCGTCCCCTATCATCGATACGTGGAAATGGCGTGACTCGTCAAGAATTCTTCATCGAATATATCCCGTAACGCCATGCAGAGACCGGGCGGCAAGTACGTGGTTAGCACAACCCTCCAAGACCGAAAGCAATTAGTTACAATGACTCAATTTTGTACCAAGGTATGATGAGGCACAAGGAGATAAGGGGTAGCTACCAAAGAAGTACGCGACCCAAACCAAGTTGGAGCCCGAGATTGGCGCTCCTATCATCGACTATGTCTTACATGGCATTCTCACGAAGACGGAGGGAGAGAGAGTCAATCCGGCAAGAGCTCCAAGATTCTTTTATGACACGGAAACCGTGATGTTATATCGCCGAGGGTACGATGGTCTTTACTCCGATGCCTTCAACAAAGAGGCGTAAGAGGTCCTTCGAAGCACACGCAGTGAATGTGGTGCGCACTAGCCGTCCCAAGCTCTACGATCGAATCAGAGAATGGGCTACTTCGCCAACAATGATTAATGACGGCCGAAGCACGCCGGAAATGCCACGCGCGGTCAAATTCACGCCAATTATATGCATCGCCTCTCGAGCAGCTGCATCCTTCGCCACATCCCGCCATTCGAGACATGGGGAATGGACATTGTAGGTCCCATTTTTCGGCCACCAAAGGCGCATCGGTTTATTCTAGCAATTACCGACTACTTCTCCAAGTGGGCGAAGCAATCCCGCTAAAGGAAGTAAAGGCGAAGTATCGCCGCAATTTATCAAACACCATGTCATCTATCGACATGGTGTCCCAAGACGGATCGTGCATGACAACGTCCCCGCTCATCGCCAATTCCTTCCATCGTTTTGGCGAAATTCAAGATACAAGACGCCTCGCCAATTTTATAATCCAAAGAAGAAATGGATTAGCCGGCATTCAACAAGACGACATCAAAATTACCGGCTTGAAGCAATGCTTGTGACCGATGATAAACTCTCGAGAAGCACTCGGGCGATCGCACAACGCAGACGCGACGCCAACGGAGCAACCCCGCATCTCGGCCCACGGTGTGAAGCGCTTCCCATTGGAAATTCGATCCCGGCCACCGCAGACGCTTCAACAGAGATGACGACCGAAGAACAACATCGAACGCCTCAAGAGCTCGAGATGTTAGATGAGAATACCGAGGCTCAACAATGCATTGAGTTCTACCAGCTAGGATGTCGGTTTCAACAAGAAAGTTCGACAGAGAACCTTTAGAGAAGGAGATTTGGTCCTCGCCGCCGACGACCGATAATCCTCACTTCCAAAAGAAAGGTAAATTAACCTAAATGGGAGGGTCCGCTTGTAATAGAAACGGTTTACTCAATGGTGCATATCACCATTACCCAAAATGGCGACCGCAATTAATGCCGATAAATGGAAGTTCCCCAAGAAATACTACCCATAGTATCTTCGATAACCCGCTTCGACGGAAGTTCCTCGGGATGTTTCACTCCACTTTTCGCGAGGATAATCCTAGATTTATCCTCCATCATTCCCCACCATCAAATTCCTTGACGTGGTCTACAAATTTTCCGGTACATTACCAAAATCCCCTTGATTCCTTCTATGAACAAGAGGCCCACTCAAATTCACCTTTAGAGAGGAATATAAAATCCTCCTCCAGAAAACCTTTTCGTGGTCAAACGGAAGGGTTTCATCCTTCATCTTAGGTAGCTCGACCAAGGTATGCGCCGATTTTCGGACCGGGTTGTCCGTGAAGGTCGCTGAGTCTCTTCGGTTCTGAGTGGAGATCCCACTCTTAGTTCCATCTTCATCCTAGGTAGCTACCGGAGGTAAGGTATACGATTTTCGTACTGTGTTGTCCGACCGGTCGCCGAAGTCTCTTCGGTTTCTGAGTGGAGATCCCACTCTTAGTTCCATCTTCATCTTAGGTAGCCGATCAAGGTATGCGCCGATTTTCGGACCGGGTTGTCCGTGAAGGTCGCTGAGTCTCTTCGGTTCTGAGTGGAGATCCCACTCTTAGTTCCATCTTCATCCTAGGTAGTACCGAACGTAAGGTGGCGGGATTTTCGCACCAGTTGTCCGACTGAAGGTCACCGAGTCTCTTCGGTTCTGAGTGGAGATCCCACTCTTAGTTCCATCTTCATCTCGTAGCGCCGATCGGGTATGCCGATTTTCGCACTGTGTTGTCCGATCAAGGTCACCTCGAGTCTCTTCGGTTCTGAGTGGAGATCCCACTCTTAGTTCCATCTTCATCTTAGGTAGCCCGATCAAGGTATGCATTTTTCGCACCTGTTGTCCGATCGAAGGTCACTCGAGTCTTTTCGATTCCTACGGAAGGAATGGCCGTTAGCCTCATCCCTGAAATAGAACACATTCTTCCTTTCCCACCTCAATCAATCCTAATCCGGCTCTTGGCCATTCTCCCACAAAAGAAGGCACCAAGATTCATCTTGGGGTATTTCATCCCGCCTAAGAAGGATAAAGCCAACGCCACACGCTGCGGTTTAGTCTTTCTCCGATTGAAGAAGACACGAGTTCGATTCGGGGCATTTTATCCGAAGCCTAAGAAGGATAAAGCCAACGCCACACGCTGCGGTTTAGTCTTTCTCCGATTGAAGAAGACACCGAGTTCGATTCGGGGCATTTTATCCGAAGCCTAAGAAGGATAAAGCCAACTTTATAATGCGTTTGGTTTAGTCTTTCTCCGATTGAAGAAGACACCGAGTTCGATTCGGGGCATTTTATCCGAAGCCTAAGAAGGATAAAGCCAACGCCTACCACGCTCGCTTCGTTAGTCTTTCCGCGAAAAGATGAAGCCTACGATTCAACATCGTAGCATTAAGTCTAAGAGAGTCTCATTCTTTTAGCACAACGTCATGTGCGGAACGGATCGAGATAATCCGCGACGCTAGCCCAACTCAAGCGGTAGTTGGTAAAGGCTCATCAAACCCGCTGAGGGTCGGGGTTGGCCAATAACCCTAAAGTCAACGCCACACGCTGCGGTTTAGTCTTTCTCCGATTGAAGAAGACACCGAGTTCGATTCGGGGCATTTTATCCCAAAGCCTAAGAAGGGATAAAGCCAACGCCACGCGCTGCCGGTTTAGTCTTTCTCCGATTGAAGAAGACACGAGTTCGATTGGGGTATTTCGTCCCGCCCAAGGAGGGACGAAGCCCAGCAGTAACACGCTGTCGTTAGTCTTCCTGAAAAGACGGCCTACGATTCAACATCGTAGCATTAAGTCTAAGAGAGTCTCATTCTTTTAGCACAACGTCACGCGCGGAACGGATCCTGATAATCCGCACGCTAGCCCAACTCAAACGGTGGTTGGTAAAGGCTAATCAAACCCGTTGATGGTGAGGGTTTGCCAAAAATCCTATAAGTATTATGGTTAATTATTTTCATCGAAATAAGAGAATCATAATAAATAATGAAAGCAATAAATCTTATTCATTTGAAGCAAATATAAAGGAGCTACAATTGTCGAGACAATCAATTCAAGCAAAATTGTGATGATCACAACGACGCGGGTCGAACAAAGAAAACAGAAATCTCAAACCAAAGCAACACATCGACTTCATTGGCGCAATCTAGTACCGGAAGGAAGCGAGGTCGCCTTTAACGGCGGTTTTTCCTTCGCTTTGAACTCGAAGCTTTGGCTTCCTTCTCGAAGTTCCTCTTCGAATTCGCAGAATTGCGCCTACATGTTCCCGACACATCACCTCGAGGACTTGTTTCTCGCTCGCTGACGCCCCGACTCGGGCGCACTCACGCTGAAACTCTTCAACGCTCTTTCCTTGAATGCCCCGATTCCCCGTGGCGTTTCGACATAGGCGTGGACGCGATTTATCTTTATACGCAAGCTTAAGCCGCCGCCATATGAGTTCCCAAAGATGACCTCTTGCTCGATATTCTCCTCTCGCTGGCTGCTCACGAAGCCTTGATCCGAAGCCGCCGACGAAGTCGCATCACCTCATCGTCACGGTTCAAAAGGCTAAATCATCCACACGGTATGCAAGAGTTAGCCTAGTGAGCTTTGCTCACAACGATTAGCTAGCCGAGGGCCACCAACACGCCAATTTCCTCCAAGATACTCAATATGAATGGGCGAAGACCATAAAAGTCGCCCATCTAACCTCGATAATAGAGATCGCCGCTTCAAACCATTCTCCAACACCAAGGAGACCCATCACGTAACCGAGTCGAACGCAGATTTTGGCCCGGCAATCTCGCAATAGGTTGAATTCGTGGAAGTGGTCCGTCAAGATTAACTCCTCGGGCCCCACCCTATACTGCTGGCCTGGAAATCCCGCCGCCAAGGCCGCAAGGGAGGCGGTGGAGCGGATGATGGAAACGATCCCTCAAACTCGTCATCGAAATTATGATAGTAGGCTCAGCCATGGTTTCTTCCTCTGGTGTTCTCGCCAAGGTTCGCTTCCCTGGAAAGAGGTCTTCTCCGGATGACCTTAAGAATCGAGACTTGACATTTGGAGCCTTCAAATAGATTTAATAGTCATCGGAGCATCCGCCTACCACAAGAGAACAAAGGGTTAACAGATCATTTAGGAGGAATATCTTGAAAAAGGAAACAGTATAAGGCGTAGAACTCTTCTCAGAAACCCATGAGATCGAGTCACGACCTTATAACGGGTATGACGATTTCATCCGTATTAAACACCCGGAGAACGATAAATATAGCCGCATAATCCAAGTGGCAATATATTCCGTTCTACAAGGCGAGAGTACGGTGTAAAATCGCTCCCGTTAAAAACATCGAGACGGGTGATCTTTGAAGCGTCAATCCCCACAAAGGAGGATTTCGGCTCTTCCCAATCGCCTCACAAAGGAGAGCGAAGCGGGGACATGACGTATATACGCGAGAAGATAATAAGTTGGCGCGACCAATCGAAGAAGGAGCTTGCATCATTCACGGCTGGCGGTCTCGCTCTCCTAGCGCTGATCTCCCCGACGACATCGGAACCGCAAAAGAAGACAAATAAAGTCGATATGCGGTCAAAAATTAACGAAAAGGCATCAAAGACGCATCAGGTAACAACCGCCGAACACACGCTACCAACAAGCAGCCGGTATTTAGGGCGGCCTTAGAGCGCTCGCCACGCCGCAAAGTCAGTCTTCAAGGCTGGCCAGTAATGGTGTTTGCAGCGCCAAGGCTGCCAGTAGCTTCAGTTCGCTTCAGCGCGTGGCTGAAGGCCAGCCGCGGCTCAGCGCTGCTGCAGCCTTGGTGCCACCAGGCGCTGTCTTGGCCTGTGCGCGTCTGCACGCCAGGATTACCCTGGCCGTCGGAAGTGCGCTTCATGGCCAGCCTTAATTAACTGCACGGGCCACGGCGCGGTCTGATCGTCGCCACCATCAACGCCGCTCTCCGCCTCGATTGATTTTGCACTGCATACACAAGAAAAAAAAAGAAGAAGAAAAAAGAAAAAGGACTTGTAAAGCTCTCGTATGCATACCTTGTTGATCGAGGAAGAAAAGACGGCGAGAAGCGAGATGAAAACAAGAGAGAGAGAGAGAGCAGGGGGGGCCGGCCTAGGTCAGAAGAAAGAGGCCTTGTGGGTATTTATAACATCCCCATATGCACCCAATCCTCTTGGAACAAGGACTCCTATTTGGCAAGAAGTAGGAATTCTAATTGGAGTCCAAATCAATTCTAATTAGGACTCTAATCAGCCCCTAATTAGGAGTCCTAATTGGAATCTTGTTTGGATGTCAAGACGGCGTCAAATCAGTCCGTTGATTGACCCCTACTCCCTCCGCTATATTTGGAAAAATTCTGAAGATTTATTCGGCAGGATAACACCCCGCGGATTGCATCGACGCCGATCAACGCGTCGCCTAATCCTACTCCAACTAGGATTACGAGTATAAACTGTTTCCTAATTTATCGAGAAGTTCTAAGAATATTTTCATAAAAATATTCTTAGGGATAACTCGATCGCGGCGGATTGCATCGACGCCAATCAACGCGTCGCCTAATCCTACTCCAACTAGGATTACAGTATAAACCGTCGAGAAGTTCTAAGAATATTTTCACAAAAATATTCTTAGGGATAACTCGATCGTACGGATTGCATCGACGCCAATCAACGCGTCGCCTAATCCTACTCCAACTAGGATTACGAGTATAAACCGTTTCCTAATTTATCGAGAAGTTCTCGGAAGAATATTTTCATAAAAATATTCTTAGGGATAACTCGATCGGATTGCATCGACGCCAATCAACGCGTCGCCTAATCCTACTCCAACTAGGATTACGAGTATAAACCATTTCCAAAATTTCAACGAGGAGTTCCCGGAGAATAAATCCATATTCTTAAGGATAACTCGTAGTTCTTAATTTCCTCCCACCATAATCTCCAAGAGAGGGATAATCGATGAAGAGTGAAAGTCATGTTGACATCGGATAATCATATCCTCCCGCCGAAGATAATAAGTTGGCGCACTCCACCGAAGAAGGAGGCGTATTCACGCGGCGGCGGTCGACGGCCTCTGAGCGCTGCGGATCTCCTCGACATCGGAACCGCAAAGAAGACAAATAAAGTCGATATGCGGTCAAAAATTAACGAAAAGGCATCAAAGACGATCAGCAGTAACAACCGACGCGCCAACACCCACCAGCACGCACTGCTACGCTTCGTGCCGCGTCTAGCGCTGCCCGCGGCTCGGCGCCTGTGCTCGCGTCTACAAGCGCCGTAAATGCCAAATGTTCGTAGCGCCGGGCCGTCGCCAGTTCAGCCAGCCGCCAGTAGCCTGGGGCACGCGCTCCAGCGCTGCCAGTAGCCTAAATTACCAGTTTGCTCAGCCTGTGTGTCAGGCCTGTGCACGCCGGACACCCCGGCCCGGCGCCAGGCTACCACCGGCCGCACACCAATTGCGTCGCCACGGCTGCGTCGTCGCCACCATCAACGCCGCTCCGCCTCGATTGATTTTCACCTGTACACACAAGAAAAAAAGAAGAAGAAAAAAGAAAAAGGACTTGTAAAGCTCTCAGATACATACCTTGTTGATCGAGGAAGAAAAGATCTACAGAAGCGAGATGAAAACAAGAGAGAGAGAGAGAGCAGGGGCCGCCTAGGTCGAAGAAAGAGGCCTTGTGGGTATTTATAACATCCCCATATGCACCCAATCCTCTTGGAACAAGGACTCCTATTTGGCAAGAAGTAGGAATTCTAATTGAGTCCAAATCAATTCTAATTAGGACTCTAATCAGCCCCAATTAGGAGTCCTAATTGGAATCTTGTTTGGATGTCAAGATGGCGCCAAATCAGTCCTGATTGACCCCTACTCCTCCGCTATATTTGGAAAAATTCAAGGTTTATTCGCAGATAACACCCTCATGATTGCATCGACGCCAGATCAACGCCACCCAATCCTACTCCAACTAGGATTACGAGTATAAACCGCTTCCTAATTTGTCGAGAAGTTCTAAGAATATTTTCATAAAAATATTCTTAGGGATAACTCGATCGGACGGATTGCATCGACGCCAGATCAACGCCACCCAATCCTACTCCAACTAGGATTACAGTATAAACGTCGAGAAGTTCTAAGAATATTTTCACAAAAATATTCTTAGGATAACTCGATCGGACGGATTGCATCGACGCCAGATCAACGCCACCCAATCCTACTCCAACTAGGATTACGAGTATAAACCGCTTCCTAAATTGTCGAAGTTCCGGAAGAATATTCTCATAAGAAATATTCTTAGGGATAACTCGATCATGCGAATTGCATCGACGCCAGATCAACGCCACCCAATCCTACTCCAACTAGGATTACGAGTATAAACCATTTCCAAAATTTCAACGAGGAGTTCTGGAGAATAAATCCATATTCTTAAGGATAACTCTAGCCTTAATTTCCTCCCACCATAATCTCCAAGAGAGGGATAATCGATGAGGAGTGAAAGTCATGTTGACATCGGATAATCATATCCTCCACTGTAGTTAAACCAACAACACACGCCATGATGGAGGAATTAGCCGAAAGTGATGGTTATGAAGTTCCATGTATTCGACACAGCCAACGCGTTGCCAACAAGGAGTTCGCCGACATACGGAGAAGTCCAAAAATCTGATGGTTAGTCAAAACAACGACCAACCGACACGAAGTTACAAACAAAACTCACCCACCAGCTTGAAGTCAAGATAACAAGCGGTCGACAATAAATGCAAAGACCGTGATCTTATCGTGAATCCTACAAAGAACTGGATGATCCGAAAGAATCGAAGATTTGAAGCTATCTTTGGGACCCTCGGTAGAAGGCGGGAACCATCATGTCCAAAGCATCGGACTCATCAAGAATCGAGGCCGAGGCGGCTTTGGAGGGGTATCTGTAGGCATAAAAATTGCTTATCGGTGCAGAAACGACTTCGTGGCGATGGGTTGACAACCGACGATCCATTCGACAAACCGACGTCGCAAAATGCATCCGCGGCGCAAAAGCGGCGTGAAGCGAGTCGGCGAGCACATGAAGTGAGTCGGCAAGGCGTGCGAGCCAATGAAGCGGCGTCGAGTTGATTAAACTCAAACGCCGATGAGACGGAATCAACCATACTTAGTCCGCCGATGCAAACGAACCGCTTGAGCTCAAAGTTGATCGGGCACGGACTCAAACACAACGGCAACATCAGGGGCAAAACCAAGCGGGAAGACCAAAAGAATCGTGGAGCCGCCGGAAGGCGGCAGCGGCTAAACCTCGGCCAAAGTGGCCAAGGTGGCTCGGCCACTTTGGTCGAGCCACCTCGGCAACTGGCCAGGTGCCGACAATGGCCAGGAGGCTCGGCCACTTTGGTCGAGCCACCTCGGCAACTCGAGGTGGCTCGACCAAGTGGCGAGCCACCAAAGGTGGCCGGGCACCCCTTTCATTGTATAAATAGGGGGTGTCATCTTCGAGGTCGAACTTGGGATTTTAGGTCGGATTTTGGAGACTTTGAGTCGGATTTTTGGGATTTTGGCTTGGATTTTGGCGGACTTGAAGAGCCCTCATGAGATCTGACCTTGCGGTTACGAGCGAGCACAAGTCCAGTCAACGTCAGATCTTCAATCAAAAGGTAACCGAATTCGGGTCGAACTACAGATACCCTCTAGATTAAGCTTCGTCTTAATCTCAGGGATAGCGCTGTGATTTCTCCTAGTAGATCTCACCCGCTCCGGCGATCCTCTCCTTCGTGAGTGTGATCCCCTCAGGCGCTTCGTTTCCTTCGTGAAACGAGCCCCTTTACATCTGTAGTTTGAACCGGGTCTCTACGGATCGGATTGCGGTGGTCCACGGACACAATAAGTCCGACGCGAAAAGAACCCATAGCGAGGATCCGATATATGAGATCCTCGCGTTTGTTCACAAGGATAAAAAGTTGTAATCTTTTTGATTTTCATTGTAAGCCTTAAAATAAAAGGCGATATTTCTCTTGAATTTTGTTGTAGGCCAAAGAAGCTGTAAGCAAGTTCAAATCAATGACAATCATCCCAACTTTTACCGCGAACACATATTAGCACCCATGATCAACTCGCGGATGTTCTCACCAAACCACTTGGGCGGATGCAATTTCTCAAAATTTGCTCCAAGATTGGAGTCTCAAATGGAGCCTCAATCTTGCAGGGGAGTGTCAGCAATATCAATTCAGAATCCCAAAGATATCAATTAGCTGGAAATTGCCTACCATGATTACATGCAATATTTAGTTACCTAAAGATTGCAAATCACTTACCATAATTTTACTAATTTTTTACCATCAATACTGTAAATATCTTACCATTATTGGGTGTAAATTTGTTGCCTTATAGATTGTAATTCATGGCTATAAATTACGCCAATTGTATACAACAATCAATCAAGAAAGTTAATCATTCATAATTTCGAGCAAGGGATGTTTCTTTTCTAGCGCGCGCCAATTCAAAATTGGTACAAAATCAGGTTATTCTTACTATATGTTGTTGTATATGACGAGCGAGAAATATGCTTATCTTTGAGGGGATTAAAGCGACAATTCTAAAGATCATTGAAAATTGTGTGCATTTTCTTCCTTTTTGGACAGGTTCCAACGAGAAGATATTGACAACCTTCATCAAACGATCAGCTATGCTTACCCCAAAATAAATGATGTCTCAGACTATGATGATGAAGATGAGGGGAACCTAAGATAAAATTTACTATCTCAATTTGATCAGCTATAATGACTCATAATTTTGAAGACTCAATTGTGGCAGAAGCTCAGGAGGGATGATGTTATAGTGAGTTTATGCACCGTCCAGACTTGGGTGTAGCTCCTTTGTTGTTTAGTGGTATTTTTTTTTTGTAAAGCTCGTAATTTTGAAGACTCAATTGTGGCAGAAGCTCAGGAGGATGATGTTATAGTGAGTTTATGCACTGTCCAGACTTGGGCGTAGCTCCTTTGTTGTTTGGTGGTGTTTTTTTGTAAAGCTTAAAACATGTTGGATGGGAGATTACACCAAAACTCCGAAGTTATAATGAAAGTTGAGAATTATATTTTTATATTCTAATAATATTTTACAATCATTTATATATTTTCATGAGTAGGGCATCTTGGCCTGCTTTTCTTCTATAAAAAAAATCACATCTAATATGGTCTTCTAGATTGAGCATTTCTTTTCATATATAGGCTAAAATCCAGCAATATATTTTTCATGTGTTTATTTTTTTCTAATTTCATTTTAAATGTATGTATTGGAATTAAATCAGTTTAAATTCTGATCCTAGTTGGTAAAAGAGAAAAATGGACAAGCACCGATTTTATTAAGATAATTTTTTGCCTTAGCTAGGCTGGTTTTGTGTTTTGGTCCATCTTCTTCTTGATTCAGAACTAAACTTGTTTAGGCGAAAACTAGTTTAGTTGGGAGTTGCCTAACACTTCCAACATCATATTTTTTTAATACAAAAATAGCATCAGTAAGGAAAAATTGTACTAAAACAAGCCAGTGTACATGCAAAAGGCTTTATGGGCATTCAAAGCAGAGAATCCCTCCTGCCATCAAACTAGGGAGTTGTGTTCATGCATTGTTTATAAGAGAGAAGAAACCATGCACTTTATTCAACCCTGTGTCTTGGCACTTTGATTCTCACCTCTCCTCTCCTCTCATGTCACTTAGAAAGAGAAAGCAAAAGTTTATGAGAATGAGAGAGAGAGAGAGAGAGAGAGAGAGAGAGAGAGAGAGAGAGAGAGTAATGGCACCTTCCAAAGATACTCTCTTGTCCTTGAAGCCAGAGTCCAAAAGAGAGTGAAAGAGAACTCATGGGTTTTTTCCTTTATTTTCTCCAAGTTGGCTTTACTTCAACCTTCTTTCCTTCTTTTGTCTTTTACTTTGGCTTTGCTTGTTCATGAGCATTGCTCTGCTTCAATATAATAGCATTTATGAGATTGAACTGCACAGTAAGGGAAAGCAAAAGAGATCATCTCTATCTAATTTTAGACAAAGGCTCTCTCTTTCTTCTTCCAAAGAAGAGTGCTTTGATTTTTGTGATGTGCTCATAGGAAAATGATGAGCAGATGGAAGAAACCCTAGTCATGACTTCTTTCTAGAATACCAACATGTGCAGCTTTGTTCTAAAATTAATTAGAATCCAATGAGAACATGTATGGAATTTTAAGTGCATGTGTATATATATAACAACTATATACATGTTAATGCTTTTCAACTTTGAATACTTTTCTGTTAGATGAAAAATTCTATATAATGTCTTTCCTGGCATTATTTGTGATGATGCCTTTCCAACAAAATTAGTTTTATTGTAATTGTTTCTATCTTAATCCATATGTATTGATCTTCTATGAGTCATAATATGCACTATGTATTATTTTTTAGATAGAATTATGAAGCATAGCTCCCCAGCGTTTCATTGAAAAAATTTAACAAAACAAACTTCAAAATGGAGGGATACAGAATATAAATATGAGAACCCTCACGAAACATTTACCCTCAAAAATAAAAGAAAATATACCTAACTATATCACATGTGTTAATATGTAAAAGTAAGACAACAAGACTACATACTAGCTATCTAATTTCATGCAAGTATTACTACATACTGATTTAATGAATTTCATATAAACATATGCCTATTTCTTATTGGTTTTAGACAATATTCCAACCATGTACACGTTCAAGTTCTTTTCAGTCAATATTTTTATTGCCAGAGTTAATTATTTTCGGAATATCTAGCTAGATTGTGTTATGCATGTACACTTCTATATCCTATCTCTCCCATATGCCCAATGACTAACATGGTTTCATAATTGATATGCTTCATCATGATATAGGATGAACCAATTATATATGTAAAGAGTGCATCAAATTTAGCATCAACCCTTTTGATAGAAGGTTGTACTTGTCTCAACCATAATACTTACTTAAGGATAATAAACCCCTTCCTAAAGATTGCAATATTTACCTAAAACTTTATATGGAAAAAAAAAGAGGTGTTGCAATCATGGGCAACGAATAAATACCTACCCTACTCAAAGCATGCAATTACCTTAAACTTTGTTGCTTTGTACGTAAAAGCAACTAGAATTTGCATCTCATTGAACCATTTCTTTAGCCACTAACATTTGTCATACTTAAAAACAGTCCGTGAGCGTACCACTTACCTCCCATTGTCACAAAAAGTTTTAGATGGTGACTCCTCATAAGGGCAACCCTTAGCCTTAACTCTGAAGGCACACTTGCATTAGTCCTAAAAGTGTAGCATCAGATGCCATGGATGTGTCCAAAGTCACCACTAGCCATTGTGGACCTATTAAACCACCAAACTCTCACTCTCCTCTCCAAACAATAAAGCCTCAAAAAGGAGAAATTGTCTAGTCTAGTACATGATAAGAATGCAAGTTGGAGTGATTTGTATCTGATTTGATTAAATTGGATTCAATACTTATATAAATATGTATGTCTGTATTTCATGATCTTACTCCAGTATAGATATATCATATTAAACAATTAGATACATCTAATATTACAGTCCAAAGTGACTATACTTTTGTTTTGATACAGACAAAGGAAGTAAATAGGAACTGACATATCCCTCAAACGCTCTTGACTGGTGTATTGCTGACGTAATACACATCAAAATGTTTATAATTCAATCATCAACTTATCTAAATCATAAATATTGTTAGATGTGTGTCATGGCAATAACACACCAGCACTCATGTGTTCAACACGTCTGTAATTCATGATCGATCCCATTATAGTATAAGTACAACATGTTATACAAAGAAATACATCTAAAATTTTTGTTTATAAAGGATGAGAGGAGAAGTAACACAACAAGAAGTGAAGAAAGCCACTCTGTGAGGCGAATGCAAGAAAGATAAAGAGAGTAAAAGCAATACAAAGCCCATATGATACAAGAGCACTCTTTCCCATGTGATGAGGGGCCATGTTAAGATATTGCTATCTTTAGTTTCTTTTGAAGTGGAGAAGGGGATCTAATCCTCTCCTCTTTCTTTGCTTTTGCCATCCTTTGATCTCTTTAAGACTCTCTCTCACTCCTTGGGGGGCAAAGAATAAAGCACACAAAAGCTTCACTGATTCCTTTCCACCCTTGTACATCCCCTAAAATTATTACACTCATCATTTCAAACCCAATTTCTTAAACTTATAATGTAGCAAAGGCACTCTTAGGACATAATGATTCATCTATAATCACAATTTCTTGCTTTTACATGCACTAGTATTCTATGCCAGAGAGATATCACATCCATTCCATGCTTTATTCTTCTACTGCTTCTTTTATATTTCTCTGTTAAATGTTGAAGTATTAGTATTGTCAATCAGAGTGCTCTCATCTATAAATTTTACTGTTCTCTTTATCCAACACTATCATGATCTTCTGTGAATAGTAAATTAATTAATGGTGATTCTAGAAAACTCTACCCACAGCTTTTAGACTGCAGTGATGCAGAGCTCTAGCTATTTACCGGATCGTTGTCTCTCTGAAGAATGAACTTGTATTAGTCATGTGTTTGATTAGGGCCGGTTTGTTTGGCCATTTTTTGGGGTGTAATACTGTAGATGTCAGGTGCTACAGTATTACACCCAATTACTCAGTTTGGCTTGCTCAAAAATCCAGTTCTTGTAGGCTGAGGTGGAGCTACATTCTTGAGTTGGCATGCCCACGCCTTTTCTCGAAAAAAGAGATTTGGGGTGTATCTTGTAGCTATCGGATCTGGTGGATGTCTCACTTCGTGGTTACTGTAGCAACTGGGCATTTTTTCAAAAGGCAACCAAATAGGCCCTTATGAGAAATCATACATAATCAGAAACAATTAACATCCTGAGATCTATTTACATGATAACATATATGATATGCTAAATTACACTAAACCCCCAAGAAATTTCAGTGTTTTGCAGTAAAGCCTCAATAACTTTCAAAATCACACTAAATTAACATCCTGAGATCTATTTACATGATAACATATATGATATGCTAAATTACACTAAACCCCCAAGAAATTTCAGTGTTTTGCAGTAAAGCCTCAATAACTTTCAAAATCACACTAAACCCCCAACAACTTTTACAGAAAACTCCTCATTATCTTTCGGGTAAATTACATTAAACCCCCAATAACTTTCAAAATGCCTTTCTAGGTTGTTTTTTTGTTCTAATTTATGGGGGTTTCTGCAAAATGTTGAAAGTTCATGGGGGCTAACTACTTCATTTGAGTTAATTGGATTTCTGGTCACTGTCAAAATATCCCCTAGGTTTTATTTCATCTACAAACTTTACTCCGTATTTTCAAAAATAATAAATATACAAATTAAATTTATCAGTTTAAACTTGTATAATTGAATAAACCCAAGATTAAACCAAAAGTGCATCATACTATGCATCTCATAAAGTAAAAGAAAACAGTACCAATAGCCACTTTACTTTAACCCTTTTAATAGTTCCCCCCCACGCTATCAAAATTTTTAAATTTCTTAAAACCAACGGCTCCTTATTTATTCCAAACAAAGCACTGAAACTCAAACCAAAACCTCAATATCTGAAGATGCCTCCACTTTCAGAACCTGAAGCTTCTCTTAAATCCCCCCTCACTCACATCCAAACCCCTCTTCTATGAACTCAACTCCCCATGAACATCCTCAACATGCTCCTCTTCCTCACTCTCCTCCTCCCTCTACTTCCTCCCACTTCCTCCACTTCCATTATCTCCGACGCCATCGCTCTCTCTTCGCTGACTCTCGCATTCCCTTCCTGGTCTGGATCCAGCCTGAGCTCAGTCTGCTCGTGGACTGGAGTCCGCTGCAATCAAAATCAAACTAGCATTTCTTCAATCACCCTCTCAAACTCAAACGTCTCCTACTCTTCATCCGTCGAAATCTCTGGCCTTCGGCACCTCGTCAACCTCTCTCTCGACGGAAATGGATTCTCCGGCACGGTCAGGATTTCGAATATGCCCAGTCTTCGGTATCTGAATATATCGAACAACGAATTCAACGGCGATCTTGATTGGGATTACTCAACTTTGCCGAGCTTGGAAGTGTTCGATGCATATAACAACAACTTCACTTCTCTGTTACCCGTCGATGTCGCCGAATTGAAGCGGGTTCGTTATCTCGATTTTGGAGGGAATTTCTTTTACGGGAGGATCCCTGCGAGTTACGGGAAAATGGCGAGGCTGGAGTACCTGGCGCTGTATGGAAATGACTTGCGAGGGAGGATTCCTGGTGAAATCGGGAACCTGACGAGCTTGAAGGAGCTGTACCTGGGCTATTTCAATGTGTTCGAAGGCGGGATTCCGCCTGAGCTCGGCGGGCTGGCCCAATTGGCCCATCTAGACCTCTCCAGCTGCAGCCTCGACGGCGAAATCCCTCAGGAGCTTGGAGCTTTGGTGTCCCTGAACGCTCTCTTTCTCCACTCCAATCTGTTATCTGGGCCAATTCCTGCTTCTCTAGGAAATCTAACGTGCTTGGTATCCCTCGATTTGTCGAACAACGCTCTAACTGGAGAGATACCGGGCGAGTTCAAAATGATAACGAGATTGTCATTGCTGAATCTGTTTCTGAACCGACTGCACGGGTCGATACCAGAGTTCATCGGCGAGCTTCCGAATCTGGAGACTCTGGAGCTCTTCATGAACAACTTCACGGGAGTTATACCGGGAAACATCGGGTCGAATGGCAGGATTCAGGTTCTTGATCTCTCATCAAATAAGCTCACTGGTACCATTCCTGACAATCTTTGCTCACTGAATCATCTTAGAGTTTTGATCCTGTTCAAAAATTTCTTGTTTGGTCCTATTCCTGAGAGTGTAGGAAAATGCCTGAGCTTGGTTAGAGTGAGACTGGGCAATAATTATTTGAATAGTACTATTCCTTCAGGGTTAGTTTACTTGCCGAAACTCGACTTACTTGAGCTCCAGAGTAATTTCCTTTCTGGGTCAGTTTCGGAGAATCCGAACCCAGGTCAGAACCCGAATCCGTTGTCGCAGCTTAATTTGTCGAACAATTTGCTTTCGGGTCCCTTACCCGTGTCAATCTCGAACCTCACTTCCCTCGAATCGCTACATGTAAACGGCAATCAGTTCTTCGGTCCAATTCCTGATTCAGTAGGCCAACTTCAGAAAGTTGTGAAACTTGACTTCAGCCGTAACTCATTCTCCGGCCCAATTCCACCCGATATCGGTAACTGCACGAA
The DNA here is from genome assembly GCA_012295165.1 of Asparagus setaceus. Taxonomy (NCBI): domain Eukaryota; kingdom Viridiplantae; phylum Streptophyta; class Magnoliopsida; order Asparagales; family Asparagaceae; genus Asparagus; species Asparagus setaceus. Next base: position 4,720,607 of record CM022710.1, read on the forward strand.
ACTCACTTACCTCGACCTCAGCGGAAACAACATTTCCGGCCAAATCCCGTCGCAGTTCGCTGAAATTGGAAACCTCAACTACCTAAACCTCTCAAGAAACCACTTGAACAATTCCATCCCGAAAGCCATCGGTTCGATGAAAAGTCTCACTTCCGCGGACTTCAGCTTCAACGAACTCTCGGGAAAACTACCCGAAATCGGACAATTCCTCTACTTCAATGCATCCTCATTCGCGGGTAACCCGCGACTCTGCGGCCCAATTCTCAACAACCCGTGTAATTTCTCGGCCCAAAACCCCAGCGGGACGGCCCACCACGGGCCGGCCGACTTCAGGCTCATCCTGGCTCTGAGCCTGCTCCTATGCTCGCTAGTGTTTGCCACAGCCGCCATCGTGAAGGCCCGGTCCTACAAGCGGGGAGGCGCCACGTGGCGCCTCACCGCGTTCCAGAAGGTCGCTTTCCGCGTAAGTGACGTGACCGAGTGCATGAAGGACTGCAACATAATCGGCCGCGGCGGCGCCGGGGTGGTTTACGTCTGCGCCACGCCCGCGGGGGAGAACATCGCCGTCAAGAGGCTGATCGGGTTCCAATCCAACGGCCACGATTCGTTTAAAGCCGAGATCAGGACGCTCGGCAGGATCAGGCACAGGAACATCGTGAGGCTGCTGGCGATGTGCACGAATCTCGAGACGAATTTGTTGGTGTACGAGTTCATGGGGAACGGGAGCCTGGGCGAGGTTCTGCATGGGAAAGGAGGGGGGTTCCTTGGGTGGGACCGCAGGTACAGGATAGCGGTGGAGGCCGCCAGGGGTTTATGTTACCTGCACCATGACTGTAGTCCGATGATAGTACACAGAGATGTTAAGTCGAACAATATCCTGCTGGACGAGAAGTTTGAGGCGCACGTGGCGGATTTTGGGCTGGCCAAGTTTCTGATGGACGGTGGGGCGTCGGAGAGCATGTCGGCGATTGCTGGATCTTATGGCTATATTGCTCCAGGTAATTTGTTTATCTTTTAAATATATGCATATTTATAATTCATCATATTAGAAGTATATAATTACGAAATCCCTCAGGAGCTTGGAGCTTTGGTGTCCCTGAACGCTCTCTTTCTCCACTCCAATCTGTTATCTGGGCCAATTCCTGCTTCTCTAGGAAATCTAACGTGCTTGGTATCCCTCGATTTGTCGAACAACGCTCTAACTGGAGAGATACCGGGCGAGTTCAAAATGATAACGAGATTGTCATTGCTGAATCTGTTTCTGAACCGACTGCACGGGTCGATACCAGAGTTCATCGGCGAGCTTCCGAATCTGGAGACTCTGGAGCTCTTCATGAACAACTTCACGGGAGTTATACCGGGAAACATCGGGTCGAATGGCAGGATTCAGGTTCTTGATCTCTCATCAAATAAGCTCACTGGTACCATTCCTGACAATCTTTGCTCACTGAATCATCTTAGAGTTTTGATCCTGTTCAAAAATTTCTTGTTTGGTCCTATTCCTGAGAGTGTAGGAAAATGCCTGAGCTTGGTTAGAGTGAGACTGGGCAATAATTATTTGAATAGTACTATTCCTTCAGGGTTAGTTTACTTGCCGAAACTCGACTTACTTGAGCTCCAGAGTAATTTCCTTTCTGGGTCAGTTTCGGAGAATCCGAACCCAGGTCAGAACCCGAATCCGTTGTCGCAGCTTAATTTGTCGAACAATTTGCTTTCGGTCCCTTACCCGTGTCAATCTCGAACCTCACTTCCCTCGAATCGCTACATGTAAACGGCAATCAGTTCTTCGGTCCAATTCCTGATTCAGTAGGCCAACTTCAGAAAGTTGTGAAACTTGACTTCAGCCGTAACTCATTCTCCGGCCCAATTCCACCCGATATCGGTAACTGCACGAAACTCACTTACCTCGACCTCAGCGGAAACAACATTTCCGGCCAAATCCCGTCGCAGTTCGCTGAAATTGGAAACCTCAACTACCTAAACCTCTCAAGAAACCACTTGAACAATTCCATCCCGAAAGCCATCGGTTCGATGAAAAGTCTCACTTCCGCGGACTTCAGCTTCAACGAACTCTCGGGAAAACTACCCGAAATCGGACAATTCCTCTACTTCAATGCATCCTCATTCGCGGGTAACCCGCGACTCTGCGGCCCAATTCTCAACAACCCGTGTAATTTCTCGGCCCAAAACCCCAGCGGGACGGCCCACCACGGGCCGGCCGACTTCAGGCTCATCCTGGCTCTGAGCCTGCTCCTATGCTCGCTAGTGTTTGCCACAGCCGCCATCGTGAAGGCCCGGTCCTACAAGCGGGGAGGCGCCACGTGGCGCCTCACCGCGTTCCAGAAGGTCGCTTTCCGCGTAAGTGACGTGACCGAGTGCATGAAGGACTGCAACATAATCGGCCGCGGCGGCGCCGGGGTGGTTTACGTCTGCGCCACGCCCGCGGGGGAGAACATCGCCGTCAAGAGGCTGATCGGGTTCCAATCCAACGGCCACGATTCGTTTAAAGCCGAGATCAGGACGCTCGGCAGGATCAGGCACAGGAACATCGTGAGGCTGCTGGCGATGTGCACGAATCTCGAGACGAATTTGTTGGTGTACGAGTTCATGGGGAACGGGAGCCTGGGCGAGGTTCTGCATGGGAAAGGAGGGGGGTTCCTTGGGTGGGACCGCAGGTACAGGATAGCGGTGGAGGCCGCCAGGGGTTTATGTTACCTGCACCATGACTGTAGTCCGATGATAGTACACAGAGATGTTAAGTCGAACAATATCCTGCTGGACGAGAAGTTTGAGGCGCACGTGGCGGATTTTGGGCTGGCCAAGTTTCTGATGGACGGTGGGGCGTCGGAGAGCATGTCGGCGATTGCTGGATCTTATGGCTATATTGCTCCAGGTAATTTGTTTATCTTTTTAAATATATGCATATTTATAATTCATCATATTAGAAGTATATAATTAAGTTAATTGATATTTTTTTTGTGTGATATCTTTTTTAAGCTTTACATTATTGTGTCATTTTCCCTCTAGCCGTATATAGAAGGTAACAAATGGATACTGTTAAGTGATAATAATAAAAAACTCCTCATGTGTATTTCTAGTAGTAATAGGGCTTTTGCATACACCCATCAATCAGCCTATCTCTACATAGTCATTGGGCCCGTGAATTGTAGGGTCTGATTTATAGAATCCCATCTGTATAGAAAAGAATGGTTGATAATGTCAGTGAGAATGTCTCCCTATTAATATTTTCTAGTAAACACTTAATCTTTCATCAAGTACTTTGTTAACAGTTGACAATCCTCGGCTCATGAGGAAAGGGGCCCACCTGCAATTTATATTTTTTATAAAGTTATTAAATCGAGAATGTTACGTACTAATAAAATAGTTGATGATGATATAAATTAGAATGAAAGTATAGATGAGGGGTTATCTGTAGTTCACCAAAAAAGCTTTATATTAGGTTAAAATTATAAATTGCATGTGGAAAATGAAGAAGACAAGTATAAGAACCTATTGAAATTTTAAAAAATACTATGAAAAATGATATGTTGAAAAAGCATATGAAAACATGACCTATAAAACAAACAACTGCTTTATCATTCATCATTTAGTTAGGGGGTTAAATGCAAATACACAAGACAAATTGCCTATATAAGTAGGGAGCATAATGATAATCCTAAAAAAAGGGATTTACAGTCAAGAGTACAGAGACAAGTCACTTTCTTCCCATACTGCACACCTGATACGCCGACACATCTGACATTTTTCGCTAAACCCGATACGTAACAGTTTGGGCTTTTAAGAAAAATAAAAGGAATTTTGCTATGTAACTTATCTTAAAATAGTAAACTCCTTTGCTTTGTTGATTTCAGCTATGGCTATAGTCTTTTTGACCTAGATATCTCTACATGTGTTTAGCACTAGCTAAAGTGAGATCTCTAGGTACTAGTTAAAGTTTGTTCTAGGAAATGCAAAACTTAGTAAACTAAAGCATGCACATAATATTTGGAGATTAGGAGATCCTCTCAATCTTTGTGCCTTCAATTGTTTTATTTGGAGTTGGATGTTGCTTTCCTTGGGATTTGAGGGAATGTTGCCTTCCTCCTGCAACTTTGGTAATGACATAATGATATGTTTAATTAACTATGAGATTGCTAATGACTATGTTGGAGTATGGCATTTATTATATTGTAGTACATTGTAGCATCATGGTATGGTCCCCTAAAACTAGCACTAGAGATGCAATCACATGTGTGGATATCTCTAGACAACATGCGTAAATACTAAATATATTGGGTCAACACGGATATGATCATGGTAAACTAGTAAGAATATTGATATCCATATATTTATTTGGATATGTTTGATATATAGAGTTTGAAAACTTGCATCCCAAAATTCTTTCAGTTGCGTAGTGTCGAAGTCTCAACAGTGACTTCTCGTGTGCACAATCTAGCTAGTAGTGAAACTAGTCTTCAAGAACTAACAAAAATCATGAGTTAGTCCTCTCTCATGTCCAACTAATACAAATTTTACAATGAACAATGATGATTGTACTCAAGAATAGTAATATATTCCCTTTTTTAACTATATGTATTTTGCACATTTGCTTTAGTCCTGGTGTACAACTCGTATGCCATCTCTTTTGAGACAATACAACGCACATGACATGATGAGTAATGATGTGTCATAATAAGGTCACATATGAGCAAACTCATTTTGCCTCCCTATAGTCAAGAAGTTGTTAAAATCATTATAGTAGAACTTATAATTTTTCATATTTTTGTTTATGCAGAATATGCTTATACCCTCAAGGTCGACGAAAAAAGTGATGTATACAGCTTCGGAGTAGTACTTCTAGAACTTATCACAGGGAGACGCCCTGTGGGAGATTTCGGAGATGGGGTAGACATAGTTCAATGGTGCAAAAGAACCACCTCCGGATGCAAAGAGCATGTCGATGTAATCTTGGACTCAAGATTAAGCACGGTCCCCATTAAAGAAGCAATGCATGTTTTCTTCCTTGCTCTATTATGCGTCCAAGAAAATAGTATAGAGAGGCCTACGATGAGGGAGGTGGTTCAAATGCTATCAGAATTTCCTCGTCATGCAGAAGATCAATCTCCATCTTCTTCTTCTTCTTCGTCTACATCAAATAAAAAATCGAGCAGTCCAGACTTAGAAAGCAATTGCTACAAAATGTTAACTCAAAGATAGGTGATATTGTGTAATGTTATATATAAATTTCTAATCACAGTGTTAATTTGGGGGTGAATATTATAGGTTTGACCTCTTCAAATGCCTATAGAGGTTCTATTATTGAGTTTGAATGTAGGGTTGAGGGAATGTTGCCTTCCTCCTGCAACTTTGGTAATGACATAATGATATGTTTAATTAACTATGAGATTGCTAATGACTATGTTGGAGTATGGCATTTATTATATTGTAGGACATTGTATGGTCCCCTAAAACTAGCACTAGAGATGCAATCACATGTGTGGATATCTCTAGACAACATGCGTAAATACTAAATATATTGGGGTCAACACGGATATGATCATGGTAAACTAGTAAGAATATTGATATCCATATATTTATTTGGATATGTTTGATACATAGAGTTTGAAAACTTGCATCCCAAAATTCTTTCACTTGGATAGCGTCCAAGTCTCAACAGTGACTTCTCGTGTGCACAATCTAGCTAGTAGTGAAACTAGTCTTCAAGAACTAACAAAAATCATGAGTTAGTCCTCTCTCATGTCCAACTAATACAAATTTTACAATGAACAATGATGATTGTACTCAAGAATAGTAATATATTCCCTTTTTTAACTATATGTATTTTGCACATTTGCTTTAGTCCTGGTGTATAACTCGTATGCCATCTCTTTTGAGACAATACAACTCACATGACATGATGAGTAATGATGTGTCATAATAAGGTCACATATGAGCAAACTCATTTTGCCTCCCTATGGTCAAGAAGTTGTTAAAATCATTATAGTAGAACTTATAATTTTTCATATTTTTGTTTATGCAGAATATGCTTATACCCTCAAGGTCGACGAAAAAGTGATGTATCTGACTTGAGTAGTACTTCTAGAACTTATCACGGGGAGGCATACGTGGGAGATTTCGGAGATGGAGTAGACATAGTTCAATGGTGCAAAAGAACCACCTCGGATGCAAAGAGCATGTCGATGTAATCTTGGACTCAAGATTAAGCACGGTCCCCATTAAAGAAGCAATGCATGTTTTCTTCCTTGCTCTATTATCGTCCAAGAAAATAGTATAGAGAGGCCTACGATGAGGGAGGTGGTTCAAATGCTATCGAATTTCCTCGTCATGCGTAAGATCAATCTCCATCTTCTTCTTCTTCTTCGTCTACATCAAATAAAAAATCGAGCAGTCCAGACTTAGAAAGCAATTGCTACAAAATGTTAACTCAAAGATAGGTGATATTGTGTAATGTTATATATAAATTTCTAATCACAGTGTTAATTTGGGGGTGAATATTATAGGTTTGACCTCTTCAAATGCCTATAGAGGTTCTATTATTGAGTTTGAATGTAGGGTTGATGGAAGTAATCTTAGGAATAAAACATTTGAATTTTGTTTTTTAATAGTGGTTTGCGTATATATTTGATGGAATGCTGTCTCCTAGCTTTATTTTATTTATTGATTTTTTTAATGATGTCTCATGGAGGTGACGTTTCTTAAATTGACAAGAGTGATGAGATGATAGTGGAACATTTACGTGTCATTGTCATGTCATCATTGTGCTTAAAGGTGATAAATAAATGATTGTAGTGTGCATTGTGTACTTGATTGATCTCCA